>JAAXCT010000146.1:600000-1112111 GCA_012490785.1 Eragrostis nindensis
GGTACGGAAGGCTATACGCTTTGTGTGTGGTCTCGTGTGGTTAGGCAGCAGCTTTGTATGATTAATCGCGGCGATACTTGTTACTTTTTTGACCGGCCATTCATCGGGCGCGCCGTGTAATCACGCGCCGTTTGTTTAATCGCCAGTAATTTCTGACAAGCAAGCTTAGTGCATATCAAGACTGAAAGCTAATTAAGGAAGCTAGCTAAGAAAAGGGGACTGAACCGGTCCGTCGATGTTTCCAGTGAATGCTGGTCATGCATGGACTACGGTTTGCGATGCCATGGGGTTCTATGGCTCTTTGGAAGGGGAATGAACGAAAAAGACTCACGTGTGAGTTTAATTAGCGGCGCACGTAACCGCGTAGCAAGAAGAAACACGTTGGCATATGCAAAGATCAAGTTGGGCAAAGCAACCGGCCATCTAGCTCGCGGTGATGAACGAACAAGGAACGCTTTGTGTATTTGACAATCGATTTGATCGTACACTGGGTTTGAATTGTACTGCAGCATTAGCAGGCTGCGCCACCATTATAGTCAGCTTGAACAGATGGAATCTGAGAACATGCTTAGCAATGTACGTATTCAGACCTAGGACATCGGCAGTCAACGGTGAGATGTACACACACCTGCATGCAGTTTGCTCTCTGCATGGCCAGCGAGACAGAGTCAAGAACGAATCTAGTTGCACGCACGTACATGGATTCCTGGAGTTGTTGGGGCGAGGGGACGACATCCGGTTGGCTGCAGCGCGGCAGAAATTTCCAAAAGTTACCCCCTAGCTAGCTCCTTTTGCTAAGCTGCTGGCTAGTTAGGACTTAGGAGCATTGGTCAGGAATAGCATCATATTATTATCGCGAAGACATGGGTTCATGCAACAATGCAAGGAATCACAAATTAACTAAGTTGAAAGATATTACCAGCAAACGCGACCCAGAGGTGTCAAGTCACGGTTTGGTACGCGTGCACGTTCACAAGCAGCCGGAAAGCGACTTGAGCTTATTATGAGGGGCGCAAAAGCAATGTGTCTATCTGTTTTGTTTAAGGGATCAAATGCTTTTGTTAGTTTAATCATACATGTTCCCTCTTTTAAGCATGATACGCATAATCGGATAACTAAGGGGCGGTTCTTTTCGTCTTGTAGCAGCTAACTTCGTGTTAGGCACTTCTAACCACGTGAACTTCTTCGGATAAACCTTGGCTTTGTTCGGCTGGCTGCTTTTGCAGCCGGCTGCAGCAGCAGCTACAGTGTCTGCAGTTATTTCTCCTGCAGCAGCTACAGTGTTTGCAGTTATTTCTCCTGCAGCAGCTACAGTAAACAGCCGCAGCAACAGCCAAACGAACAGCCTACTTAATGTAAGATTTACCGTGCTGAGTGTTTGACTAATGTGTAATGTAATAGAGCTACTGCGCCGTAGAAAGAAGAGTTTGCGGTCTATGCATCTACTATATTGTGCATCGTTGCACTATGGGATGTAGTTAATTATTAGAGACTATTTGCTATTCCTAATATATTTTTTGTTGTTACAGTTTCTAAAAAGGCTATCAAATAAATGGAAAATATAGCAACTAAAAATTGGGAATATATAAGCACTTCTGAAAAGCCACTTCAATTCCCAACGGAGACTTCTACACTGCAAGGGAGTCTAGTGAAAATTTTACTTGATTAGCAGTATTGTATATATTCTATTTACTACTTTTGCTTTCGTGGGCTCTACTTAATCTGCATATGGGAGGTTCATTTTTTGGGGAAAGGATGAAGGGATTTTCTTGGTCATGAGAGATAGTAAAAGTCATAAAGGTCTCAGACTTTTGGTGACCAATGAAGAAGCTGTATAGCATGCGCGAGTGGAGCTGGAATCTTTTAGAAAAAACTGGAGATAGGAACAGAAATTCATTCCAAAGGCACAAACCAGAAAAAAATATATGAATTTTTTAAGCTTATATTTAATCCTGATCTTAGGTACTCCCTCTGATCAACACGTTCCTCAATATGATACTTTTTTATTAGAAATTCTTTAGGAATATATATATATGTTAGTTCAAGATAATAGAACTAATATGCCATATATTGTGAATTAAACAGTTTGTACAGGCAAACTTCTTGATTATGTACATATACATATATATGATGGCAAAGTTATACTGGCATGTTTGGTTTATGCGTGTGCTTGCCATGCCAGATGCTCACCAATCATAGGCGAACAAATCACATTAAGTTTAGAGAAATAATGTTATAAAATTGTTGTTCCTCAAGTATTTTCTGAATGATTTCAAACTCATTGTCTTATCTTCAGCTGCATCCAGATGTATCGAGTTCCAACTTTTTGTACTCGAGCCTATAATAGTGTGGCCCATATTTGTGCCAAACAATTTTCTAATACCTGGCTCGGGGGTGACCGGGTGAGTGGCTTTTTGAGGCACTCGAATCAGGTACTAGAACTGTTGATTCTCGATTGTAATCCTGCTTCTGGCTCGTAATGATTAAATGATAAACCAGTAATTGATTGGGCACTAAATTTTCTGTGGAGACAGTAACACATAAAATTTGGTAAAAAAAAAAGATCCATTACATACTTAGTAAGATCATGGCCGGTTAGGTTACGCCAAAAAAAAAATACAAAAAAAAAAGGGTTACGCATAAACAGGAGCAGAGACATTGACCACTCCAAAGTCCTAAATTTCGCCAACGTCCAGCTCCACCGTTGCAAAGGTCAAGGAGAGTAGGCAACAAGCTAGTAGATCTTTAGCCCTGCTCTATTGGCTTTGAAGTTACAACTGCTCCGCTTGTCCCCTCCATGGCAAACCAAAACACCATAAAACTATGCTCTCACCATGCTCACAAATTCTTCCCGTTGACATACGGGGCCGGTTAGGCACGTACGTACTCTGCATTGGAGCTGAGTAAACGTGCCGCAATGTTTGAGCGAGACTTGGGCAGTACCCGACTGGCGACAGAGGAACTTTTCTGCATTTCCTGCGTTGAATCGCGTTTGAGCTCCAAGCCGGTTCGTGGGCTCCCAAATTTAAGCCCACCCTCAAGCCTACAATTGACCAAACCAGATTGTTTTGAGCCGGGCCCAGTGAGCTATTGCATTCGCGTTTCCTCAAAAATTGTTTTGAGCCGGGCTCGGGAAGGTGCATGCATGTTCGGGCTGTACATGGTTTATAGTTTTATTTTAAATGGGCCGACCCACCTGATTGTTCTTGTACCTTAAAGCCCACACAAAATTTAGGATTCAGGCCTAAAAAAGTTGGGCCAGATTTGCATAAAAGTTATGGTTCAAGCCTAGTACAAAGTTCGGCCAACTTCACATGAAATTGCAAAATTGGGGCTGCTTAAAACAAATTGGGTCCAATTACAATCGATGAAAGACTGAATCACAATTTGGGCTTGGCCCACAAAACAAAAATGGCCTTGTGTTGGGCTAGAATATCTTATGATATTTTTATTTAGCATAAATAATGACAAACATCGAGTGTCACAAAACAATGATGAAGTAAGGATCGTCACAAATAATCTATGACGAAAACATAAATTCTAGTCACAGAACAGATTTAAACACCCGTAAGAGGTGACGATTGATTTACGTCACTCAATCGTCACAAATTTTGGCTGTACATCTCAGGTTTTATGATGTAAACAAAACGTCACCTTAAGTAGGCCCAACTCTTAGTGTGTTACATTATACTGAAATATTGATGCACTTCTTAAAGCTATGTATTTTTATTAAACCGCAAAATAGCTTATAGCTAGCCTAGTGATTACAAGAGCCTTAGTAGCACCTCTCCTCATGGGAGCGAATTTTCTAGAATTTATTTGGCATGTTCGCTGCTTTTATTAGACGGCCGGCTGCGGTTGTTTTTGGCTGCTGTGAGTAGCAAACAGACCGGTCAGCAGACAGCAGCCAGACTTTTTTAGCAGCCGAACTTGCCCATTGGCGTTGTGCTCTCAGCGGTAGGCGATGTGACCGTCGACAATGAGACGTCAGTGATGACTTCGTCAATCTCGAGGATTTGCTGGCTCAGTTTTCGAAAATGCTCATAGGGGTAGGGTGAGTGTGGGTGCGTTTATAGGGGTGAGTGTCTGAGTTGTACTATGTAATCGCAAAAGAAAAAAGCTACGTGTTTTTAAAACCTACGCTTCTTTAAGTTGGTTACGAGAAGAAAACACATGTACGCAGCTTTGATGATATATCCTTATCTTTGAGTTGATGCCGTACGAGTTCAGACTCAACACATCATGCATGTGGGCTAGCTAGCTACTTTCTCCGAGATGGCATTTTCGATAGCTAAGTTTCTGGCTCTTTGGTTGGAGAAGCCAAGTTTTCCACAAGTCCCTTTGGGAAATCTTACTCAGCGAAGCAGGTTTCTAGTCTCTAGCATGGACAGAGATCTTTGGTAGAAAACACAGGTTGATCTTTCTTGAGAAATATCTACATATGGGTTAATTTTAATTCTTATTTTGAATTTTTAGTTTAGAATGGTAGTCTTTCTTGAAACATTAAGTTCTGATCGAGCAAATTAAAGCAAGAGACAAGTCATTCGCTCGAGGTCAGTCTGTTTCTGGAGTGCTGCTTGTGTAGCTTTGTGCTTGCGGTCGCTAGCCAGCCAGCACAAAGCAGCACAAAGCTCTGAGCAATATGTCAGAGAATAACGAGACGTGGACGCATTTGGATGTATATTTGGAATCTGGATTATCCGGGGGCCTGCATGCTTGCATGACTAGCCGATCTACGTATCTCTGCTAGTCGTGTCAGATCAGGGATCCTTTCTCAACCCAGAATTTGAAAACGTACACGTCACGGTCATCACGAGCTTCGAGCTCTACCTAATCAAGAACCAGTCCGGCTTCTAGATCGTGTAGATCTGTGAAGACCGGCGTCGTTGCTCTTCTTGCCCATACCTACTCGCTACACACGTTCGTACGTCTAATTTACGTGCGTGGGTCGGGAGCAGCTCAAACGAACAAGACCGGCCATCATCACACGATGCAGTACCAACCTAGTGAGACGGGCAACGAGTCAGGAGGAGAGGCTGTGCAGCTGATCAGTCAGAGAAGTTAAGGTCTCGACGACGACGACGAAGAAGAAGACGACGCGGCCCGTCCGGCCGGTCCGGGTAGCGTGTATATGCAGGTGGCACGGCGCGACGACGTGGACGTACGTTGACGCGGGGGACCACGGAGCGGGGTGCCCGTCCGGTCGCCGCCGCGTTGCGTTGCGTCGCGTCGGCGTGGTGGACTGGACGCGCAACAGTATGGCCCGCCGTTGCTATAGCAAGCAAGGTAGTTCCAAGGTCGTCGTTCACCGCGCGCGCATCATCTGATCGATCGACGCCATTGGAAAACGATCGATCCCACCCAGACTTCTCTCTCTCTCTCCCAAGTCCTTGTCCAGGAAACCTTTTGGCGCCGAACGAACGAAAGACGAAGAAGAAGCTGGTCGTCACGGGGAAGGACGGATCGAGACGCGGCCGGGGATCAATCAGTCCTGCGTGTGAAACGAGACGATCCCATACCCACCAATTACCCATCGATGAATTACGGAAAAGCTAACCCACACTCGAGTGTTTTGGTGCTGTTGAACACTTGAATTTTTATCCGTCCGATGCCACGCCCTGACACGTTGGATTTTGTTTCATCCTGGTGCAGTTTCGTCCGGCCATAATTGCAACCTTTTTTTTTCGTCTACCGCAGTATAGATGAATACATGTAACGCTTAAATTTAATGTTCTATTTTTTGTCCAGATTTGTTCTTTAGATATATAAAGTATAAGAAAAGAAAAATTCCTGTGTTATAGGATCTCCCAACACCTGAATTTTTATTACACCCTAGTTACAGTATGTATACACTAGAATTACAGTCATGTTACATAAAATTATAGTGATGATTTGGTGTAACTTTTGAGTATTGATGATGTAACTTTTGACTAGTGATGGGACAATGAAAATTCAGGTGTTACAACATATGAAAACACTTGAATTTTTTGTTAGTATAAAGTTGGATCTAATCCTAACCTTAGATCTTAAAATTCAATGGATGAAAAATCAAGTGTTGAAAGCCCCTAAAACACTCAGGTGTTGTATAGACAATCCCATGAATTAAGGTGGTGGTGTGGTGGCCTAATCGATCGGCTTGGACTACTCTTTGGCCGGGTTGGGGGTCGCCACCCTTTCAAACGCTTGTGGAAAACGCAAGATCCCAGTACTGTTCGCGTGATCAACCGGCCAGGCGCTGTCGCCGTAGACGAATTTATTGGCATCGCGTGTGTGGTGGTTTTTTCTTCTCCGGCCCGCGCGCACCTGCGCCTGCAGCGACGGCATGTACGTACGTACTACTTCGACTGCTCGAACGCTTCGCCGGCCATTATCACATCCATCGTTTGTTGCACTGTCGCTATAAAGCTTGAGTAGCTTATTCTAGTGCTGTGTCGTCCATGGCGATCGGAGCCAGGACCCATATGGCTGAACGAGGACCACGTGCACTCTAGTAGAGCTGTTAGCGAAGCGGAGATCGATGACGTTCATTTTACAGTATCGGAAAGACTGAAAAACCTTGACAAACGTACTGCAACACTCTGATCCGCCGAGTTAGCTTGGTTTTTCCACCCTTTTTTCACATGATAAATTCTTGCTACCATGGATCTCGACGGGTTCACGTTGTTTCTTGTTAGGTCTTGTAAGACTGACTCCAACAAGGAGAGCCAATTCAGAGATGCAAAGGACCTTTTGCCTGGCGTGAACAGTGGTATGCCTTTCATTCTCATCCCTTCATCTTTCAACAAGCAGCTGCAACAAGGAGAGGCAGCCCGCAGCCTTTTGTTCTCGCCTCCCACCCCCCTCCCGCTCTGCCACCCCCAGCCCCAATCCCGCGCTCGCGCCCTCCTCCGCGCGCCGCGCCGCCGCCGCCACGAGGGCCCGCGCGACGGCCTCCCCGCGCTGCCCTGGCGGCCCGCCTTGTGCCGCCGCTTCCGCGAGAGCCCGCGCCGCAGCCTCCTCCCCACGCCACGCCGGGGCCTCGCCTCCCCGCGCCGTGCCACCGCCTCCCCGCGCTGCCCCGACGGCCCTGCCTCGCGCCGTCGTCGCGCGCGCCCCGCCGCGTTCCGCCCCGCTCCTAGCGCACCGCTCGGTGGCGGCAGGCGAGACAGGTGGAGGCTCGACGTCCGCTTGGTGGAGGCAGGTGGAGGTCCGACGTCAGCGGGAGCTCGACGGCGCCCTGTCGTCATCCCCGGCTGCGGCATAGAACTCGGCGAAGCGGCGCACGGCGCGTTGCCTGCGCTCGCGCGCGGCGGCCATCCGAGCGCGCGGTGAAGAGGCAGTTGAAGGGGTGGAGGAGCCGCGTGCGGCGGCAACGGCTCACTGACTGCTCGAGCGTTCCTGGACCTCCTCCCCTACTTCCGCGACGAGGGCGTCGTCCTCCTTGTTCTCCGAGGATGACGAGGCTGAGGAGGACGAGGAGCTCGAGTGTTCGTGGAGGCCTCGCGGGCCGCCGCCGCCGGTCGCCTCGCGCGTCGCCGCCGCTGCCGCTCGTCAAGCTCACCTTTTACTTCGACCAACTCCGTCCACCCGCCAACCCTGCCGCATCGAGTTTGCTCCGCGCATTTGCATTCGAGGAGAGAGGGATTACAATTTTGAATCCCCTCTCTCCTCAAAGGCAGTTTGCCTTCTTGCTTTGCATAAGTTGTTGGAGGCGTTTAGGTACTCTACAGTGTCGTTTCGAGATGCAAAATTGGGTTTGCATATCCTTGTTGGAGTCAGTCTAAGGACATGCCACCGCTCTTGAATGCAAACTCTAGGGCCGCAATCTTCACCAACTAAAGTAGCTTCTACATGGACTCATGGGCCGCACGCATGTATAGAGAAAATTAACATTATTATATTCCTCTACTCTGGTTCTTCTAAAAAAATTCGCACCGACTGATGTATGTGCGACCATTATTACAAGTTGGAGTAGGTACGTACGTCGAGAAATGGAGCAGCCCGGACATTTCCATGACAGCGCGAATTTTCTTCAACAACTGATATGTTTCTTCTTTCTCTATAAGTCAGCTCTAGTTTCCTCCTCTTGCTTTCCAGTGTTTCTTTCTTCTGTAGATTGCGGGAACAATTAGAACTGTTCATCATATTATAACCACGTGTTTAGTTGTACAAGTCATATGTATAATTGACTCCGAACGCAAGCTCTGGTAGAAAACTCCAGGTGCTATGCAAAATACGTTAGCTAGCTAGCGTACAGATACCATTGGGAGTTTGGGACTATCAACACTTGGCTTACGTTTACCATTTCTAGGCAGGTGCCCAGCCCTTGATTTGACTGATCTAATCTATACTGCGCGTCGGACGAGGTAACCGTACATGAATCGCTTACTATAGACATATGAATTGCGACATTTATCTGTTGGATCATTTGCGTGTGATTCCCATCCTCTTTGAATGGAGATAATATTGCCATTGCCATGACTTCGGATATACCAGACAATATATCATTGCTGCGTATAGTACTTCTCCTTGGACCAGCTATAAATAAGTATTTGCAGCTTGCATGGTCTTGGCCTCTTGGGCCGAGGTATGTATGTTCTGTATCTTAACCTAGCTAAGAGGGTTTGTCAAGATGCACAAGAACGGTGAGTTTGATGATTGGTGAAAGTCTCCCTGGGTCTGCTTAGTCATCGCGTTTGGTCTGTCTAGAATGCTAATTAAAGGAGTGACTCATACTCAATTTGGACATGAAAAGTAAAGCAGAAAGGGCCTTGCAACCTAATATCGTATCAATGTGCCTTGACAAACGGTAACACAGAATGGAAAAAACATCAGGGAAGAGACACCGGTAACGACAAAGTGTCATTTTTAACCTGACGGAAGAATAGAAGGGTCCATCAATAAACAAACACAGTAAAGGACAGTGAAGACAGCAAGTTGCTGCTATAGATCTTGTTTCACATGCAAATCACGACGGCATCTTTCTTGTAGAAGCAAACTTCACATGGACCATACAAACTGAAGTCTTATATTGCACAAATAAAAGTACCATTAGGCTGCCTTTGCTTTGTTCATCTGTTGGTAAGATGCTGACTATTTGTGCGCGATTAGCAGCGCCATGGTCTTCTCTTGTCTCCTCGCGATCTTCCATGCCCTTTCCTCTCCCTTTCTAGCTTCTTCTCCCTGATTTCAACACCTTTCCACATCAACGGCAGCAGATAATGTAAATTAAACAACGTGTGGCCGATGAACTACATGGTTTTCATACCTTGATTTCTTGGATCGACGGATGGTTCCCATACTTGTCGTACCATGCAACGTGCGCCCTCGGGTGTTGGGAAACGTCAAACTACCTTGAATGGGAAAGATGACCATGTTTACACTGTTAACGGTTGAGCATACAGCTGCTGACTGAACTCCTCTGAGATATTTTAGTATGTGTTGGTTTCGCCTTTGCCAACCGACATGTTAACTTTAGGACATTTTGCTTTTCATCTTCGCTTCACCAATTGCAACAAGTTTGACTTAATTATTGTTACCTAATTAAAAAACAAGTTTGACTTATTTTGATAGTCTCTTCAGCTTTGAATAAGTGTATCTTCTGCTGTGTAAAATTCATTTAAACTATATATTTTATATTTATGTGTTACAATATTTATGAACAGTGTAATTAACACTGCCTTTCCTAGTTTATAAAGTGCCGCTTGAAGTGGCATGGTTTTCTACACTGTATACAATCAAAACCATATACACTAAAATACTAATCTGATTGGATCGCTTTCTTACTATCACAAAACTCAGATAATGTTATTCTAATTATTGTCAGAAGTTTTAATGCCTGAATTTTAAAATACATGTGCACCTTATAAAATTCTACCATGACGACATAAAAGAAACGGTCGGGATTACACCAGATACTGGTGATTTATTATAAATTTTATCTTGAACTTGCATGCTGTTAGTCTGCCATTTTTCTTATTTTTCCCTAACAAGGAGTAAAACTAAAACCTCTTCCATTCAAAACATACTTGCACGGACCAACCAATTTCCTTTTGCAGTAATAAAATATATACTTAAACTTCGAAACAGATTGTTAAGTTGCATACTAAAGATTATGTTTCGAGTTTGGTCAAACAAATGGTAGGAAGTTTCTCCTATAAGAGAGAAGGAACCATGTGTTGAATAGGTATGGTCCATTTTCTTCAACATGCTGCAGAATTTCTTCTGTTCATTTCCTTTTGCCGTGTCGTAGTACTTCACACAATAAAGTAGCCTTTTCCCACTCCATTGAATTGGTGAAAATGGAATATATTTAGATTTCCACGTGAGACGTTGACATATTCGATCAACAACACGCAACCAGACGGTGCTAAAGCGAAAAAGAAATATACACATATATACAATACTCCGGATCTGCAAACTATAGAGTAGGTGAAGACTAAACGTACCTTCTCGATGAAACAAGTCATTGAAGAGATCGAGACACACCTCACTCTTGTAGAAAACAACGCAACCCATGCACCTCAGGAACCGGGCGCTGCCATTAACCATGTGGACCAGCTTAGTTAGTGTGTTGCATCAGCGAGTCGAAGAAGAATCATTATTGATCACAAGGTCTGTGTGCCGTGTGCAAACAGCTCGAGAACTACGTTCGACAGCAACGGATCGGCGTGTAGACTCCACTGCATACTGCATCCGTTTTCTTTCTTTCCTGGTAATTCCATCGATCAATTTACTACATGGGAATAACGACGAATCGAGTTTATCACGTACGGCTCATGTTACACTTGCGTCTGGATTTCGCAAATGGCGTGATATTTTTGACCGGTTGTGAAAAGAAATGCCAAAATCGTAAGGCGAGATAACTAGTCGTCGTCGTGTCGTCCTCCGGCGCCACTTGGTCCCCCAACCAAAATTGACTTGCTTGACCTAATGCCTTTTCTAATGATCCCTATCCCATCTCACGTGGACACCCGCAGATTTACCAGACTGCCCCCTCTCCCTCCACCAACTGTCATGCAACGCAGAGCCTGACGCGGCTGGCCCACCCTCGCCATGCGGCCCTCTCTGCCTTCCCATTGGTCCACACCCACCTCCTACACATTTTTCAATTTTTCTTGGGATTCTTTATTCGTTCGTTTGTTTTGTGCAGTCCAAAGTCCAAGTCCATCAGCTTTGGCTCCTTTTGTGTGTACCCTTGACCTCAATTGACACAAGTAACCATAAAAAGCACAGGATTCTCCGTCCTTTCCATGGAAGCGAAACCGGAGCAGCGCCACCGCCACAACGACCACGTCCACGAGGAAGATCAAGCTGAGAAGGGTGACGACGCCATGGAGCACGGCGGCCTCTCGCTGCACCACGGATCCTCCATGTTCGGTCGACGGCGCGATGAGGACGCCGGCGTGCGCCGGGGCGAGATCAGGGAGGTGGACTTCTTCTCCCGGGACTCCGGTGCCCGGCGGCAAGACGGCGATGGGCGCTCTGTGCCCGGCGGCGGTGGCCGTGACGACGTCAACGTGAGTCACCTCGATCTTCTTGCACACGTCGCCGTCCGGCTCCGGCCTGCTTGTTGTTGAAATTAAGCCGTTGGTTTCTCTTTGCACGCTGCGTGAATTGATCGGGTGTAGTTCTTGCGCTGCAGATCGGGCTAAACCTGCTGACCACTGCCAACGCTGCCGCCACGACAAGCGTTGGCGATGGAGCCACGACGGCGAAAAATGAAAAAGTTGGTTAAACTTGATTGGTTTCTGCGAATCATTTCCCCTCTTTTTGCTTGTTTGACTCGATCGATCTCACATGCCTGAAAATATACGATGCGTAGATGGAGGTGACGGCAGTGGAAGCGGAGCTCCGGCGTGTGTCCGAGGAGAACCGGCGGATGCGGGGCATGCTGGAGGAGCTCACCCGAAGCTACAGCACGCTGTACCAGCAGCTTCTCCAGGTCACACAGCAGCAACACCCACACCATCACCTCCCTGGAGATCTCATGAACAACCGATCATCACTGGCCCATGTGAGTACTAATTCCTCTCATCATAACAGTTACACTACTATGATCTGCCATCTTTTGCTGCGTATTCTAACAAATTTACCATCTCCGATATAGTGTTGCTTGATATTTCGATTTTTCTTTCTGGAAGATATATAGTTCTTAGCTGGAGGGGATGATTCGGTAAATTATTATGAATATACAGAAAACTTTCTAACTTAGCGCAAATCAAATTACTTATAACTTATTGGCTGCAAAATAGGCATTCTTCAAATTATGGCAACCTTAATTAAGTTGTTGTCCCTTGCAAAAAAAAAATTAAGTTGTTGTCAGTCTTTTATCATCGATACATGCACATATTTCTTCTTTCTTCGCAAAAATGGTTCGACTGACCTCTTGATCGTGAAAAACACAATCTATCTCTGTATGAAGAAATTTGATTGTGTCTAATTAACAAACTTATGAAAATGACTGCACCGTATTGGATAATCCATTTGAATCCTGGTCGACTGCACAACCTTTGAATGCGCTACATGTTTGACACATATACATATATATGTTAGAGAAATATATATGTTGTGGAGAAAGATTCTTCACGATCAAGATTTCTGCAATAATGTACAAGGTCATAGCTAAATTTGCGTGCATGCACGCACGTTCATGTAAGATCCTCATCAAGTCTGATCACATGATCTTATGAATGCCTCAGTTTACTTACTTGATTGATTAATCATATAAAAATACACGCAGATATTATAATCTAATATGGGGTAAAAAAAAACCCAACACGATCAAATACTAATGCGATAGAATCATAGAGAGCATGGGGCTAGCTGAGGATGGCATTGACTCACATTACTACATCATTTCTTCCGAAACTTTCAGAGCCGATCCTCTCAGAGAAATTCTTTCCATCAAACAAATAATTTAATTTCATATTCGCCTCAAAATGATTCAATTTACAAGTGTACACCTCTTGTTCCAAAGCCCCCGGTTGTCTGTTTTCAATTTTGCTTTGATTTGCTTTACGGTGACAGCAATTATGAACACCGCAGGCCACAGCTACTGCTACATCTGATCACTACTGTAGCAGTAGTAGTTAGCTTGTGCTCATCTCATGCATGCAGACTTTCAATTGCTTCCCGGTTTCCTCTTTGACTAATCGAACTACACGTACTTTTCTCCACCAAATCTCGATGCAGACCCACCTGCAGTCCCCGGGGGCGCACAACGCGTCGACGCGGCGGTTGCTGGAGGGGCGCGCGTCGTCCACGGCGCAGCAGCAGCATGCCGATGCCGGAGTGGAGGACGATGCCAGCGACGGGGCCGGCGACGAGTCGCCTTCGTTGAGCAATGCCGCAAACAATGACGTCGACGGCAAGAGGAGGATGTCTCAGGATGGGACGGCTCCACCGAGGGAGAACGGCGAGCAGGCGCCCGCGGAGCTGCCAGGCCGCAAGGCGAGGGTGTCAGTGCGGGCTCGATCTGAGGCGCCAATGGTAATTACTCCATCCTTGACTGATGAACTCAATTAACAGCCAAGAAAAAAGTGTGTTAACATAGAGGAAGTCTGAAATTTGTTCTTTCATTTTTCATCTGAACATTAAAGAACTATTTGCATAAGTTAGCTAGAGGTTTCAGAATGAGGGTTCTTTCAATTTGAATGGGAGTACTTGAGTTCTTCGTTAATTAAGTCGAGTGTAAAGCATTATTACACGGTACGCATTGATATGATTAATTTCTGTTCAGAATGCTGATCTTAAATAGAATATCATCTTAGATCTCACATAAGCTTAAGTCGACTTTGCTAGTTTCTTTATCACTGCAGATGGCGATAAAAAAATTAACAAAAAACTTGTGTTGAAGAATTGAGAGACCACACCTAGTCATGATCATAGATGTACTTATATTTTTACTTGATATGTGCCCTTGAGTGTAGCATTATTTAACCTTATTTTTCTTACTGTAGATTAGCGACGGTTGCCAATGGAGGAAGTACGGACAGAAGATGGCAAAGGGTAACCCGTGCCCGAGAGCATACTATCGGTGTACAATGGCTGTGGCGTGCCCAGTGAGGAAGCAGGTAATATATGCTCGACCTATCCATATTCTACCGTCACTCTTGTTGAAAAAATTGTGTGCATGCGTCATTTCGTTAGACTTAGGAGTTCAGGTGCTGACTGCCGAGGCAGAAAATTTCCTTAGTGCGTTAATTATATATGCATTACAAATGATCAAGCGCTGCTACTTGAGATTCTAGATTTAAGCTGTATATATATACTAGTATTTATATGTTTTCTTCCTGTCCGAACGTATATCTGAATCAGTTATTTCATAGCAAATATAAAAAAAAAACAAACTACTCATTATTTAGCTTAGCCGGCTGAAATCTACTCGTTGAAGATGCTAGGCAAAATGGTTGTCATATATCGAAGCACGTATTATATATATACTACAAGCACCTGATGCATCCACTGGATCTTTTTTGAAGGAAAAAAAAGTTTGTACTGTTAAGTAAGGAAAAAAAAAGAAGAGAAAGATAAACTCTAGTCACCATAGCTAAACCAGGTATATCTGCTTGAGCGCGCTCCAGTTCAAAATGTGAAGGGAAGAAATCTAGATATAAACCATCAAGCATAAAATCATTTCCGATTAGGGAAGCACAAAAGTAGTTTGCTTTGGCAGCACTCATTGTAATGTCAAACGTCTGACAAAATCGACATACACAAACCTTAAAATAACCCAATCTTGGAGAGGAGTATGTACAGGTACCTAATCTCTGAAACGTATGTCGTTTCTCTCACAGAAAGTTGACTTATGTGAATTAACTATAAGGCAATCATGTATGCATACCATTGACTTGCAGCTAGCTTCGATATATGGTTAGTAAAACATATAGATACGCAACACTCTCGATGCTACAATGTGAACAAACCCAATAGCATGTATGCTGCGTACCCTTTCGTAAGCTTTTATAAGTACTTACCTCAATGACTCTATTTCCAAGCATAAATATACTATGTATTATGTATATCTCTTTACCTAACGGTGCAATCGCGTACACATCTACCAACTGTATAAAATGGCCCGTTCTGTTGGACTATTCGTTAGCAGCTAGCTAGTCGGAACACAACAAGGTTCTGTTCATTTCTGATAGTTCAACAAACACCGACTGAGATACACCAAAGCCCATGACATGATTGCATGCATGATTCGTACCTACGTCAAGCCCACGTTTGCACACGTCATGTCATCAGATTTGTAACGTGCGTGCGTGCGTGCTTTGCTTGCAGGTGCAACGGTGCGCCGAGGACAAGAGCATCCTGATCACGACGTACGAGGGCAACCACAACCACCCGCTGCCGCCGGCGGCGACAACCATGGCGAACACCACCTCGGCGGCGGCGGCCATGCTGCTCTCCGGCTCGACCACCAGCCGCGACGGCGCCGCCGCGCTCCTGGGCCACCCGGCGGCGCTGTTCCACCACTCCTTCCCCTACGCGTCCACCATGGCCACGCTCTCCGCGTCCGCGCCGTTCCCCACCATCACCCTCGACCTCACGCAGCCGCCGAGCGCCGGCGGAGGCGGCGTCGGCCTCCACCGCCCGCTGGCGGGTGGTATACACCCTGCGGCGGGAGCCCCGGCGATGCCGTTCCCGGTGCCGTCGCCGCTGGCGATGTACCTGCCGCAGAGGGCGCCCGCGACGACGACGCTGCCGGCCGGGCTGGGCGCGCGGCAGCAGTCGGTGATGGAGACGGTGACGGCGGCGATCGCGTCCGACCCCAACTTCACCACGGCGCTGGCGGCGGCCATTTCGTCGGTCATGGCTGGAGGAGGTGCGCCGCCTCAGGCTCCCACTACTACTCCCCGTGGCGCTAGTCACGGCGTCGCCGGAGAGGGCGGCAACGGCGGTGCCGGCGCAGCCTCATCAGCACCACCGACGGCAGCCGGATCCCCTCCTCGATTCGCGACGCAGTCCTGCACCACGTCCACCACTTGAGGGAACCGGTGGGAACTGCAGCACAGCGTCAGACGTTAGTATTCTCGATAGCATGAGTGTATTTATGCACACAGATATATACACATGTATACTTCTTGTATTATGTACAGTTAAAATTTTGAAATACTACTGAATGAAATACGCGCTTAGAACAGACGTCTTGTTGACCGAGAACTGTGCAGATAGGAGTAAACAGGATCAGATTCCCATTTTGTCTCGCTCAACTCGGTCAAATTATTTGTCGGTAATACAAAGGGACGGAAATGGAAATGGACTTGATCACGCCCAACTGGAACACGTACAACGGGGGCGTCGAGAGTACGTACGTGACCACCGTACTGATGGCGGTGACCTGATAAGTGTTCAGGTCAGGCAGGCGTGAGCATGACGGGAACGAATGGAAGACGTGCGTCTCGCCCCGCGTAAAATATTGACGCCCCCACCGTGTTCAGGTCACGGTCTTCAGTTCTTCACGGGAAAACAGACCAAAATTTGGAAAGCAACCTCGTGGAATTGCTTGTTGAACCGCGTGTGACAATTGGCCAGGAAAGTGTAGGGGAGTGCGTGTGTAGCGTGGACCACGGACATGGCCTGGACGACGTACGGAGGCCGGCGGACACAGCTGCCAGTCAGTCACGAACGTGGAAGGAAAACGAGTCTGCAGGTTTGGTCAACATCCTCAGCGATGCAGTGGCGGTGGCCGTCGGGTTCTAGCTTCATTGCTGGAGAATTATTGACTACTATTATAGCGTCGCAAATAATATATTTGAACATCTCATTGAAACCATGGAACCTATTGAAAATGTAATAAATAGAACATTTCTATTTGAACACATTTTTTTATGTATATATAGAGCAGACATACTAACTTTATTTATAATGTTCCACTACTGCATAAACGTTGCTCCACTAGTAGGTTGTCTCTGCTCTATTAGTTTCAATTTCATTTTCCGTTAGATCATTAGAACCATTTCATCAATCTATGGATAAACAAAGAAATACCATAAAAAAAGGTGATGTATTACATGTACATTTATGAATTCCCACTGGCGTATAGATTTTGCTCATGTAATCCATGTGAAATTCTCCATAACATCGTTTATATAATTCCACTGAGTCCATGAGCAAACAGTTAAAAGAAAGATATTTAGAAAAATAGAGAGGGAATGAAAAATCGAATTAGTTACCAAAAATAAAGAAACTCAAGATAAACAATATAAAGAATTAGATTTTTCAAAAAGAAATAGAAAGAAGGAAGTACAATCAAAGGGAAAAAAGTCCTAGTTTAATAAAGATAAACCCACGGCCCATATTGCCAAACGAATAAAATGGAACCATAATCCATTGGAATACAATCAAAGGCCCAATTTAAGAAAGATAAGCCCATGTAAATGGATGAACAAAGACATAGCCTATGGCCTAGATCAAACGAATAAAATAGAACCACAATCCAATTCCCCACCCAAATGGGATTGAATTTTCCCTAATCGGACTCAAATGGAGTGAACCCAGACCTAGAGGCACCTAGTAATTGATGATGCATCCTCGGCAACCACGGTGCAGACGGAAAGCAACTTTCATTGAACTCCTTCTCTAAGCACCCAACCCTTGCCGCATCAGGGCTGTACTCTTCTTCTTCAACGTTGTAAACCATGTTTTGCATCTAGAAATAGATTTAAAACAAGTCTTGCAAAAATATTTTTATTTTTCACAATAGCTCTGATAGTTACAAAATATCTCGTGGCATTTGCAGCAGGCATAGTATGACAACATTGTGTTTTGTCATTAGCCTATTTTAAGATGATTTTTATTCATCATAATGAAAAAATTCAATATTTGTCACTAAATTAAATGGGACTCCTAAAATGGAATAAAATTAGATGATTTAGTGACGATTTGCTCAAATGACACAAGATTTTCATCACGGAAGGCCAGCTTTCTTGTTGTGTTGTATTCTGAGAGGAACTTCCTCTTCTCCCTTCTCCTATGTAAGGGGCTGTTTGTTACGGCTCCGTGGGTGGCTCCCGGAGCGGCTTCACCTCACGGGCTGCCAAAGGGGGCGCTCCTCCACCGGCTCCTCCGGGAAAAATGGAGGGAGCCGCACCTCGAATCCAGCTGAAGTAGGGAGCTGCAGAAAGGGTGCTTCGCCGGCTCCCTCCCCTGTCCATGTCAGCACCGTCCGAGAATGCCCCTCATTCGAGCGCGCGAAAGAAACCCGGCGGCGCAGAGCTCGTCAAAGCGCCCCATGGAGAGCACCTCCTCGACCACCATCGCCGGCACGGGGCGGAACTCCACCGCGTGCCCCGCTCTTCTTCCTCCTCGGCCGGATTCATGGCCATCCCCGCTCCCTTTTCTGCCGCTGCCCACGCTTGCCCAAGAGTCGCCACCCACGCCCTGGCCCAGAGCATGCTCGCGCTCTGCTGCTGCTAGCCGCTGTTTGTAGCTGGATTGCCTTGGAGACGCACCGCTCGGCATGATTTTTCTTCTGATGGGAGGAAGAGAGAGAGAGAGAGAGAGTAGTGGATAAGAACGAACGGTGGAGTTGCTGGGTATGGATAAGAATGGTACGTACTGTGATGTTTAACTCCAGTATAGAGAAGAAACACATGGTAAACTGAGCAGCTAATTAAAGTCTATTTTCTTTTTTATATTTCTTTATAACATGAAGTCACATAAAAAAGAGAACAAAAACTACATGTATAAAATGAAGTCATATGTTCAAGGGCATTATAGACAATTGTTGTTTTCATTCATTCTTACAAATCAGAAGAAGCCGCAGAAGAAGCCGTTCTACCAAACGTTTCTAGACATAGCCAGAGGCACAGCCAGCACAGCTGTTTTACAGAAAAGCCACAGCTACAGCCGGAGCCGGCACAGCCGGAGCCCAAACAAACAGGCCCTAAATGTGAGGCCCTATGAGCAGCTTATTGATACCCCAACACCCGTCCCTTTTTGTGCCCACTTCTAGGAATTTGTATCCACAACACTTCATGGGAAAATTGTTTTTGATATGCCCAATCAATTTCTTACTCCTTCCCAGCACCCAACCATTAAAAGAACATTAGTCTCTTAAGCTAGTTAGTGATTAAAATGTTTTGTGGTTTGATGATGAATCGTTGGTACTCTTGTTGGGGGGGGGGGGGGGGGGGGGGGGGGGGGTCAAATTGGGCTTTTCTCATATACTAGTATATTGCCCGTGCTAACGCTACGGTAATATTAGAGAATATAAATCAATCAACCAAATGGCATACAAATTGACATTCATTTTGATTACCACTCAGTTACAAGTTTATCAAAAATCAATGTTTTGTTCTATCGATCACCAATCTGCAGAGTATTGTGATCCATATGGAAACCATGATTAATTTGTCCAAACTATCACACAAGAACAGTTAAAAAGCAGTTGTTTCATGTCTTTTAGCAGAAAAATGTTGTTGAATTTCACTCATATATAACCAATATAGCAATCAAATTAAGATGATACATCAGCATGAGTGCCTTTTGTCTTCAATATTGCTCCGGATATTGCAACTTCAGATCACCATGAAAGTAGAAGAATATGGAGGTTTTCTTAGCTAGGGTGATTGTCCATAATACTAATAAAACAAAGAATATGCACCTGCTGAGTTCGGATTCTTCTTCTAAAATGACTTGAACTTAGAACACGTTTTAAGGTCACTACATATGATCTTTCGTGGATAGAGTCAGTTTGAAAAAAGAAATTCAGGATGCAATAATTGCAGGGAGCGAATTTGAGCATTGGAATATCAGTTCAAGAAAAGAATGCATCCAGAAACAGAAGAAGAAGAACTGAATGCATTCCATAAAAAATGGAAACAATAAATTATTACCCTTCCTAATAGAGATTATTGGAAAATTAGTTTTCTCCAGTTCTTCTGATATGCATATGCACGGCAACTTGAGCTAAGTTAGTTTTACCGCAACCTTCAAGATTGTCATCTGGCAAAGAAGCTCAAAAGGGTCATGTCTCACACACAATTATCCAGTGGTTCTGTCTGCTTTTCACCTTAGGAAAAAAAATAAATAATTGATGTAATGTCAATGCCAGCAGAATACTTATTTTTCTGATATATATAATTTTATCTTCCTCAAATGCATATGTTCTATGCTATGGACCAAAGTAATTGCCACCATGTTCTATATATTTTCCCGGTTTTCCTTAACCTTTCACTAGATGGAGATTGTTAGTTAATTATTTAGTGATATTTTCTTAGTTATCAATTGTTGTATTCTAGTTGGTAGGCTAACTTTTATTTCATTTTTTATTAGTTGTTAGTCGCTTATTTTTAGGGGCTGACTACTATGAACATTGATGTAATTGCAGTAATTTTGGAATTGAAATATCCATGTAAGTGTGGTAAGATATATCAGCTCGTCGCATGTAATAAACATCTTACTCAGGCATAATTATTAATGACCAAAAGAATATCAAATGAATTCTCATGTTTCTTGAATTAACAATTAATCAATTTTGTACGATTGGTTTCAAGGTGGGGTCACTGAAACCATTACTCGGCCTCGTCGGATCTCGTCGGTCGCCTGTCTGCACGCCGTCGGCGAAACATTATATCGGAGCCTAAAAGATTTGCCCGTTTTTGAACTAACGAGTTCACATGCACTATATGTACTAGTTGGTTCATTTTGGCCAATTCAATTGTTTGTCTTCTAATGTTTTTCCTACCTCCCGTAGCAACGCACGGGAAACTTGCAAGTTACTTATCAAATTCGCCTCGAAGTATAGGAGTTTCGTGTGTTTGATATGGTTTATCGAAGACTTGTTGGCAATTTTCATCAACAACCAAAAAAAAAGACTGGTATGTTATTCATAGTTCTTTCATGCCCATGTGTGACCTCCACGTTAATCTTTGAACGCAACCTTTTCTTTTGTGCCCCGAATAGAAGGCAATGCAGTTCAATTAGAAGAAAAATAAGGAACAGATTTGATGACATGTGTTCGACAAATAAGAACATACTATAAATATTATAAGCTACTGCGACATGTTGACCGGTTTTTATCACAAGAAAACACAAGGCAGAAACAAAATTACAGAGAAGTCCTAGAACACTTGGTGTTGGTTATATCTGTTAACCAAATTTTTTTCCACCGATATATTATTACTTCAAAGAAATAAAAGCGTGCCCTTTCTTGAGAACTAAACACAACTTCAATAATCACGCAACACCGGGGACCATGGCAACTCAAAGGGATATCGAATTCTGGGCACGCTGTCAAGCAGCTCAACGGTCTCGCGGTCCAGGTCGATCCTCCACTCTCTCGCTGAGCTATCTGGCAACATCCGGATAATGACCGTGCCTTCTCTATGGACAGAAACAGGCATAGCACAATAGAAAAACCAATCAAGATACGGTGACAGACCATGGGTTTCTGCTGATATGTGTATCCTCTTCTCCAACACCCACTCGCTGGACCCTCGCTACCTCGCAAAGACCATCATGTCGCCGTCATCACCGCCGACTACAATGCGCGCCTCCCCGTCACTCCCTGCAGTTATTGTGACCCTCTTGCGTTTGAGGCTGTAATCCAAATTCTTGACTTGACTTCCGGAGTCGTCGGGACGTCAAAACAAGTTGACGTAGAATCTGTCTCGATGCTGCGCCGCCGTTATTTGGTCTTTGGGCCGTGTATCAAGTTGAGCCCAATTAAAAGCGCGTCCTAGGGTAGGAGCATGACCCTAGCACCCCTGTGGTTGTCACCCACGTCCTTATACCCCCTTAGCCGCCGCCAATAACAGATCGGGTTTTGATTGATTGTAAGTTTAGCCATTCAAACTGAAAACACTCCAACTTGGCGGTCCTCCTGTTCACAGCTAGCAATGTCTTACCGTCGGCGTTCCAATACACAAAACCCTCAGCGAACCTAGTAAACTCAAATACGTCGGCCGGCTCTGGCTGCCGAGGCATATCTCAAACCAAGATTCGCCGGAGGTGAACATGTAGGCGCGGTAGCCTTGTGTTGGTGCTTTCTAGGTACTCATTTTGTATGACAAATAAGGTGTTTTCAATACCTTATCGCGTCATTATTGCTAACAATTAACCCCCATTATCATATATATGCGTAGTTTCTGTGTATTCGGAAGTATTTGCAGGAAACAAGAGAAGATAAGGAGACTACGAGTAAAGAGCAGCCGGAGGCCCGAAGAACGAGGAAATTGGAGACCGTGCCGGTCGGCACGGGCTTTGTGCCGACCGGCACCATGGAGGTCGGGCCCAAACTTGAAGCCCACTCGGAGAATATGGAGCCCAGAAGAAATATCAGAGTCGGAGTCGGTGAAATCCAGTCCACAACCAAAAGAGACTATAAAGAGAAGATCTTAGTCGCGAAGAAGAGGGCGGCGAGGAGACAGACACACACACGGAGATTTTGACCTAGGTTGAAGGTTGTGGCGGCGAAGACGGCGATCACCGATCATCACCACCAAAAAGGAAGGTTGTGCCGACCGGCACAACGCCGTGCCGATCGGCACCTGTGGGACCACACCAAATTCCCGCGTCCTACTGTACCCATGTTCATGTGTTGCAGTATGATGCGTGAGTAGATCTCATATTCTCTCCGTGGCGAGGGAAATCTGGTTATGTAACTCTCATACTTACAATACTCTTTTGATGCGTTCAGTCTATGTGATGCTTCAAATTCGTATCTGATCCATACGTGTTTATCACATAGTGCAAGAAACCAGTGGGGAACTATTAACCCTCGTCGTGACAGGATCGGGGCGAACGAAACCACCATGTCTTGTAGAATACTAAACCTATCAATTGACCTACAACCTGAGTTGCATGCCAGTACCCCAAACCATAGGAGAGAATCCTTTCATAACCTTGATACAACCGCAGGCCCCTTTCATCTCTAGCTGTTAATCATCCCTTCTCACACACATCTTTTGCTATATTGATTTAGTAGTTTAAATAATAGTTTAAGTCCCGCTTGTTCTCTGTGGTTCGATATTAAACCTTGGAATACTCTAAGGGAAAAAGTGCTACAACTGTACACCGTCCTCTTGCGGTATATAAGTGGGTGCGTACAAACGACCAACAAGCACGTTTTCTGGCGCCGTTGCCGGGGATGGTTACGCTTCAAATCTTTATTGAAGCAAGGCCCCGATTTGGGCATGGATGATAACTTGACTGCTCAGACATTCTACATGTCTCTTGGAGGAACCTCCAGGATGCATTTGGATAGTTCAGCTGGAGGGAGTTTCCTCCACTTGACTGCTACTGCAGGTCTGGATCTTTTGAGTAAGATATCGAAGACTGAAGCTATGCATAAGCATTGGGAAGAATTCCAAGAAGGTCCAATTCCCCTTGAAAAGTCGACGCCGGCAAAAGATTCTATGGATTTAAAAGCTAAAGCGGAAAGCTGTACAGTATCCGAAGCGGAATTAACTGTAAGAACAGAAGAACCAGCGCAAGGTGATCTGAAAAGACCCAGATTGGAGGAGGTGCCGACCGGCGCGGCCCCTGTGCCGATCGGCACACATCAGTCCATTGTGCCGACCGGCACATCTCCTGTGCCGACCGGCACTCTGAATGCTGTTAAAGGGATTTCCAAGACTGAAGCTGCAATATTAGAGGAGCACGAGAACAGTTTCGTGAATAAGTTTCCGAGACCAGTAGGAGATCCAACCTTAAGCAATGCTAAACCGTTGGACGAGTTTGAACCGTTGGATTGGATCCCCATTGATTTCAGCTCAAATCTGCTAAGTATGAGGAGAACATACGATCCAAGGTATGCCTCTTCTACAGGAGTTCAGTATAACTTCCCTAAAGACACTAGAACTTCGGAAATACTGGATAATGTCGTCATTGGAGAAGTATTGGGGAAATTGTATAAGGATGATATGGAAATTGACCAGATGGAGGTTCAACAAGCAAAGAAGCTATTTGATAGTTGTTTTGTCCCATCGCCGTATGAAGGATTGTACGGAGTATATGCAGTCGGCCTTACGGAACGAACGGAAGTTGATCCTTACATACCGTGCGAGATTGGATATAGAAGCTTTCCTAAAGCATTATGTGATTTTGGTTCCCGCGTCAGTTTGATGACGTATGAAGCATTCATGGATATGCCTTATGACATAAAAGGAAGATTGCTAGGAACCGAGCTTGAGCTAATCATGGCGGATGGAAGAAGAACTAAACCACTGGGAGTTATCAAAGATCTGAACATAGAGGTAAAAAAGAATACTATTCCGGTGGATATTTTTGTTCTTGATAAAGGTGAAGTTGGAGTCGAAGATATTATTTTGGGAAGACCTTTCTTAAAGCTTGTACAAGCTGTTATCGATGCTGGAAAAGGTCACCTCAAATTGACTCTGGGCGGAGAGGAAGTCCTCTTTGAATTCGAAGACCCACCCGTCGTCCAAGAAAGTGACGACCCACCCTCTCTCCAAGAATTCTTCACAGAAAAAGATGAAGAAATCAGTACAGGATACTCAGACCCATTGAATAAACTGTTTGAAGAGTCAGATAAGGAAGAGGCCGAAATCCAAGACGGTGCCGATCGGCACGGTGGGTGTGCCGACCGGCACGAAGGTGACAATCCTCAATTTGAGCCTTTGGGTAATCTGGATCCTGGTGCAGCACCAGAAGTAGAATAGAAGCCACTTCCTGACGGTCTGAGGTACGAATACTTAGGCAAAGATAAAACTTATCCCGTCATCGTCAATAGTGCTTTGAATGAAGAAGAGACAAAACGATTGCTTGCTGTTCTGAGGAAATACAAGAAAGCAATCGGATATTGTCTTGATGATATCAAAGGAATAAGTCCAGCTTTTTGCACACATAAGATCAATCTTGAAGAATCAGCTAAACCAGTCGTTGAAGGCATGCGACGATTGAAAGAGGGCATGAAGGAAGTTGTGAAGAAAGAAGTGCTGAGACTTCTTAATGCAGGAATGATTTATCCAGTTGCTGATAGTGAATGGGTGAGCCCTGTGCACTGCGTGCCAAAGAAAGGAGGACTCACAGTTGTGCCTAATGAGAATAATGAGTTGATCCCTCAACGGACAGTTACAGGATGGCGTATGTGCATTGATTACAGGAAACTGAATACCGCTACAAAGAAAGACCATTATCCATTACCGTTCATCGATGAAATGCTTGAAAGGTTAGCCAAGAACTCTTATTTTTGCTATCTCGATGGATATAGTGGTTTCTTTCAAATCCCTGTTAGACCTGAAGGCCAGCATAAGACTACTTTCACTTGTCCTTATGGAACTTATGCGTATCGACGAATGCCATTTGGTCTTTGCAACGCACCGGCTACATTTCAGAGATGCATGAATGCTATATTTGCGGAATTCATTGAAGACATTATGGAGGTATTTATGGATGATTTCTCTGTTCATGGTACTGATTTTGGCACTGCTTAGCAAATTTAGAGAAAGTACTAAAGAGATGCGTAGAAGTTGATTTGGTTCTTAATTGGGAGAAATGTCACTTCATGGTAACCGAAGGGATTGTCTTGGGGCATGTTATTTCTAACCGAGGGATTGAAGTAGACAAAGCTAAAATATCCACAGTTGAAAGGCTGCCACCACCAACTGATATTAAGACACTGCGAAGTTTTCTTGGACATGCAAATTTTTATCGCAGATTTGTCAAGGATTATTCAAAGATTGCCAAGCCATTAACGGAATTACTGCAAAAGGATGTTGAATTTGAAATGAATGATGAAAGACTTCGTGCCTTCCGGAAGTTGAAAGAAGCATTATGTTCTGCACCTATTATGCAACCTCCGGATTGGAATTTACCTTTTGAGATTATGTGCGATGCAAGTGATTATGCAGTAGGAGCGGTTCTTGGACAACGAAAAGAAGGTAAAGTGCACGCTATCTACTATGCTAGTAAAACTCTTAATGAAGCCCAGATTAATTATACAACAACAGAGAAAGAGATGCTAGCTGTTATATTTGCATTTGAGAAATTTAGATCCTATATCCTCAACTCTAAGGTCATTGTTTATACGGATCATGCTGCTATTCGATATCTTGTCTCTAAAAAGGAGTCAAAACCTAGATTGCTTCGTTGGATTTTGATGTTACAAGAATTTGACTTGGAAATTAGAGACAAAAAAGGGGTTGAGAATTCAGTAGCAGATCATCTATCTCGATTGGTGATTGAGGACAAGAAAGGATGCATTGGCGATGCCATGGCACAAGAGCAGCTATTTCGAGTTAAGGATCATAGAGAATCATGGATGCAAGACATCATAAATGCATTCAAAGGGAAGCTTGATGATTGTAGCAAGAATTCAAGACGGAGGATTGCCAGTGAAATGAGAAAATTCATATGGGATGATCCTTATCTATACAGATATTGTGAAGATGGGGCTGTTCGAAGGTGCGTACCTCGCGACGAACGCGAAAGCATATTGGAAAAGTGTCATTCATCTGAGTATGGTGGACACTATGGGCACTTTCGAACACAAGCAAAGGTATGGGCTAGTGGATTTTATTGGCCTTCGATGCATGAAGATGCGAAAAGGTATGTTGCCAGATGCCCCCAATGCCAAAGAATTGGAAATGTCAATGCTCGTAATGCTATGCCTTTGAAGTATAACCTGCAAGTTGATATATTCGATGTTTGGGGCATGGATTTCATGGGACCGTTTGTTAATTCTCATGGTTATGAATATATTTTGGTTGCTGTGGACTACGTGTCAAAGTGGGTAGAAGCAATACCATGTCGAAACAGTACAACTCGTGAATAAAAGCAGATGTTGGATGAGTGCATATTTCCCAGATATGGTGTTCCTAGAGTCATTATCACAGATGGTGGAACTCATTTTACCGGGCATGAGTTTACTAAAGCTTTGAAGAAGATGGGTATTGAGCATCGAATTGGGACAGCCTATCATCCACAGACCAACGGCCAAGCAGAAACTTCTAATAAGCAGTTGAAAGGAATTCTGCAGAAAATTGTTACAAAAGAAGGAAAGGATTGGTCAAACAAGTTGAATGGCGCACTTTGGGCTTATCGCACAGCGTTCAAGACACCAATAGGTATGACACCCTATCAATTCGTCTATGGAAAGACTTGTCATTTGCCTGTAGAGTTAGAACATAGAGCATATTGGGCGATCAAAGAGATGAATTTGGATTTAGATGCTGCTGCGGTAAAACGGAAGATTCAAATTAGTGAACTTGAGGAGATGCGCCTCAAAGCTTATGAGAATGCGGCCATTTATAAAGAGAAAACAAAGAAGTGGTATGATAAAAAGCTATTGAAAAAGGAATTTTACGAAGGAGACAGGGTACTACTATTCAATTCAAGATTTCGGTGTTGTTCGGTAAAGGCAAATTGAAAAGTAAATGGGATGGACCGTATCTTGTTCATAAAGTTCTTCCTTCCGGAGCTGTTGTCATTATGGATGGGAAGCAAAATACATACACGGTGAATGGCCAACGACTAAAGGTATATCTTGAACCCGACACTTTTGAGTTAAAGTCTTTTGACGTATACTATGTGAATTGAGTGATTGGGTGGTCGAGCTTAACGACGTAAAACAAAAGCACTGTTGTTTTTACTGTTTTTCTGTGTGTTTTGTGTTTCTTTGATTTTATTGAGTCGGTTGAGGCAATTTTGCCTCCGTGCCGACCGGCACAACACCGTGCCGATCGGCACGGGAGAGTCCGTGTCGTCTTTGAGTCGAGTTTTGCCCTTCCTCCAAGACATGCTTCGATGACTTCCAAATTTAAGAGATAGAGTTCGGTTCGATCAAGAGAATTATGGATATATATATGAAGGAGTTATCTCGGATCTCATCATCAAAAATCGAGCGCCGCCGGAGTTCCCACCAAGCCCTAGAGCAGAAAACAATGCAAGGCGGCGAAACCGGAAGCCGAGGTGACGGTGCCGATCGGCACGATGGCTGTGCCGACCGGCACGGCGCCGTACTTTCGCCAATGAGCCCAACTCTGCCGTGGGAGAGCAACAGGAGCCTAAACCCCACCGAGGACGATCCAATCGTCTGGTCGCACCTGAAGCAACGATGGATGATGAAGAGTGAAGCGGACGCGTTCAATAGGGAGAAGAAGGAGATGGATGACGCCCTTCGGAAGAAGGTCAGAGAGGTGCTAGTACGTAAAGGTAAATCCAAGATCGATGATAGCACACCGGTCACCGATAGGTACACAATGGATCGACTTCTCGCTATGGAACGTCCTTTAACATATGATGATCTTATCACTTTTGAATCGGTCCTAACTGCTAGCGAGAAGGAGGAGTTAGACAGGGACTGCTTTCTGACCATCCATAGATCCCGGCTGAACAATGGGAGGATTTCTGACAGCTGTGCCGATCGGCACGCATCAGGTGCCGACCGGCACGGGGAGCCCCCGCGCGTCCTGACTGATTGGGAAGACCTCCAAGAAAAGATTCTGCATAGGAACACCAGAGGTTTTGGATGTAAGTGTTTTTACTGTATGAAAGACCATCAGAGGCAGATTGAGAATTATCTAGCTGATCCTGAATGCATCCCTGCGACCTTTGTCTATGATGATGGCTTTCCTGTTGCTAAAGGACGCATGACTCCTAAAGAGATCAATGATGAAATTCAGAGGCGTATTGACAGGGACAATGCTGCAAAGAGGAGAGCACGCAACCTGGCAGATCTAGAAGCGTACTTTGCAAGGAACGGAAGGCGTGCCGACCGGCACGGCCCTTGTGCCGATCGGCACGACGTTAAGATTGTGAATTTCATTGAAATATCTGATGATTCCTCTGATGATGAGCCAGATGCTAAGAGATCCAAAGAAGTAGAGGGAGTTCGGCGTTCCGCTCGTCTTTCTTCAAAGCCAAGAGCAAGATATACCTCGGAATCAGTGAGCTATATAGAAGCATCCCCTGCACATGAACACCCATTAGCTAATCTTGTTGCAAAGGATGAAGAAGATCCCGAAGAGGATCCGGAAGAAGATCCCGAGGAGGAAGAGATGGAAGACGAGCCAGAACCCACTGATGCCGAACCACCCAGTGCAGAGGGAGCTACAGGAGGCCTTGCAGGAGCTCAAGGAAGTGAAGGGCCGCGTTTTCAGGTGAATGGTGCCACGTGCCGATCGGCACGTGTGCCGTGCCGACCGGCACCTCGGGGTTCTGACGCAAACTCGCCCCTGAGAGATGAGCGTCATGATCGTCCTGCCAACTGCTGCCCAATCTGCAGGAGAAACATCGAACGTCTCTATTATGATATGGAAAGATGCTATAGGCACCATCGGGACATTGATATAAGGATTGATGACATGGAGAGCATGGCCGCGGCGGATTACTCTTTTCTCATGAGGAACATTCGAAGCATTTTTAGCATGTTGAGGAGGCATGGCATTTCAGATTAGGTTGGTCTAGTCGTTTTTCTTTTGCAATCGGGACATTGCAAGGTTTGAGTGTGGGGGATTCGCCCTTACACTTCTTAAGGTCGTTTGCTTCGAATTTAGTATGGTTTGAGTTAGTGTGTGAAAGTGTGAGAGTTTTCTTAGAGTGGTTTGAGATGGTGTGCTTAGTTAAGCTTTGAGGTCAAGAATTATTGCAATGTCTTGAATAAAGTTAGTGTTAGTTGTCGAATCGATGCGTTACCCCATATTCTTGATTTTGTTTTTGACGATCGTTTTGCCAATCTACTTGAGTTCATTGAATAATCGCTTGGCTTTATATGTCCACTTTTCGAAAACCCCTTCTATCATCATAAGTTGAAGCATTTAGCTGAGGATTTGATTTTGTGCCTATTACACTAAGCCAAATGAGATGAGAGAAGCCTACACATAAACCTTTTGATAGGAAGACGTCTTTGTCAACTCTTTGCTCTTGATTACGACTAAGCTAGAAGGGAGAAGTTTCATTTGTTCATCTCAGTTTGCTAGCCATCTATCATCAAGTTCTTTCTATCCGAAAAACCGATATTTCATCGTTTCTCCCTCCTCCTTGATACAACCTACAAGCAAATGTGAAGTTTAGACAGATCTCGATCCAAAATACGCTCTGTTAGCAGTCTGCAAAGAAATAAAAGAAGAAAAAGAAGAAAAAAGAATTAAATTGGTCTGGTGCCGACCGGCACATGCGTGCCGATCGGCACAAAGAGGAAAAATAAAGAAAAGAGTCAAAAATAAAGAGAAAAATGAATATCAGAGGAAGCAGACTGCAGCAAGAGTCAAAATTCTAAAAGGATCTGTATATACTTCAGGCTTGATCCCTTCTTAATTCTATTTCGTTCACTCTCGATTGTTTTCTTTTCCCTTGATCCTTGTACTTATATTCTGTATTCTCATAATGAAAACTCCCTTTTAGAAGGCATGATTGAGCGAATTGTTGACCTAGTTGTTCTTTTGATTCAATTTGGTTATATTACTTTCCGAGATCCACAAAAGAGCCTTATATTATAGAATAGGAGAGGGAAGGAAATACATTTGAGCGATTGAGTGAAGTCTGAAGCTTTTGCATTCTTCTTGATTGATATGAAGGGAGACAAAAATATTTGATAAGCCTTGTGATTGATTTGGTCGACTCAAGTTTTGAGGTGAAATTGTTTTCAAAAATCGAGAGAAGGTTTCGTGGAGGGATACTAATTCGATGAGATGATTGACAATAGCTAAGTTAGAGACTTGTGAGAGTTTTTGTTTCTTAGCATGACGAAAAGCACTGTGATGATTTTCATGGTTTGAATTGCTCGAGGACTAGCAATGATTTGAGTGTGGGGAGCTGTTGGTGCTTTCTAGGTACTCATTTTGTATGACAAATAAGGTGTTTTCAATACCTTATCGCGTCATTATTGCTAACAATTAACCCCCATTATCATATATATGCGTAGTTTCTGTGTATTCGGAAGTATTTGCAGGAAACAAGAGAAGATAAGGAGACTACGAGTAAAGAGCAGCCGGAGGCCCGAAGAACGAGGAAATTGGAGACCGTGCCGGTCGGCACGGCCTTTGTGCCGACCGGCACCATGGAGGTCGGGCCCAAACTTGAAGCCCACTCGGAGAATATGGAGCCCAGAAGAAATATCAGCGTCGGAGTCGGTGAAATCCAGTCCACAACCAAAAGAGACTATAAAGAGAAGATCTTGGTCGCGAAGAAGAGGGCGGCGAGGAGACAGACACACACACGGAGATTTTGACCTAGGTTGAAGGTTGTGGCGGCGAAGACGGCGATCACCGATCATCACCACCAAAAAGGAAGGTTGTGCCGACCGGCACAACGCCGTGCCGATCGGCACCTGTGGGACCACGCCAAATTCTCGCGTCCTACTGTACCCATGTTCATGTGTTGCAGTATGATGCGTGAGTAGATCTCATATTCTCTCCGTGGCGAGGGAAATCTGGTTATGTAACTCTCATACTTACAATACTCTTTTGATGCGTTCAGTCTATGTGGTGCTTCAAATTCGTATCTGATCCATACGTGTTTATCACATAGTGTAAGAAACCAGTGGGGAACTATTAACCCTCGTCGTGACAGGATCGGGGCGAACGAAACCACCATGTCTTGTAGAATACTAAACCTATCAATTGACCTACAACCTGAGTTGCATGCCAGTACCCCAAACCATAGGAGAGAATCCTTTCATAACCTTGATACAACCGCAGGCCCCTTTCATCTCTAGCTGTTAATCATCCCTTCTCACACACATCTTTTGCTATATTGATTTAGTAGTTTAAATAATAGTTTAAGTCCCGCTTGTTCTCTGTGGTTCGATATTAAACCTTAGAATACTCTAAAGGAAAAAGTGCTACAACTGTACACCGTCCTCTTGCGGTATATAAGTGGGTGCGTACAAACGACCAACACCTTGGTCATACTAGAATGCACATAATACCTTGAAGTTCAATAAGCCAATGCCATCTTCGTTCCCATCAAGGAGGAAGGCCCAGGTATGGCGCCAGCAGCCAGTGCTTGTTAGCGAGAGGACAAGCCTGATGCGTTCACAGACGACCTTCACAGGCACACGGTAAAGTCACGTGTTTGCCGTGCGCCGTGAAAAGACACACGGCAAACTCGTGAATTTGCCGTGTGACACAAAAAGGCACACGACAAAGCCCTAACGGCCGGCACTTTTCTAACGGTTGTCGCCTGTGCACGCACGTTTTTAATGTTTGCCGTGTGTTGAAAAATTGGCACACGACAAAGTTCTTGTTTGCCGTGCTTGACCTCGGACACACAGGAAAGAGTCTATTTGCCATGTGTCAGTACTTTGCCGTGTGTTTTTATTTTGGCGCACGGCAAAAATGACGTTTGCCGTGTGCCCGTGAAATTACACACGGTAAAGTTTGCGGCACACGGCAAAATTCCAGTTTCCGGTAATGAGGGGAGGAACTGTCTCGTATCGTTGTGAAAAGGGTTCATAGACGACCCAATCCTGATGCGTTCATGGCACGTCATGCACCCGTTCCGAGAGGACAAGCCCCCGTGAAGGTCCTTGGGCCAACCCACTGAGCGGATGCTGGTGTCAGGCATGAAATCTCGAAGTCCTCCTGGTTGCCATTGAAGAAGTAAGCGAGGGCGCGCGACAGGTGGTCCGTGTATTGAACGGAAGCTGTGGAGGAAGCCGCTGCCGGCAACGATGCGGTAGAATCTCTTGCAGGTGGATGCTGCACGGAGGAGGTAGATCGGGGAATCGATGAGCAAGAGGATGAGCTTGAGGAGGTCGTCAGTTATACCACCGTGGACATCCATGGCTCTATCCTGCTGTACTAGATCGTCCTTTTATACGTGATGCCGTGAATGAGTTAAGTGTATTAATATTTTTTTTTTGAGATTACACAGTACAACTCAGACACTCACAACGCACGCACACTCACCCCTATGAACACACGTACGCAAACCCTACCCCTATGAGCATCTTCGAAGACTGAGCCGGCAAATCCAAAGATACGAAGTCACCACTGGCGCGGTCGACGGGAGCGTCGCCTACCACTGAAAGCACAAATGCCGTTAAATCCTTGAAAATTCGCTCCTATTGGGAGTCGAACCCAGGACCTGAGAGGTGTTACTCGGATGCCTTAACCACTAGACCAAGACCCCTTTCACAAGTGTATTAATATATGGACTCGCTAGTTCTTCCGATGTTTCAATTGGAGGAGTCCAGATGGAGTACGCGACACTGTATTGGGGTCGTCAGGTATCCTGGGCCGAATATGGGAACTGCCAGGTGATTCCTGGCTTTCCTCACAGGCCGAGCAGCTGAAAGCTCGACGGGCTAAAGGCATAGGCCCAGTTGAAAGGAAGATAAGGTCCGCCCTATTATATATGGGCTGGAACGCCGAAGAAGATTCCGTCATTCCGAGACCAATCCAATTCCCCACCCAGATCGAACTGAACTGGCTAAAAAAAAAAAACAGATCGAACTGAATCGCCCTGAATTCGACCCAATTGGAGAGTCGAGAACCCAGACCTTTGAGCAACCCCAACAGATGCTGTAAAAGTGGTGCTATAAAATCAAATATAGAGACCATTTTTACCTAGTTTTGAAGATTCTGTGTCTTGTGCTCCAATAAATGTTGTAAAGCTGGTGCTGTATAATAGTGTTTCCCTTTGAATCATTTCATCGAGCAGCTTCAACTCGTCCACCGAAGAGAAGCCGCCACCGGCTTTGGGAAGGGGAGAAGTCGCCGACGAGCTGCCGTCAGCCTCTAACGGCACCATGGAACGACGGCGCGTCGCGGCGCGGCAACAACGCACGACGACGGCGCCGCGCGGGTGCGGGAACGCGGATACGACGGCGCCGCGAGGGCGCACGACGTCGCAGCGCGACGCGCGCGCAGGGCACGACGGCGCAGGGGCACGCCGGCGCGCGGGCGCATGACAACGATGGTGCCGCGCAGGCGCACGATGTCGCAGCGCGACGCGCGCGTAGGGGCACGGCGCGGGCGCAGCGCAGCGTGCGCGCAGGGCACGGCGCAGGGGCACCACAGCGCAGGGGCACGACGCAGGGGCACGGCGCGGGCGCATGACAGCGCAGCGCGGCGCGCGCCGGGCATGGCGCGGGGGCACGACGACGGTGCCGTGCGGGTGCGACGCTGCTCCGGTGCGGCGCGGTGGTGCGTCGGCCCGGCGAGCTGGGGTGGGAAGGGGCACGGCGAGCTGGGGGTGGGAAGCGGCCGGACGAGCAAGGGATGGGCCCGGAGCTCAGCGTTGGCATCGGGCCCTGCCCGCGGTGGTGTCGACGTCGAACGTGGATGGTGGCGTCGCCCCTCTTCCTCTTCCGCTGCCGCTAATTGCCGCGGCGGACGTCGAGTTGGTGGCGCACGGCGGGCCGCCGGAACTCACGGAAGAAGGTGGGGGGAATGGCGGTGGGTGGACCAGAGGGCAAGGATGGGATCGCCAGTGGCCGAGGTAGGGCGCATCGGGGCTGATTTCGAGGTTGGCATGGTCGCGGAGTCTGGGAGATGGTGGTGCTTCGATTGACGGCTAACCTCGCAAGGAGAATGGGGGAAACGGCGACGAGGCTTCCGGAGGGGCAGGGTGGGGTCGCCGGTGGCCAGATTGTGGCGTCCCGAGGCGGGGAGGCGGTGAACGGCGGGGAGAAGGCAGCGGCCGGAGTCGAGCGGGAGAAGAAGGACGCGTGCAGGAATATACACCACCAGGATAGAACACGACACTTGGTGCTGCAAATATGCAGCATGGGAAGGGACTTTTACAGCATACCCTAAAATTTTTGAGGCACCACCTCGTTTTACAGCATCTATTGGAGAGGGTCGTGCTCTATATTGCCAGATTTTAGAGCACCACCCATTATAGAGCTTCTGTTGGGGTAAAAAGGTAGTACCTGGCGATCGACGATGAGTCCTCGTCGGCGGCGGCGGGGGCGGAAGGCGGCGGCCACCGTCGAGGCTAGAGCTGCGAAGGCCACCGCGGCGACCTCCTTCTCAAAGCTCCCGCCTCTGGCCCTTTCAGAGGCCGCACTCTTCTTCTTCAACCACCTCCCGCGCTACGGAGGCGGCGGCGTCGGCGACGAGAAGCTGCAAAGGGACCACGCGCTGAAGAACTCCATCCACGATGCCTACCTGCGAGCCCTAGCGCGCCTTCCGTTCAACGCCCCTGACGGCGCGCCCGCGATCCCGTCCCTCCTTCCTGCTCTCCTCGCCGGCGGCCACTGCTTCGGACCCCTCCAAGATTTCGCCTCCAACATCATCGTCAACACCGTCTGGATCCACGCAGCCTCCGTCCCCGGTAGTTTCGCCGCCAACGCCACCGACGTCAATGTCGTCATCCTGGACGACATCAAGTTGGCCTCTTTTGCGGGATTCACCCGTTCATCCCTGTAACACTCAAACAGAATCCAGATCGGAAAGAAAGAACAGAGAACGAAGTCAGAGAAATTCCAACGAGGAACTGCTATATTGATCCATCAGCTAGCCGAGATCAAGGAGATCCAGCCAGAAATAATATCTTGTATCTGTTTACAATAATTCGGAATGACCCTTCCTCACGCAAGCTACCGCTTAAGTAGTGCCATCGGCAACAAAATTACCGCTACAGTAACTATAACTAACTATTACAGTTCCGAAAGTAGTGACAGTAGGTAAATGTTGAAGCGGTAAGTAGCCTCAGCCGTCCATCCATGAGATGATAATCACACGGTCATGACAACTTCCCCTCCCTTGAAAGAACACTTGTCCTCAAGTGTTAGTTGTAGCAGGAACACCATTTGGAGACCATCCTTCGATAGTGGACTTGTAGAATTCTGGGAATGATGACTTGATGAAGTCCGCATCTTCCCAAGTAGCTTCTTCAGGTGGACAGTTCTCCCACTGCACCAACCATTGAGTAACCAAGACATGATTGCGAGGTAATGCCCTTGTTTCCAACACAATAACAGGGCAAGATTTGATTCTGCCGTGAGAATCCACCAAAGGCAATTCCTTGCTAGGTATAGCATGAGAGCCCACATGCTTCTTCAATTGGCTCACGTGGAATACTGGATGAATTTTTGTAGAGCTAGGTAGCTGCAGACGATAGGCAACAGCACCCACCTTCTCTAAAATCAAGAAGGGACCATAGTATTTGGTAGTGAGTTTAAGTGAATTCTTGAGTCCAAATGCAGCCTGTCGATAAGGTTGCATCTTGAGGTAAACAAGGTCACCAACAGAGAATGATCTTTCAGATCTTTTAGCATCAGCATATTTTTTCATCCTTGCTTGAGCTTGTGCCAAGTTGTTCTTCAAGTGAGTTATCATTTGCATCTTATCAGCTAAGAATTCCTGAGCTGGTGAATCAGGACCAGGGATGGAAACTTCACTGATGAGTGGTGGAGGGTACCCATACAATGCTTGGAATGGGGTACATTTGAGTGAAGAGTGGTAATTGGTGTTGTACCACCACTCAGCAAGTGGTAACCAGTGACACCATCTTCTTGGTTCATTAAAAGCCATGCACCTTAAATAAGATTCGAGGCACTGATTAACTCTTTCTGTCTGGCCGTCACTTTGAGGATGATAAGCTGAACTGAACTTGAGGGAGACTTTCAGTGATTGAAAAAGTGCTTGCCACAAGTCACCAGTGAAGATTCTATCTCTATCAGAGACAATAGCAGTAGGAAGGCCATGTAATTTGTAAATATGATCCATGAATAAAGTAGCCACAGTAACAGCAGTGAAGGGATGGGACAATGTGAGGAAGTGAGCATATTTGGTCAGCCTGTCCACTACCACCAATATCACATCCTTACCTTGAGATTTTGGTAATCCCTCAATGAAGTCCATTGAGATTTGGGACCATGCCATATCAGGTATGGGTAGAGGTTGAAGTAACCCAGGATAGTGGCAATGTTCACTCTTAGCCCTTTGGCAAACAGCACAGGAAGTAACAAATTCTTCTACTGACTTTTTCATGCCAATCCAGTGGAACAACCTCTTAGTTCTCTGATAAGTGGCAGCTATACCAGAATGTCCACCAATGGGTGAAGAATGGAGAGCAGCGATCAATTGTTTATGAAGATTGGGTTGAGCTCCAACATGAATCCTGCCCTTGTATCTTAACACACCAGAGTGCAAGGAGTAGCCATTGTCAGAGGTAGGCTGTATGGCCAGTTGAGCTATTAGATCTTGACATTTTGTATCACCCTCATAAGATTTGGTGACCTCCAGAATCCAATTAGGTTGTGCTAGTGAAATAGCCAAACAAGTATCCCCTTTTCTGGAAAGAGCATCTGCTACCTTGTTTTCGACACCCTTTTTGCACTCAATAGAATAATCAAATTGCATTAATTTGATCATGAGCTTATGCTGGATGCCATCATGCAACTTCTGTTCAGTAATGAATTTAAGACTTTGCTGGTCTGTTTTGATGATCAACTTAGATCCCAAGAAGTAGTGTCTCCACTTTTTTACAGCTTCTAATATAGCCAAAGCTTCTTTATCATAGATTGACTGGGATCTAGCTTTAGCACTTAGGGACTTGCTGAAGTAGCTAATAGGTTGTCCTTTCTGCATTAACACAGCCCCAATCCCATAACCACAGGCATCAGTTTCAAGAGTGAATGGTAACGAGAAGTCAGGTAGTATGAGGACAGGTGCAGAACACAGTTTTTGTTTGATTTCCTCAAAAGCTGCTGTTTGTAATGCTCCCCAAGAGAATGAGTTTTTCTTCAGCATGTCATGTAAAGGTCTGCAGATGATGCCAAAGTGCTTGACAAATCTTCTGTAATAACCAGCAAGCCCTAGAAAACTTCTCAACTGAGTGATATTGGTAGGAAGTGGCCACTGTTGAACTGCTGATATTTTGGTGGGGTCAGTAGATAAACCCTTGGGGTTGATAATATGACCCAAGTAAGCTATCTCTTGAACTGCAAACACACATTTGGATTTTTTTGCATAGAGCTTGTTCTTAGCCAGAATAAGAAGTACTTGGGCAAGATGTTGCCTATGGTCCTCAAGAGTCTTGCTGTACACCAGTATGTCATCAAAAAATACCAAGACAAAGTGCCTTAGGTGTTCAGCAAAAACTGAGTTCATGAGTGATTGAAAGGTTGCTGGTGCGTTGGTTAAGCCGAATGGCATGACCAAGAACTCAAAATGACCAAAATGTGTGCTAAAAGCTGTTTTAGGGATATCCAATGAATTCATTGGTATTTGGTGAAATCCAGATCTCAAGTCCAGTTTGGAGAAGAATTTGGCACCACCCAACTCATCAAATATATCATCAATGACAGGAATAGGGAACTTGTTTTTGACAGTTAAGTCATTGAGAAGCCTATAGTCCACACAAAACCTCCAGGATCCATCCTTTTTCCTAGCAAGTACAGAAGGAGATGAATAAGGGCTCACACTGGGTTGGATGAGTCCCTCAGCCAGCATTTTCTTCACTAGCTTCTCAACTTCATCCTTCTGAAATTTTGCCATCCTGTATGGCCTTATATTTGGGGGAGAGCTGCCAGGTTTCAGAGGTACAGAATGTGTACAGTTCCTATCTGGGGGTAGAGTGGAGGGTTCAGAGAAAACTTCAGAAAAGTGATCCAATATATCTGCCACATCAGTATCATTTGATGCTTCTTTAGGTGTATCAGGTTGGATCAGTTTGAGATGAAGTACATAACCCACAACTCCTTTATTTAGCATTTTATTTAGCCTGGTGGTGTTGATACAACAATGTGGACCAGGTTCAGTGAAGTCATTGAAAGTGACCAGCTGGGTACCACTCTTGGTAATGGAGAGCTTCCTGGACTTGAGGTCCATAGTGATGGGGCTGTGTTGGTAAATCCAATCACATCCCAAGATTATGTCATAGCTGTCCAGTTCCAACAACTGAAGGTCAGACATAAATGATTGCTTATCGACCATAAATTTGCAACCAATAACAGAAGCACCAGAATTTAGGATGCCACCACCAGCAACTTTGATTTTCTGTAATACAGTATGCTGAATATCACAATTGGCCTTTTGTGCAAATGACACATTCATGAAACTGTGTGTACTGCCACTGTCAACAAGTGCTACAGCCCTCTTGCCACCCACTATTACTTTCAGGCAAAAGGTTGCAACAGTCCTAATGCCATTCACAGCTTGTTTAGAGATTTCCATAAGGTGAGGGTCACTGTGGTGAGGTGGTGAATAAGCTTCATTGTACTGACCAGAATCCTGTGCATGCATGTGCTCTTCACATAACATTTCTTCTTGTTCAGATGACATAGCATGAGCAGAGTTTTGGTAAAACTTGCACTTGAACTTATGTTTAGGGGTCCAAGGTTCAGTGCATTTCCAACAGGTACCTGGGTCTTTTACTTTCACATTAATGCTAGGAAGCTTGTCCTGTTTGAGACCCATTTCAGGCTTAGTACTGCTGGTAGGAGGAGGTGTAGACCTGTATGTGGAGTTGCCTGATGGAGAGTGTCTAGCATTGTTGTTGGTTGGGAAAGAAGACTGTCTTCTGGAAGTGACATACATTTCCAATTCTCTAGCAATGCTGTAAGCTTCCCCAAGAGTGGATGGTTTGTGAGGTTTAAGCAAATGCTTAATGGGATCCTTGAGTCCTCTCACAAAACAGCGTATATAATAGTCTTCTTGTAATCCAGGGTGTTGACGTTGCATCGAAGCCATCAGTTCTTCGAACTTGTCAATGTAGGCAGTAACAGTAGTCACTTGACTGAGAGAATGGAAAATCTCTACTATATCATACATGCTGTGTTCAGAAAAGCGGTTGCAAATGAGAGACACAAACTGATTCCACTTAACTGTGCTTGCAGACATGCGTAAACCAGACCACCAATGCTCAGCTTGGCCATTACAATGCAATGTTGCCATAGAAACCCACATATCAGTCGGTACACAAGCCAGCTCAAAATACTTTTCACATTGTCGTGTCCAACCAGCAGGATTCTGTCCACTGAATGTTGGGAAATCCAGTTTGGGTTTGGAGATGGACAAACTGAAATTGTTTTCTTGTGGCCTGTAACTCCACCTGTCACTGTGGTTTTGCTGGAACTGTTTCTGGTCAGATTGTCTAGCATGGGGTGGAACATAAGCAGGTTTCTTGTTCTGAAGATTTAGGTCTACTGGTTTCACAGGGACAGCAGTATAAACATGACCATATGTTGAAGCTAACGAGCGTTCAGAAGGCATACCAGTAAGTAATTTGCTCTTAGTATCAATACCAATAGGTGCAGATGAACTAGGAACAGAAGCTACAGTGACAGATTCAGGTGCAGGTTCAGGTATAGCAGTGGTAACGACATCATCAGATACGCGAGGAAACATATTTTGCAGCATAGATTGAATTGACTGCAGTTGGTCTTGCATACCAGAGAGATGGTGTTCCACGTTACCCATGCGAGATTTGAGGACAGCGACATCATCTTGCACCAAGTCAAGTAAATCCGTGCGCACACCTTCTGCCACCAGATCTTCCACAGACAGCATCACATCCGGTGAGTGAGCTGGATCAGCACTAGATCCCGTGAGAACCGAGGCATCCATCGAAGCCGCCACTGTCAGAGCAGCTCCCGCTTCGGCCGCCGCCATAGCAGCCGCATCCGCAGCCGGGCTCAACACCGGTGGACGAGCAGCCGGATGAAGAGTGCGCGTCATCAGTACTCCTCTCGACGAATCGGCTTGGATAAATCCGCCCCAATTAGTTCGCCGAGGAATCTACCGCCGCCTGATTGGTGGAACGATCCAAGGAATTTTACCACACAGACTTGCTGTGCAACCCGAGATCGCGACCAATCACCTCCTACGCCACCGCGAAATCCAAATCGAACTCAAGGCACTCGGGATTTCACACGCGGACAACGCCACGCAACCATAGCCGAGCTCGAACTGGTCGCAGAATTTGCCAAGGATCGATGAATCTGATACCAATTTGTAACACTCAAACAGAATCCAGATCGGAAAGAAAGAACAGAGAACGAAGTCAGAGAAATTCCAACGAGGAACTGCTATATTGATCCATCAGCTAGCCGAGATCAAGGAGATCCAGCCAGAAATAATATCTTGTATCTGTTTACAATAATTCGGAATGACCCTTCCTCACGCAAGCTACCGCTTAAGTAGTGCCATCGGCAACAAAATTACCGCTACAGTAACTATAACTAACTATTACAGTTCCGAAAGTAGTGACAGTAGGTAAATGTTGAAGCGGTAAGTAGCCTCAGCCGTCCATCCATGAGATGATAATCACACGGTCATGACAATCCCCTCCTAGTTCTTCGTCGGATGATGAGGACACAAGTAAGTGTGACTACTACTATGCCGCTGCTGTGGCTGCCAAACACCCCAACTGTGAGGCCTTCGCACAGTTTGCGCGGTCTGGCGTGGCTACCAGCCCGGCCGTTGTGGAGTTACTCGGTAGCACCTTCCGTCTCTCTACCATGGACATCCATCGTCTCTCTGCCCTTCTTGTTGCGCCGTCAGCGCCTCCACTTGACCATCAACCGCGGCGCGAGTCCAAGTTCAAGGCGGCTATGGAGGACCAGACGATGAGATATCAAGAATGGACCCGTGAATTGGCTGCTATGTCAATACGCCACTGGACTGATGTTGTTGGGGTGGGTTACTTTCCGCTTAATTCTTTTGATCTTTCATCCTTTTACTCCAGGGCAACTGGCAAATTTTGTTTAGTTTGCATATGTTTTACAAGTTTAACATATCAACATGAGCTTACTGTTTGATTTTTTTTCTTTCTCTTTTTAATTCAAGGGACCCGAGCTGCAACTTCATGTTGTGTGTGCAACCACTGTTATCTTCATAGGCAAGTACTGCTATCAGCATATCAACTTCATGGCCAGTCCCAAAGGTAATCCAGATGCCATCCAACTCTACTTTGTGGAATATGCTGACCACTTGGGCGTTGTACTTTGCTGCCCAGTTCAAGACTCCATCACTCAAAGTGGTAAGTAGTGTACTCTATTCCCTATGTTCTGTCTGCAAAATTATTCATGATAGTAAGTGATAAATCTTTGTACCTAGTCTTATAAAAAGCACCACAACCACCTAGCTCCTCTAATCCCACGTGATTACCAGCAGTACAAACAATTCTCCTCCTATTTCTTTCCACAAAAACAGAGCACCTCCTTGTCTTTTCTCAGGCAGCCTTGCTTCACTGCAAGCAACCAATATTGGAACTTTAAATATTTGTGTTGTATCAGGTCATCGCAGTAGTTGTGAGGGTCGTCGAGAGAGGATTATTCACCCATCATTTGGAGTCTACAATTGGCGCACACCTTTCGATGCTACCAACGATATTGTTGAATCTGATGTTGCAAATCTGTTGAATATCAAGTATGCCCGAAGCCTTTGAGAGTTTGAAGACGAGGCTATCATTGGTTATTCTTCAGATGGTGATTCCAGCACTGAGTGGGATCATAGGGTGATTGTATAGTGTTTTCGTTTTTGTCTTTTTTGCTTATTTGCCATGAGAGGATCCCAGTATCATTTGTAACAGGAGTTGTATCTATCTTACTCTGACTTTGAGCACCAAATTTAAGACGGACAATGGATTAGTTCTGTACCAATACCTTGCAAGTGTTATGCATATTGGGCAGCTAATTTTCAAAGCTATGATTTGTTGGTTTGCACGTTGTTGATGTTCTTCACTAACTCTTCGGTTTAATTCAACTAACTCTTATATACAACCGTTTATATTATTGATTCCATATGGAAATGTTGATCGTAGGTGATATACTAAAGAGAGCACTTACAATAATGGTTCATTTACTAGGAAATGAAAGGCGAATGAAAGGGTATTGAGAGCATTGAAAGGAATTTGTAAGCCGTCATAATTGTACTGTTTCATCTGAATATGTGAACAATACAGTTCCTCTGGATCTGTCAACCAGGAATCGGTAAGAATGAAATGACATGTAAACAAAATAGAAAAGATACCATGATGATCAAGTAAATGAACAAAGCAGAACCAAGAGTGGAAAAATAATTTGTCAAGTCCCAATCAGATTAACACAATTGTTGTTTTCAGTTGGATTTGCAAATAACTCAAATGTCAAGCAAATTCATAGGAATCATTCAGAACTGATAGTGGAACAGCAAGTGGGCACTTACTAATAACTCAAATGTCTAGCAATTTCATAGCAATCAACCTAATTGTAACAGTTAGCTGCATTTAGTAATCACAGCTTCCAGTAAAATACAATGTAATTACGCCTGCGTTGAGAAACATGTTCTTACAGAAATGTGGCCTCCGGAAGTACTTATCTGTCACATTAACTGTTAATGCATATTGCTGGGATGAAAAACAAACAATTTTACTTGGAGTGTCATCATCTATGCAACATGCTTTTAACAATATATAAACTTGTTTACCAACAAGACAACAGCCTAAGTCTTCAAGGACCACAAATTCTGCCTTCATTCTTCCATCTCTCTTATATATTCCCATAAGTTAAAAGTGTAACCAGCATTTGTTGTGGAGTCCTCCTTCCGTAACAAATACCAGCTAAGTTTCAGCTAGTTGTTGAGGAAAATAAGCGCCGGATAAGCTTGTTAGCCGGCTGTCTGTTTGGTTGCTAGATTTGTTAGCAAGTTGTTAGGTGAACTTATACATGTAGAGTCTCTCGGTTAGGTCAGGTTAACACAATTGCCTCCCAGGGAGGGCGAGTTAGCGTCTCTTCGCTGCTTGTAATCTTCCAGTTCATCAGTTAAGCAATACATCTGTGCGTTGAATAACTAGCCATATCATCTTGGTATCAGACTGGTGATCCTGCGCACTTCGCTTCCACATTGTGAAGGAGCCGTCCAAATAATACATATAATGACCAAATAGGTTGGCAAAACTTGAGATAAACATTGACACGCGTCAACCACTTGACCCGTCACATGTCAAGATTTATCGTGCTGCCAACAAAATATTATTGGATCACCACATGTATAATCCCGGTATTCCCCGGCATGCATCTCAACGCCCAAGATCAATATGCACACCGCTAAGCCACATTTGTAACCAACTAACCATCATCATCACAAGAGCTCAAAAAGAGAGCAAATCTATCACATTACCTTACAAGTCTTTTACCTTCATATTTTACAACAAAAGGGAGTTTTCAGCTCAAATGCTAAGTGTACAACCAACTTAGCATGAACAAGGACATAGTTATAAAGGTTTGGTCCTTGTTTAAGAGTTTACGCAGCGGAGTTATAACCAAAAGATTGACGATGCTCCACCTACGAGCACCATCCGAGTCACACACCTATCGACCAACTATTCTTGCCCATCACCCCCATCGGTAGCGGGAAAGAAATAGCCGAACACGTATTCATCCTCACCTGCAAAACTCATCAAATAACATCGTGAGTACGGAGGTACTCAGACTTACACAGAGAGTTATAAAGCTCTCAACAAATGGAGGATGCATTTAGCATTGGACAAGGATAAGGCAAATAGGTTGACAATTTGCACAAAGCCAATAAATATTTTCCTATGAGTAAACAGCAACCTATTTTAGCTAAGTGAAGGGCAACCTCTACAAAACTCATACAAGTGAATATAAGCTGTTCATATCTCAACCTCAACCAAATCACATCGTAGGGGAAATTAATCATGATGAATGTTGACGCACCAAGGCGTGATCATAACCGAGATCGCGGCAATTCGAATTGGTTTAACACCCTGCAGGGTTGTACATCTTTACCCACATGCCACAAAGACCACCGCCCATACGACCCGTCGGTCATAAGGAGTAATTCATTGTGATGACCTCTCCCAAACATGCCCCGACATTTACCAGACGTTCAGTTAAGGTGAGCTGGTCGCACTAGGCCCTCGGGGGGTCATCCCTAACACCTACTTCACCTCCGAACTCGCAAGCCAAATGGTCGCAGCTAAAGGAGGAAGAAAGCTTGCTTACCCATATTTCAGCATGTGGTATGTACGAAAAAGTGCCATAGATTATGGACAAACTATCAAGTATTTCCAGCTAGCCATTTCATAACCTCCAATTCAATCTCAATATCACATGGTCAATTATCCGAGTAACCACCTATATGCGAATGTTGGTGACCTTCCACCATTCGACTTCTACCGTAATATGTTAAAGCATTACCAAGCAATACCAAGTATCTCAACATCTGGACTTACCCAACTTATCGACAAGGAAAAGGTAATTCAATAAGCAAGGAAAGGAAGTGCAACTATTAGGATATAACATTTTGCTTAGTGCCCAACTAATGCAATATATCATATTGACTCAAGCATAATAAATTAGACTCATCCAAAACAGTTTGAGATATGCAACGATGCTTGCCTTGAGTTGCAGGACTCTCACTCGTGTTTCCAGGTTCAGCTTCAGTGTCGAAAGTACCCACGTCACCCTCCGGTTGCTCGGTTTCTAAACAAACCAAAATGCGTTGAATGAATGACATGAACTGATGATGAAATGAAGTGCAAATGTCATGAAACTTAGCAAACATGAAGTGCAATGAGTTAGGATTACAACGCAAAAAGAATCATTGCCATTGGATTTGAATTTCTCCGGTTATAAATTTTTAAGTGCAGTCTGCCTAATTATGGACAGTGATCAATGATAAATTATTAATTAAATTACAGCAAGTAAAACATGGAAGTCATTATTTTTCCTTGATAGAAAACTTTCATACGAAGCCAATGCAACAGGTCACACTATTTTAGGAGCTCGGATGATTTTCCTATGAATTTTACAAGTTGACTGTTGAATACAAGAACAGATTAGAATGGACCAATCGAAACTGAGCCACGCAGAAGGCCACACGGCTTCGGCACACCGGATCAGACCAGTGTCCACAGAAGATCCGGCCTGGAGCTCGAGCTCCACAGCCATGGCGGCAAGCTGTTGCAATGGAAAGCCAAACTCGCACGAAATGAAAGGAAAGGGATTGAGGAGCCTCACCTCGCTGCTAGGGAAGCCCGGGGCTGTTCAGCGAGGTTGGAGGAAGCTGGAGGCGGAGCGCACGAGGAAGAAATTGATTGGGGAAAAGTTCGCCGGAGTTGGAGAAGATGCACGGGGACTTCAACCTCCGGCCATCTTGGGGGCTTGAGGACGGCGGGGCAAGCTTCAGAGCGGCCTTCTCCTTCGATTCCCGGTGGCGGAGGCGACGAGAATCGCCTTAGGGCGTGCTAGCTCGATGGGAAAAATTTGCAAATGAGGGAGAGAGAGAGAATGGAGAAGGAGGCGGCCAGTTTTGGCCGGTTGGAGCCACGCTGGGTTGACGACGACGGCGTCCGGGCCCGTGGGCAGGGAGAGGAAGGAGCTACGGATGCAAATGGCGAGAAAACGGGATGGAGGAGGCGCTGCCACGCTATGGCCACCCGGCGGCGAAGTCCTGAGCACCAGTGTTTAAAAAAGCGTCCGCTTCGGCCGCCTAGGCGCCGCCTAGGCGCTGCGCGCTGCCCCAACGCCTCGCTTTCGTGAAAGCGATGCATTTAGGCGGTTGAACGCCTAGGCACCGCGATGTGCGATTAATCGACGCTTTTCGTCCGCTTTCTTCCGCTTTTCTGGCAGCTGAAGCACGTGGAGCGAGCATGTACAGCCTATTCATCGTGGAGTGCGCATAGACCAGCGAAAAACCTCTCCCGTTGGCCTGATTTGGTGTCATGTGGGCCATCTTGTGGGCTAGATGGGCCATCTTGTGGGCAGCTGGGACTTTTTCTAGATTTATTTTCTTTTTTCTTTTTATTTTTTATAGATATTCACCGCTTAATCGTGAACGCCTAGAAACGCCTAGGCGCCGCCTAGGCGGCCTAAGCGCTAGGCGGAGCCTCTCCGCTCGCTTTTCGTTTCCGCTTTTTAAAACATTGCTGAGCACTATCTGGAGGTTGAAGGAGAGAGAGGAGAGAATGACAGGTGGGGTCGGGTTGAGAAAAGTCTGCTCCTTGCAGATAGAAGTAGTTGAGTTGAGAATTGTCTGTGGGTTCCAGGCTTCCAGCCATCGGAGGGAAATTTTGTCTGCCTCCCACAGAAATGTCTGTGCGATACAGAGAGTTGGGGTCGCAGCCCCTTTTCTTTTTCTCGAAATTTCCAGCACTCAAAATTCTCACCACTTTGACACTCGATTAACCAACCCTAAAAGCTTCCAAATTTAATGCCGATTTTTCTGGTGGAAGTCCAAACATGGGAGAATCCATTTGAACAACAAGAACTCGAAAAGGTATTGCAGGGATTAAAATAAAATTCCTCAATGACAGTTTTCAAACTTTGTTTGAATTTTTAGAGCATCGATTTGACTTCCAAAAATTCTGTAAAAATCATGTAAATTCAAAATTCTTCATGCAGTTGTTCCAGAATTTTAGTTTGGTGCTAAGTTCATCACATTACATGAATATGTAATTCAAATTTGAATTCAAATTTGAATTACATATTCATGGTCATGTAATGCAAATGTTATACCTGTGCACATGATGAGGATGCATATATGCTCACTAACAGGTCATTAGAACTTGGCATGTTACACACATTCCATCTGACCTGCGTTGCCGCTAAACCCACCGCGCCACCGACACCATGGGCGACGGCGACGCTGATACCGACGCCGCGTTCATCGCCATCAAGGAGTTCGACAAGGTATTGGAGAAGAAACGAACTGGGCACCAAGATCACAATGAAGCCGCCACCTCCAAGCAGGAAACAGCGCGCCTCTCTGCGTCCATCAACAACGTGCAGACCCAACTGCTCGAGAAGCAGGGCAGATTCGACTCCTCGTCCAGCTCGGGCCACACGAACCCGCCGCCGCCGTCCATCATCCACAAGCTTCGCTTCCCCAAGTACGACGGTGCCGGCGATCCGCTCGGCTGGCTGCACAAATGCGAGCAGTACTTCCGCTCCCAGGCCACGCCGGAGGACCAGAAGGTCTAGACTGTGTCGTTCTACCTCGACGCCGCGGCCAGTCAGTGGTACTACTACCGCCTCGAGAAGAACCGTGGCTCCGCGCCGTCTTGGCCGGAGTTCGTGGAGAGCATCAACAAAAGATTCGGGCCACCGGTGCGCAGCAACTCCCTTGGCGAGCTGACCCATCTCCGGTGCACGGGAACGGTGGAGGAGTACCAGGACCAGTTCCTCAAATTGTTGGCGCGCTGCGACGACGTCACCGGGCGCCAACAGATCGACATCTTTGCGGCCGGCCTCCGCAATCCGATGAGCACGGACGTGGAGATGCAGAAGCCGGAGTCGCTCGAGGACGCCATGGCCTTGGCGCGATCCTTCGAGCGGCGACTGCAGATCGAGGACGACGACCAACGCTCCGGTGCGCGCTCGGCGCCGAGGCCTACGGCGAACAACACTACGGCCACCAAAGGCGCATCCGCTCCGAGCGCTGGTGCTTCAGCGGCGGACAAGGCGGCCACACCTGCCGGACCACGCCTTGTGCGCCTGTCGCCAGAGGAAATGGCCCCGTCGCCGGCTGGAAGGGCTCTGTTTCAACTGCCCGGAGAAGTTTTCGCGGGAACATTTCAAGGTGCGCCACGTCGGACGACGAGATGGACTACGCGATTGTCCGTGATCATTACTCGATCGGGGTCGTCAGACGTCCCGTTTCAAGCCCAAGTTCATTTCTCTGCCCTGAGCCGAGTTTGCCGTTGTGGAGTCAGTTCAGGTTAACTCTGCCTTTCGTTGAAACTTTTCTTCCCTTCTGAACTCTACCTCCTCCATGGCGCCGCTCGCCTCCCCCGCCGCCGTGGCTGTGGCATCCACGCCGGCCACGGTGCTCGCGCTCTTGAAGCCATCATTGTCGGCGGACCGGGTCCCCGCTCTCTGTGCTCCTGCATCTCGTCGCCGCTGCTGCACCTTGAGCTCACGAGTTCGTCGACAGCCTCCTGGATCGCCTTTGACGCGTGCACGACGCCGCCGTGCTGGGCGTCCGCGCCGAGCAGTTGCCGAAGTAGCCCTCCTCGATCGACAGGCGGGTCGAGCCGCCGGCGGCAGTTGGCCAGGAACCGGAGACGCGTGCGCACCATTTCGGCGTCACCTTCCGGAGGATGCCCAGGGCCAGTTCGGCCGCCATGGGGGGTGCACGATCATCGACCGGTCAAACGTGGGCGCCAAAGCCGCCGGGCACGCCCCGCCACCGACCACGCGGCCACCGCGTGGTGCACGTACGGCCACCCCGACCGTCGTGGAACCGCGTCGCCTGAACCACGGCGAGAACCGGTGGTAGCCATCGCCGTGCCCAAAGACGGCGACCAAACTGTCAGCATATTGTATATACATGTGTGTGCAAGACGCACGACGGGTTGGGCTTCTCGCCATCACGGCACAGCTCCCTCCCGTATCTTGGCCGGTCCCTTGTTTCTATAAACCGTTGCCTGCAGATATGGGAGGTTAGAGGTATTCGGTTCCTGGTATTGAATCAATCATCGCGTGATTACCCAAATTATCTACGCTTTCATGGTATCCAGAGTAGGCTCGATGCAAACAGTGGAGTGGTGGCGATCGTTACGCCCTGCACGTTTGTTATTCTAGTGTGTGCAGCTTGCTGTTTGGCTTATTCGCCGTCCAAACACACGATCGCAACGTCGCTTACAATAAAAACCATTTAGAGGATCTTACAGCCGGGGTAGGATAACTGGACTACCAGTTAAGTACTAAATTTGCATCAATCGCATCCATCACAAAGATATTATCGTGAATACTCGATCCTTAATTACACAGGCATGAGCTAATAGAAACCATCAACCAGACGAGCTCAGGTAAAAAGTACTGATGCCCATCGTGCTCCCTTATCATTACATAATTTCTGCGTGTCCCATAGCTCCACTTCAAATACATATCACTTCAACTCTAGAAGATTACTTCAACTTATTTCTGCAATATATACATTACCAGTAGCAAACTGCAGATTACTTCACAGTGCAGGCTCCAAGTCTCAAGCAGATTTGGCAAACCCAATCCTGTTCTCACCGAAGTCGAAAACAGTGTGGTAGGCACCCATGAAAACGTCTCCAAGAATCCTGAAAGTTTTTGAGGTGATGATAAGCCATAAATGATTGCTACTAGTTAGGGTGAAACGGAAACTGATTAGTGCGGAGTGCCACTTGTATCAGTGTGTTCTACATACCAGAGCGGGCCGCGAGGGGGTGGGATGTCAAATGCCATGAACCCGCTGATGCACATGGTCTGGCCTGCTTGCTCCAGCTTCACTATGTACTGCAGCACAAAAGGCAATAAGGTTAGATCAGCCTTGAAGCGGAACAAGGCGTAAAGACCCAGGTGACTAGTCCTTTTTTGAAGTTAATATCAGGTAATACAGGATGTTATGACAGAAAATGATAACTATGCCTGACTTCAAAAGATCAATGGAGCTACAATGTTTCCGCTTTTTGGAACAAAGTTTGTCAACTATTGAAAACAAAAGCTAGAGAATACTAGAACAAACAGGCTTGCAGTTTGCTGAAAACAAATCTGTTAAACAAAGTGGTCTCTGGAACATAACTATGGAAATGAGACTGTTTCCTCAAAGGCAAACTTGGTATTAATTCCTATATACTGAAGAAATGTCAGTAGGGAGTCACCTGCTCTGGTGTTAAGGTGAACGTCTTGTTTGCTATAGTGAATGCAAGATTTGGCATCTTCGAGATCTGATGGCAGTCTACCGTTGATTCACCATTGGGGCTAGGGAGACGCTCACAAAGCTGCAATGCACATTCAAATTTGAAATGTCGTCACATCCTCTAACTCTTCTATTCCCGATCATAAATAATAATAAAAAAAGAGTGGTGTTTATGACAAAAGAAGGTATTTTTTCGATAATGTGACATAAGAAGTTATTAGCCCAACCTGATTAGCATAGTCCAAAATGAGCTCTTCCGTTTTGTTTTCTCTTAGTTGATTCTGTATCCAGACAACAGCCATCTCACAAGCAGTACAGAAAAGATCAGAACCTCTGTTCTGTTTCTCCACAACAGATTCGATTGGGTTGCTGCATGATGATTCGTGAAAACAAATTTGTCAAGAAAATCAATTTGCGTACGTGCTAGAATGGGTTGCAAAGATACTTAGAATGTAACGTATATGTTGAGCTAACCTGACAGAATGGGTACCATCGAAAACACAGAGACCAATCTGAGTGCACACCTTTTGTGGGCTTGTCTGCTCAATCACAGAATGTTTGTAGTTAGATTATTCGATATCAATGCATTACAAGAACAATTCATATAGCGGAGGGGAAACCAGAAAGCGCGAAACCTGTGCTATGAGCAACTGAAGGATCATCTCCCCATACTCTCTCACCACTTCCTTGCATTCTGTACTTATGATTCCCTCAGCTCCAATTGCATGATTGACTTGAGCCACTATGGTCTGGGGCAGAACAAGATGCAAAAGTCAGTCATACAATTATTCAAATACATTTCCAAATGTGCACTTAGAAATTCTAGAATACATACTGTTGGGCCAGCCAGCAGTGAAGTCCCTGAGTCCACGATAGCAGCACAACCACCAGCGCAGAAACCAGTTGATTGGCCATCGATAAGAAGATCACCCATGTTAAACTGCCAGTAGCCTTTGCGAGTAACAGGAACATATGTATGGCTCCCCTTGTAGTGCTTAGGGTCAACACCACCGAAGACAAGTTCACCTCCAGCAGATGCATCAGGATCACGGTTAAGCCAGAATGAAAAGATATCCTTCTCAAGCAGTTTCTGCTCTTTCATGCTCTGCCTGTTTGTTACATACAACAGAGAGGAACAGAAATGCTTAGGATGTGAGTTTTAATAATGTTTACAAATATGACATGAAATAGGTACCAGATTGGAGGTGCGTCTCCCACAGAAATTTCAGGAAATCCAAGGCCGAGAATTCCATCAAACTTCCCAATGATGAAAGTAGGGCTCGTTTCGCGAGTTGTCTCAATGAACTTCTGAAAGAAAAATGGTATTGCATCGTTAGCAATAATTCATGTGAATGTTTCATTGTGGTGTTCCTTCAACAGCTCACCTGATTTCTGACAACAAGATCACCAACCAACACATTGTCCTCACTGAAGAAGCCAGCAATTTGCCCAGAACCATAGGAGATTGTGCAAGTCTCTCCTGTAAAGTTTGAAAAACAATCGAGTTTTTAGTGGCAATCTCTCTAATTTGCCAAAAGAAAAGTCAAGTGAACAAAAGTAACACATTCATTCATACCGTTCTTCTTGTAAGTCTTTGACTTGGCTGACATGTATCTATGGTGCAGGTAGCATGCTATCTGGAATGCATGGATATGAGAGATCAAATCTCGTACAACTTCCAAGCATTAAACATCCACCAATATACAATGAATTCAGATAACGAACGTACCGAAAAATAGCATTTTGAAGAGGGAACCCACAAGTTGGAGCTTCCAGTGTCGAAAATAACTGTGAAATTCTGCGGTGGTGTGCCGATGCTGATCTCTCCATAGTATTGAGTGTCCAGGTAGTTGTCCAAAGGAACTATGTCATCATCTGAGCCACCGAGATACTGACGAGAACCAGCAGAGCTTAGAAGGCGGCTTCCCTCCTTCCTAGCCAATTTTGCAGCAGTCAAAGTTTCCTTGTCCAACCTCTTCTTATTCAGGTTGATTCTTAGCAGTCCGTCAGAGGAACCATGAATCAGCAAGGCACATGACAGAACCCAAAAACAAGTGGCCAACGCAAGATGCTTCTGCCCCATGGTCCCAGAAAATCCCTAAGAAAATAAGCGTCATGCTTGTTTAGTAATAAAGAGTGGAATGCAAATCATGCCTGAACCAATCCTAGCTTGTCCAGTGAATACCAGCATAAAATCGTTTGCTGTGTAGAGGAAATTTTTTTCTTTTTGAAATTATCAAGATGATACTGTTCAAAGACAAGAGAATCCTTTCTTGTGAGCCTTTAGGCTAGCGCAAGATAGTAACATGAAATTGAAATAGAATCAAGGAGAATTTTTCCCTGTTTCTGTGAGAATTGAACGATTTGCTTCAAAATTTCTGCAAAGCTCCCATGAAATTCTGCGTTCCAAGCAGATTCTACACAGCTTTGTTCGAATTAGGGGAAAATAAAACTACGGTTCACATGTATCCTGATATTCTACTATCTGATGCCAACGGAGTCATGAAATCGAAGTTCTAGGGATCCTTGCAGCATATCAAGAAAGGCACCAGAAAAAAAAAATGAACAACAGTACGTAGAGAGAATACAGAACTGACAGGCATCATGACGGAAATATGCAAGTGTACTGGATAATCGAAACAGGAGCAAGATCAAGAACCCCAAACAGTAAGTAATATGTGTACTCTACAGAGCGATACTAGGTAGCCAAGAAGCAGCTAGCTAGGCCATAGTCTCATACCTTGCTTGCAGAGTCTGCTTCCCCAGGCCAGAGACGAGGGGAAAGGTAGGTAGGGGGTAGCTCGAGGGGAAAGAGTGGAAGATAATAGGGCACATCAATCGGATGAAGGGCACTGTCTAGATAAGGCCGTGAAGGGCACTGTCTAGATACACGCAGTCAAAAGTAGAACAAAGATTTTTTCTTTTTCAACGAAATAATTAATAAAGTAGGTTCTCTACTGGTAATCTGACACGAGGGCCCGAAAGCATGGGGCCACATGCGGGGACGGAATTCTTTGGTGCAAACTGCAAGGAAAAAAAAGGACGGTTCTTCTGAGGAAACGGGAATGATGAGGTTGTCCCGGTAATTACAAAGTAGAAAAGGGAGTGGAATTGGGGGAAAGGTAAATCAAAGGAGAAAGCAACAGGGCGGTGACTTGGTGATAGCTGCCTGCGAATGGATGCAGAGATATTTGTTTGAGCTAGGGAAGTAGTTGGCCATTAATAAACGGAGATAGACAGGCAAAGAATATGCCGCCAATCGTTCCTCGTTGGTATCTTCTCTCCGTTCAGTTTGGGCTGAGATGAACGCCGACCTGCAATGTCACGAGACATGAAGGTTCACAAGGTGCGCATGCTTTGTGCGACGGAGCTGTTAACCATTCCTGCACGCTTATGCATATTAAAAAAAAAGTGTTAGCACTTTCTGTAAGGCGTTTGCCGCTCATACAGATACAGATGTTCGCGCTAGTGTAGAGAGACTGGGGATCAGAATGAGGGAGAGAAAGTGCTTACTTTGGGTTGTTTGAAACCGGCTATTAAGCCGGTGTCAACGCAGCCTTATGCAGCTCACTGCCCGGTCCACGAGCAGGAGAGCATTATTTTCGTTCTGCCCCCGAAACACACCTGCCACGACCCACGAGCAGACTCGCTCCACGACATAGCAACCTCGAAAATTTCACATGTCTGCATCTTGGATGAAGATACAGTACAATGAACAGGTCGGACAGAGACTTACCGCTCTGAAGAAAGTCATGCAAGAGAAGCTGCGACTAGTAATCCAGTGCCACTGTTGCATTGATCAATATGACCAGTAAGCGGCAATCAATCTACAACGGCTGTAAATCTCCTTCAGATTATTCTTATGTTACAGCTCGAAAAAGGGAGAAAAGAAACGGCATGCCAGGGCATTATTGTTACATACAAAACCGAAAATACAACATGTCAGTTCCTGAAAGTACACTACAACTGGTCGCTGGCCATGCCATGGTTGCCACTGCAGCACTGGCTGTGGTGACACGACCCACACCTAAGTAGTCGGCCACAGCGTCTTCCAGTGAATGCTGGTTGCCGGGAAGGTCATCACGCCAAATCTTCTTGCTGCAACCATAATCATGGCAAAAGCATCAGATAATGGAGGTAACAATCAGAGGTTACCAAGGAACAATAATTAGGCATCGGCAACATCTGCATAAGGAATATAGAGTCCAATAGCTATAAATGTGTAGAGAATTATACCAGTGCTACAGTGACACCCTTAATACCAGGAACCATGTACTGCTTTAGCACTTTATGATAATGACCTTGATCAGAAAACTAAAGACTATCCTTGCATAGCATAGAAGGCAAATGTATATATTGCACACAACATGCACAAAACAATGTCTACATCCCTAACAGCTTCGCCATATGTACTATTTTATCGATAGTTTGCATAAACACACATTGTTGCTTAAAGTAAAATCACGAAGAATTCCGAAAAGGGATAAAAGATTAGTATAAATTTGGCCCAGGGAATTTCAAACGAAATGTCAAATCAAACATAGCCGATACCAAGTGACCAACAGTCCGCCAGTGCCATACCAACTCTGCCTCATCAGCCAGTGAGCATAATAGCAGGAAAAAAAAAAAGCCAAACCTGGATATTTGAAACGATGCCAGACAAAGAAATTGAAAAACAATAATCATGTCTGTTTTATAGGTACGACATGGATGTTCAAGAATCCTGTTTCCAAGCTCAAACAACCCATTGCTTCCTACGCCTATAGGTTGAGTCCCTGATACCAGAGAAACTTATTCCTAGCAAAGATAGACAACTTCAACCAACAAGCAGCGCTGGGGGGTGAACTTTATCAATCTTCTCTGAGAGGAAAACGATAATGAGGGGGCGGGGGATTGCGAAAAGAACCACTTCTTCCAATGTGAGGTAGTGAATGGTATGTGGCTTTCAGATTGAAGTTTGAGCAAACTAGTGGAAAATCAGTGTACTTAGTCAATGGGTTTGAATAAAAAAATGGTAGTAAGATAAATGTGGTGGCAGAGTTTAATAAGCTCCAGCAAACAGGTGAACTGAATGAAACAATGAGTCCTCGGAACCGTATCTTTTCAAACAAGGTAGCTGTGTCACATATACTTTGTTAATGGGATAGATTTTATACTTTTCAGATAGTGTGATTATACGGATTCAGCTCTCTCCTCCTTTCAATTTAGATTATAATTTATACATTTAGAGTAAGACAAAAAAAATATGGGCCTCTCACACTATATTAAGTATGTAGACAGGAAGTATTAATCTAACCAAACACACATTGGAACTCTTTAAAATTCAGGAAGTTACCATTAATAGGCAGCTACTCTAACATATAATAGTAGACAATCAATTTTATTAGTATGTAGTTATTATAGGGTACAGCTGGTGATAAGAATATATTTGCATTCTGACAAATAGATAACTTCGGCAGTTGAACTAACTTGTTAAGTCAATACTTTCACACGCTAAAACATGCCAAAGAAAAATAACATCAGGCTTCTGCACAGTTTTTTTTTCTAGTGCCAGCTGTAATAATAACTTGGGTTGTGCAGATAGATATGGTTATGTTCTACATTTGCAAGTTATTAGAGAACAACATGTTGGACAAAAGGAAAACCTATGATTACTTGGAGGGGCTAAAAAGCCATAGTGATGCTCTGATAATTTGAAGTACATTGTGGCCCTGTTTGTTTCTGATTATAAGTCGCTTATCGGTGGAAACAAAACAATCGAAAATCCCACCCAAACGCCGCGCTTAATTTTTGCTAACCAGGAATGCGGCGTCCCAGCGAAGCGGCCCCACACATGAAGGCACGATTTTCTCCCACACCGTTCCGAAGCCGCGAGCGAGAGAATTGCTCTCCTTTCCCTCTCCTACCCTTGCTCTCCCGTGCGAATCTCGCCTCCCAGCCCCGCCTCCCCCGCAAATCTCGGCACCTCCCTGCAAATCTCGCCACCCCGCCCCGCGTCCCGTACACCAGAGCCTCGACGCCGGCCTCCTACGCCCCCACGACGCCTCCTCTACCCCGACACCGCCTCCCCATCGACCAGATCGATGACGCCTCACCATCGACCAGATCGACGACGACGCCTCACCATCGACCAGATCGACGCCGCCTCCACGTCGCCCGAAGCCCCAACGGTGCCTCCCCGTCGTCCGCTGACCCCGACGCCCCCATCCCCCTCTATTTGTGCGGCAAGGTATGTAATGCCAGGCTCGTTTTGCTCCTACTTTGGGGAGAGACTTTGAATTTGAGAGCCACATGATTGGGGACTGTTACTGGCTGTATTATGGCTGATGACATCGATATGGGTGCTTTACGGGATGCTATTACTGCGGCTATGGTTTCGTGATCCATTGTTAAGCCCATCACTAATGTACTCGAACTTTAGAATATTGAACTTTGTGTAATTTGTGAACTCCACGTCTACTAGACCATATTTTAATATAACTAGTATTTAACAAACTCGAAATACACTATAAATATCGGCTTCTCGTAACCAGAAGAAAAAAGAGCTATTATCAGCCTCAGGGGCATTCAAGTCATTACAGCACTAAGGACAGACAATCGAATGAAAATAATCAGGATTGCCAAACACCCAACTTATTCGGACAGTGGATTCTCCTGCTTCTCAGATAAGCGAGTTCCAGAAAAGCGGAAACAAGCAGGCCTGTAACTGCAATTCTTTTGCTTAACAAAAAAAACTGAAGACTAAGTAGGCTACAATCCATGGTTAAAAAAAACATTTCAATTTCATGATAGTAGATTGCGACTCCAAAAAATGCCACATACATGTCAGGAGACAAACTTTTTAAAGGATGTCAAATTAGATAGGAAAAGGTTGGTTTGGTGGCAACAAACCAATAAGGGAACAGAGCCGGTTGTGTTACCGTCTTGGCACAGATGCTGCTTCTAAGGAAATGGACACAACCGATAAGAATGTTGGTATCCCAATGCTCATTTAGTTTATCCTGTATTGCTTTCCTCTATATATTCTTCTTTTCTATTTATTTTTTTTTAGTGTCTCACATGGAAACAGCATATGAGCCTTATTTAGTGTCCTTGTATAAACATGCCTTCTTCAAGACAAAATCCCCTAAAACACAGAACACATATAGTTGCTGGTGTAATACATTCAACTGTGCAAACCAGGTCAGCCATTTATGAATGAAATCAAGCCAACCAACAAAGAACAAGCTAAACATGCAAGTGTTTCAGCGGAGAGGGTACCTTTTCCGAAGGCCGCAACTTGCTGCTGGTGAACCCCTCAGAAACAAGTTTATTGACAGCATCTCTCAGTCTCTCATATTCCTCCTTGACATTATAAATCTGGTGTGAAATCCTCACATACCCTGTCACTGGATCACCGTTCTTATCTTTTGACATTTCCTGCCCTTCCACCCTTCTTGAATTGTAGTATATTGGCACCTCTACCTGGAAATCCTTCCTCAACATAGTCCTCACTCTCAACGCATCATCATCACTCTCTACGCCAAGGCACCCAGGCATCCCCACCATAACCATGCTCCCACACAATTCCGGTGGCGAGCCAAGAAACGTCCCCCACGCCTCAGCAAGCATCCGACCCATCTCAATTACTTTCTCATGGTTCCGGGTGCGTATCCCCTCAATCCCACCTTCAAATCGATTCACAAAGTCAATAGCTTCAGACACAACAAGCTGGGCACTGTAATCCCGTGTCCCGATCCATCCACTCTCCATAGGCAGCCCATTTCCATATTCATGCGAGACAACAGGGTGGTGGAGCTGGGTGGCTATTGGATCATCCTTGCGGGTGTGCAAGAAGGCCACGGCCGGTGGGCAAAAGAACCACTTGTGGAGGTTGCTGGTGTAGAAATCGGCCCCGATATCCCGCACGTCCACGGGGACTTGCCCAATAGAGTGTGCAGCATCAACAAACACCTTGTCCACGCCCTCCTCTCGGCAGATGGAAACGAGCTCCTTCACCGGGATGACAACACTAGGCATGGAGGTGATGTGGTCGATAACGGCGAGCCGGACCCTCCGCCCCCCTGCCTTGGCAACCGCGAGCGCGGCACGGAACTCCGCAATAATTGCGTCCGCCGAGGCGACGGGGAACGGGAGGGGCACCTCCACGACGGTGGCCCCCGCGCGCGCGACGTAGGCGTGGATGGACTTCTTGACGGCGCCGTAGGCGTAGTGGAGCATGAGCACGGCGTCCCCACGCGCGAAGCGGCCCTCCGCGAAGCTCCACGCGGCGTGCTGGAGGACGATTGCCGCGGCGGTGGTGGCGTTGTCGACGAGGGAGACCTCCGAGACGTCCCCGGCGCCGACGAGGGCGGCGACGGCGGCGCGGGAGCGGGCGAGCCCGGGCTGGAGGCCGTGGAAGTAGAAGGCGTCGGGCTGCGCCAGGAAGAGGCTCTGCCAGCGGGCCTGCGCGGCGAGCACCGAGGCCGGGCAGCAGCCGAAGCTGCCGTTGTTGATGCGGGCCACGGCGGCGTCGTGGTGCGCGAACTCGGCGCGGATCTCGGCCGCCGAGATCACCGCGCGCGGACGCTTCGCGGGGGGCAACGGGCCGTTCCCGTGGCCGTTGTCGTGGCCGTGGCCGTTCTCGGCCGCCGGAGCGTCGTCGGGGGGCGACGCCATCGCCGCTGCCGGGCTAGGGTTGGTTGGCCCGGATGGAGGAGAGAGAAGAATTGAGACTGGTGGGGGGAGAGAGAGCGAGTGGGGAGCTGAGCTGCCGGTTGATTGGGTCCGCCGCTGGACCCGGGCCCATGCGGGCTCGTGGCTCCTCGACGCGGGCTGCGGCCAGGGGCCGCCCGGATTCGTTGGTTGTTTGTTTCGTCCCGGTGGAATGGTGCGGGGATGGGCCCCACGCCCATAGACGGCAAACGGGCAAAATGGCTAAAGAAAGCAACCGGTTACGTCGGCCGTCGCGGTTCGACGACGGCCACGGCTTGGTGCAATAGCCATTGTTTAGCTTTCGGAAGATGAGGCGCGCTGTTGACATGGCATAACTACAGGAACTATAACTACAGAGCCCACAGAGATGATAGAGCTCTCCACAAGTTTTATCAAACCGAGGGAGAGGAGCACGAAAACTGGGAGCCCTGAACAACGGGCGACAACAAGCCCCCACTATGATCTCCTTTTTTATAGCTATGTGTGAAGAGTACGAGATAACCATCGATTGCCGACAATTCGTGTCCATTTGCTAGTCGTTGGGTCCAACAAAGTGAATTGCATGATTATACTAGTCCACAGTTGCCGTTTTATATATTCTCTTCAAAGAAATATTGTCGTCGTTGACTTTTTAAATTATATTTGATCATTTGTTTCTTCAAAATATTAGCGCAGAATTATAAGTTGTGTTTTAAATTTTTTTAGTGATAAATCAAATCATAACAAAATATATGATAGATTTTAAAATTTTTAAGTAAGATGAGTGGTCAGTCGTAACACAAGAAAATCTAACAGCGACAACAATTTAAAAACGGAAATAGTATAAGATAAGATGTTGCTTTAATCACCATTAAATTTTGAAATAGAAGAAAGTTGCCATTTCCACGAAAAAAAGTGTAGTTATCCGGATCAAATTTGCCATTTCCATCTTTGCAAACAATTGAAGCGCATGGTGTTTGAATATAAGTCAAAATGTTTACTAGTAACACACAATGATAAGGTGCAAATCGTCATAATCGGCTTTTCATAATGGAATTTTACGGTGAGCAAGCGTCCAACTCAGAATTAATATTTTGATTCCCGCTAGAACCATTGACTTGTAGGAACCCAACATATGGACCATAAGTAAATGAAGGTGTTTTCGAAAGAAAGAAAAGAAAAAAAATTAACACCACTGATAGTGGGTTCACCAAAAAAGAAAAGGGAAGCCGAAGTCATATCATCACTAGTTCCATTGTTTTGGAAAAAAAAAATACCATCACTGGTTCTTATGGCTCCTCGCATCATTGTCGCTCAAACACTGAGAGATAATGCCGTCTATGTCTTTTTCTCGTGCAAATAGCAAGCCTCCATGACATTTGGCTCTTTCTGTTTAACTTTGGCGGCCTTTGCTTTAGAACAACCATAGGTATTTCAGCATTTCTTCCCTTCACTTTTTACAACCAGGGTTCAACTCCATCTATCAGGGTATCCATGACACATTGTGACGCCTCGAGTATTCTGTGTGTCTTATTATACCCATCTATCAACTTATTCATCTATGGCATGACACACCTCCCTTACTTTCCTCTCCCATCTGTGGTACTGTCACCTTGTATCCATGACGATAGATTGATGCAGCTCAACGGATGCAGCTCGTTTTCAACATGGAATTGATTTGATGCCATTGCCTTGTCTCTACCCAACCAGCCTTAGTTTCTCTCTTCGTTAATCGCTCTCCGGTGATGCCAATACCATACGTCCATCCGTCCCTAATCCTATTTTAACATGTTCAGAGAAGCATTTTCTTCTCCCCTTTGTTTCAAGAAAAGAAGTGCAACTTAAAACCTACCAAGAGCTACTATCTTTGTCCTAATATTTCCGGGTTAAGGCAACCTGAAACCCTTTTAGCTTTAACCGTCAATAGCAAAAAAAAAACATTGGAAAAATAATGTTACTAGATTTATCATAATACTGACTTTATAACTTTGATCAAAACAGAAAATATATTTTATCCGAGATTTATATTTTGGTAAAAATAACGTTGACCGCGAGCACGAGCTTGACCCGTCGCTACCCCAATGGGCACCCGACCCCATCACCCCTCTGACAGTCGGATTTACATGCTCCGGCAGCTCCGCCCAGAGTCAACCTTTCTACTCCCTCTAAGCCGCTCCACGTCCTGACCTCCTCCCTCTGTTCCAGTGACCCTCGATGGCATCGGCTGCTATGCCCTGCGACGCGACCGAGACCGAGGACGGCAAGTCCCCCGCGAAGCCGATCACGGCGGCGGAGCTCCGAGCCGAGTTCGCGCACCACGACGGTGCCGTGGCCCGCGTCAACAACGGCACCTTCGGGTGCTGCCCCGCCTCCGTGCTGGCAGCGCGGGTGCGGTGGCAGCGCCTGTTCCTCTCGCAGCCGGACGCCTTCTACTTCCACCACCTGCAGCCCGGGCTGGCCCGGTCGCGCGCCGCGGTGGCGGCGGCCGTCGGCGCAGGGGACCCCTCCGAGGTCTCCCTCGTGGACAACGTGACCACGGCGGCGGCCATCGTGATGCAGCACGTGGCGTGGAGCTTCGCGGAGGGGTCCTTCGCGCGCGGCGACGCGGTGCTGATGCTGCACTACACCTACAGCGCCGTCAAGAAGTCCATCCACGCGTACGTGGCCCGCGCCGGCGCCGCCGTCGTCGAGGTGCCGCTCCCGTTCCCCGTCACCTCCGCCGCCGCCGTCATCGCGGAGTTCCGCGCCGCGCTCGCCCTCGCCAGGGACGGGGGCCGCCGCCGCGTCCGCCTCGCCGTCATCGACCACATCACCTCCATGCCCAGTGTGCTCGTCCCCGTCCGGGAGCTCGTCGCCATCTGCCGCGAGGAAGGGGTCGACAAGGTCTTCGTCGACGCCGCGCACGCCATCGGCCAGGTGCGCGTCGACGTGCGCGACGTCGGCGCCGACTTCTACGCCAGCAACCTCCACAAGTGGTTCTTCTGCCCGTCCGCCGTCGCGTTCCTCCACATCCGCAAGGACGACCCCGTCGCCGCGCAGCTCCACCACCCCGTCGTGTCCAGCGAGTACGGCAACGGCCTGCCCATGGAGAGCGCCTGGATCGGGGTGCGCGACTACAGCGCCCAGCTCGTCGTGCCCGACGCCGTTGACTTCATGAGCCGGTTCGAGGGCGGCGTCGAGGGGATAAGCGCGAGGAATCATGACAAGGTCATCGAGATGGCCCTCATGCTCGCCGAGGCGTGGGGCACGTTCCTTGGTTCGCCGCCGGAAATGTGCGGAAGCATGGCCATGGTCGGACTGCCTGGTTGCTTCGGCATCGAGAGCGACGATGATGCTATGAGAGTGAGGACCATGTTGAGGGACGATTTCAAAGTGGAGGCGCCCATATTCCACAACTCGAGAAGGGCGGACGAAGAGCGGGAGATGGACAAGGACGCGAACGGTGATCAGGTGACAGGGTACGTCAGGATCTCGCATCAGGTTTACAATGTCAGGGAGGAGTACGAAGTGCTCAGAGATGCCGTAAACAAGCTTGTTCTTGATGGCTTCTCCTGCAGCAAGCTGAGACCTTCTGAGAAGGCGGTGCTCTGTCACTGAGACTCTTTCGTTTGATTATCTTTTTGTTGGTTACATTTCACTACAGTTTCTTTCTTGATGAACTACCGTGTGCTCTCTTTACTTAGCACGTAGTATTGGCACAAGCTTCTACAATGGTCTATGTCCTCTTTACGTCATATGTGCTGTTGTGCATATGTACACCGGCATATTTTTGTGGATGAAAAATGTTGTACGAGGATGTAAAGTGTACTAGTCAACTCCTATATTCAGGTTGAGAAGCATAGATGCAACTAATTAGCAAAGAAATATAGTTCACGTTGGAGTTATGCACTCAAATCAGAATTACAGTTTACCATATATGATACACTTTCTCCTGTGCTCAAGAAAGTCAAATCAAGGCCATGACAATCTATGACCAGGATCCGGCCGGGCCTTTTCATTAGAACCGAAGTCATCAATATCTCTGTTTTTTTTTCCTTTGCATAATCTGTAAAGCTCGACTAAATGTTAATAATCCATCAGTTAACTGTTAGTGGAAGCTACACATTTCCCTACTTCAGATGGATGTCCTAGACTTCCACTATTGAGATTGGGTGCCCAGTTTTCTAATCCAAAAAGCTAATGGCTGATGACTCCTAGCTTTTCTGAAGCGTGTTGCCTTGCCAGGAGAGGCTCCAAGGAGCTTTTATATGCAAGTCGCGGCCCTCATAACTTCAGAGTAGCATGACTATTCAAGGCCTGACATTGCTAGACGACAAAAACTTGCGACCCTTTTAGATGAGTTTTTTCCCTTTTCTTTTCTTCTATTTTAATTAGTAGTTTGCTTACATCTTTTATATACATCAACATTCAAATAAGATAAATTCAAACAATTTTCAGAAGACAGTTCAACAATTTCAAACCATATACTATGTTTGAATGTTTGGTTCAACAATTTTAAAGCGCAACCGTAACATTGGACCTGAATATATTTTAAAAGGTTCTCAACCATGTACAGAATGACTTGGTTCTCCTCAAATGAAATCAATATCAAGTATGCCCTTATTCTTTCAAAATAAAAGTACGTCTCCTTGTCAGGAGCATGAACTTTGCAGAGGCATATCGCCTTTTGCTAATTTCTTTCAGGAAAGTAGAACTAGCAAGTTACAAAAGCCAGCAGGAAGCTGGAGCATCCAACAACACAAGCACTACTGAAAAGAAAATGCATCTCAACCATGCATGTATAGAAGGATTGCATCTCAAATCATGCCAAGTAGTTTGTCCTAACTATTTCACAACAAACCATCGGTCATTCTGTACACAAATGAAATGCTTAGTGACTAGATTTCAGATAAATGACCAGTGGGTTCCCAACGGGACAGAGCACACACATCATATTCACTAGATCATTGAGCTAATCGGGGTCTTTCTGCACGCCTCTTTAAAGAGCCCGTTGGGGACTACTTATTGCACCGGCTTCTCTTTATTTTTAGCACGTTCATGTACTGTAGCTACCTTTGTTGATAAGTGACAACATGATCTTGGCTAGTCTAGTTGGATGCACATTTAGGAGGTGATTGGTTGGGTGTATATGGCTGAACCAGGCCCGGGTGATGCACCATCGCGATGATTGGTTGGCTGGCTGGAGTGTTGGGCCTAGCTGAGGAGATGCAGTAGGCAGCTCGTGGCTTGGCTCCACATAAACGAAAATCAATCTCGTTTCTGGCGGGCCTGGCTCGCACGGGCGCATGGAGACAACTTTGTTGGCTCGCTGCATGTATTCGAGTCTGCAACCTGAGCAACCAATCAACATCGCAATTGAACCTGGCCCCAAGGAACCAGGCAAACCAATCAAACGCACCTGCATCCACACAGCCTGGCCACGCCCGGCCTGGTTCTAGTGCGCAGCTTGGCCTATCACATACGTGAACCAATCACGCCCTTATCAATCTCATTGTTATTGTTAAATCAGAATGGTGGGTACAATTAGGATAACACTATGACCGATGATTACTACATTATTATACTCCATTTGTTCTAAACTTCATGATCGTTAGTGATTGGTTCCATGACGAATATAATAACATCATTTGTGTTTGCAATGTTTATTAGAGTAAATCTCGTAGGGTGTGTGTTTGGTTTCTAGCCTCAATTTGTCATGCCAAACTTACGACGAATTCCTGTTTTGCTGGGCACAAGCAAAACTTCGGTTGCCACAGCTTTCTACTTGTTCTTTTCCTCCTGTTCACTCGTCGTTTTGTGCATGGTTGTGTGGCGCTAGAAAAGTGCATGACACCATGGCGTGGCAGCCGTTGGCTAGAATCCAAGCAGCACCGTAGAACCACCAATATTTTTAGCTAAAAACCATTAACCTATCATTTTTTGTGTCCATTTCAAAGATGCATCAAATTAGTTGAGGGTACTTTCTCACGAACCCTGCAACTTTTGACTAATGTTGTTCCTGGTGGCTACGGTTCTATAAGTTAGGTACATATGTGTAAATTCAATGACGATTCAAGATGCCAACTCAGCCGAATTTATTAACATGTTACCATTCTTGGGCACATATGAGCTAATTATTTACCCGATGCCATGTAGGCATGGAACAACATGATTGTGTAACGGCATTGTAGGACCGCAATGATAAAAAACAACAATAGTCAAAAGTTGGTAGATTTATGGTTTTGTGAGAAAGTAACCTCAACTATTTGTGGGTCACTGAAATAAGCATCAAAGTTGATGAAATTTGTTAAGTTAGCCTAAAATATTAGTAAGATTGTGAAACATAAAACTCAAGGTATAGAGTAATAACTAGGGAGACATCCTAATATATGAATACTTCAAAAAACCAAGGGAATAACTAACTTTTATCCAAAGAGGTGACAAAAAGGCACACAATGTGATGCCTATGTGCAATTTTTCATAAAAGAAAAAAAACGAACCAACCAATCAGGGGGCGATTGGTTGCCTGAACATTGCCTGCATCGCATGTTCAGATGTAGCATCTTTTACTTCTCCTGGTGATTAGTTGGCTGCATGGCTCTCTCAGGCTACTCCCAATGGGAGTTTCATTTTCATTAAATATGATGCCATGTCACCATTTTAGATGATGTGGCAGCAAATTAATAAGGAGAGAAGAGAGAGTAGTTTCATCTAAATGAAACCATGTGTACACTATTTCTAACAAGCTTGTGTCTTGCATGGTATCCTAGAAAACAACAAAAATGAAACTATGCATTGTATAGAGTTTCATTGTTCAAGCAATGCTTTATTGCTTATGTGGCAACTTTAGAAACAACAAAATAAAACTCAGTCAGGTTCTCACGATGCAAGAAGACCCTCTCCGCCTGCATCTGAGGAAACGAAAATCAAAGTCGTTTCTCTGGAGCCTGGCTCGGGCGAGACGCAAGTGGGTCCGCATGACCATGTGCAGCCGCACTATCTAAGGTCAGTACACGGCTGCCTTGAACCGTTCCATGCCTCCCTGACCGTGAACATAAAGAAACGGACCGTGAACATAAAGAAACGGTGGTAACTCTACCACATCACTAATGCAAGGTAAGCGCATCAATTCGATGCAGCCTACCAATCAGTGTATGAGTAGAGCTTGTCTCAGCATACGCAGGCTACAAACAAGATGATTAAAATAGATATAGCATCTGCGAAGTCTGCGTGTCTCGGCCTGGCTGTATAGAACGATGCAGGCCAGGGACATTCAGGTTACCAATCAGTGTCTCCAACCATGTGGCCATAAACGACCACCTCCGTTCCCGCTCACAAAGGATCCTGGAAACTAATGACGCATGCAGTGACGCTAATTCTGCGCGACGCGGTCTCCTACTACGACCCGGCGGTTGCGGCCAACAACCTTCCTACACGTCTCGCGATCACGCCCGTCAAAACAGAACCGCCTCATTACAGCCGTCTGATTTGCCTAACACGACGATAAATACCTTGCTTCCTCCAATAATTTCGTGTGGCTTGCAAACCCTACGCAACCAACAAATCGCCGATTCCCCACACGCCATCTCGTCCCCATCGAATTGCCTAATCTCACGTCCTCCCATGCCGATCCGTTCTGTTTGCGGATCCAATCCGCTACTTCGATTGTGGCGGAACGGTGAGCTTGTATTTTTCGATTTGTGCCGAAGCAATTCGTTTGTTTCTGGTGCGCAGGTATCTGATCCATGGGATTGGGCTACGGCTTGATGGCGGATGTGGTGGAACGGATCTCCGCTTGGAGGCTGCAGATCTCCGCGCGCGCTCCCTACGGATGGCAGATCGGTTAGTTCTGTTGGCCTGGATTCATGTGGTTCGGTTCGTCGAGCAGCTATCAGCTCGGAAGTCCTGATCTTCTCGATGAAATTGTTTTCGCCTCCAGATCTGGCGAGAGGCGGCGCTGATTGAGATGTTCCGTTCACGGCGGGGACTGCGGCGACGAGGAGCTGAAGGTGCTGTCGGTTGCCGGGACTTCGTCTGCTGCTGATTCCCCTCGCGGGATGATCTCTCTGTACTGATAATTATTCGATGATATTTCGATAATTATTAGATCTATGGGAGCTGTGCCGCGTTGAAGGCGGTGAGGTAAGGTGATGTAAGAGTCGGGTCAGGCGTGTGTGGAGATGGAAAAAAAAAAAAAGAAAAAAAAGAGATGTGACACAGGCCTTTGCCATGTTGGGTGCGCTCGCATGGCAGGCCACCGGGTAATAAAAAGGAAGATTATTGTGTCTCGGAGGGGAGATCGCACGGGGGTTCATTTTTTTGGCCCCGGGTTCTCCCTCTCCTGGTGTCCGTGTCCTGCTGTGATCATCCATGCTCGTCTTTGAACGTCACATGAAATGGCACCCGCGACTAACAATGGAGCTCCTGCGCTACACCCAAAGGTACAACTGATAATTTTGCAATTACAACACAGATCATGCGTTAATAACTTCCATGTTCGGTGTATGGTCTCTGTATGCTTGTTTACTGGATTTATTCCAAGTGCAATTTTGTCGATTCTGGCTAATTTTCATAAGTCTCGCATTATGGAACTATATAATTGTTTACTGTATCTATTCCAAGTGCAATTTTGTCTGGCTAATTTTCATCAGTCTCGCATTATGGAACTATATAAATCAGTTCTTATTTCCTAGCTGTACGAATCTTATTTCCTAGCTGTACGAATTACCAAGTACGTAGTACAAGCACGCAAGATGTTAAGTTCTCATTCCTGTACAAGGCTCAAGCTCCTTGCTTCTCCGGGAGTTCAATTAGCTGATTAGCCTGACCATTACATCACTGCAATCTTCAATAAATTCAGAATTTGTGTCCTGAAATTCCCAAGTTATCTGTTACCAAGTGTGTACAACATATTTGTGGGTTTGATTCTCGGCCACTTAGGAAATGGAACATTGTGTACATGTATTTTTAGGATTTATCTATGTATATGCATCGTTCTATATATTCTTGGTATTTATAAACAGCACATTTGTAATAGCTACGCATTCAGTCCTTAGCTTGTATTTCTATGTACAGTGATAGGTTTGTGCAGATGTTGGTAGACAAATGACAATGCTGTAAGATGGGTTGATGGGTTCTGCAGCAGTGGTATGATCTTGGATAGGAGTGGCTCTTTGTTGATCTGATGTCGTTGGAGGCTGTATGCAGCTGAAATTTTTCACGGCTCTGTTAAAACGGTCCATCCCTTAAAGCCAGGCCCCCAGGTGTTTGTTACTCTCAGCTGCTATTGCATTTTCACCAATTATGTTGTGGTATCTGAGTTCTTTTAGTTCTGGCCTGTACACTATTGCTCTTATATTTTGATATTTCGCAGCTTGTTTTATTGTACAGTGGTAGTTTTGGAGAATATCTTGAAAGCTGTTCATGCATCTCAATTGTGCTGAGGTTATGGTGATGTGCTTCTATGGAACACGTCCTTTGAAACAATAAATTAACTCTGAACAGCAGCTTAATTATGAAGTTTTGTTGGCGTATTGGTGAGGTGAAAGGTAATGCTGTGTGGGTTAGGCTATCTGTTTTTAGTTCTCTTTAGGGCAAATTTGAGGATGGACTCTCGTTTCTGTAGTTGATAGGATCATTTTGTCTTCATACACCAGGAAAGGATACCACGTGTTTGTAAACAGTTACTCTCTCCATTTGCAAATTGATGTCGTTAGGTACTCTCCATTTGTAAATTGATGTCGTTAGGACAGGGAGGTTAGTTCAATTTTGAATTAATTATGCCCTCCAACGGAGGGAGTAGCGTGGAATAGTATGGTGAAGCCTTAGCGGTAATCAATCCTCCATCTGGATTAAATGTACTAATTCGAGGAGGAACCCAAGAAAATTATGAAAATAATGTTGTAACAAATGTTAGTATTATGAAAATAATGTTGTAACAAATGTTAGTTTTTAGTTTCTGAAATGGGTAATTTTTGGTTCTTAGTTCTAACTTGAAGAGCTCATAGTCCTCAATTTGTAAAAATTGGTATCGGTATTTCTGTTCTACGGACGAGGAACTGTGGAAAGTTGCTTACAGAAATTGTAAAAAGTTGGTGCGAAGTGGGTAAATTTTGGCTCTTCGTTAGTGAACTTTAGTTCATAGTTAACTAGTAAAAATGCACGTGCGCCACGCACGTGTCTAAAATTTGCATCACCTGGCAAGACCATGATTACCTCATCCTCTTTGTACATTCATTATCATATTAACCGTTCCATTCATTATCATATTACCTCCACCTCTGTTTACAAACATTATCATATCAAGCACTTTCATTCTCTTCTTGAATCTTTCTTTTCGTAATTAATTTATTAACAGACATACATACAAACAAAATGTTTGGGTTCCCTTCCCAACAATAAATTCTTCCCAGCTATACTAATAAAAAGAATCAGTGGGTACCCTTCACAACAAAATGACTTGTAGATATGTTCCCATTTTCTGCTGCCAATCTTGACATATCTCAAAGAACATAAAACTATGTTGTAATGGTACATTTAAATCCCAACATATATACTTGTAGCCATGTCTGTTACATTATATATATATATGTTACAATCATCAACTCGACATTGCTTAACTGCTATGATCACCTTGTCTGTACAGCTGGTGGATCACCAGGAAGCGATACAGGGAGATGTTAAGCTAGGGAAGATAACCATAAATTGGAATTACTGGTTCCTGCCATTAACCGTGAATCGTTTTGCAGCCATTGCAGATGTGTTACATTGTTAGCCCACAAACATATGCTGTATCGAACATGAGTTAGACCATTGAGAAAAAGAAATATAAATTAGTTTGTAGGTTCACATCCAGAAACAACAAAATCAGAGTAAACAGATCATGGTTTAAATTAAAAATCGGTGGCAGATTCTTAAAACATACCTCTGAAACAATGTTTGCATTCCCACTAATCTAAATGTTCTGCTAATCTGTTTAGTAATATTCTATTTATGGTTTGACAGCAATAAAAAATTAGGAAGTGATTATATCTATCGGAAGTACATAACGATGAATATAATTAAAATGCTCTCCAGAATAGAACAGAACACGGTTAATCCCACTAAAATTCGAAATTTTAGGAGCCTACACATGGTCAAAATCAGAACAACCTGGTCATACAAGAATGAGGTTACCGAATTAGCTTTACCTTATACCTGGGACACTTGATAGTAAGGAGGGTTTTTTTTTTTTTGCCAAATAATCAGGAACAATATTGGAGCTGTGAGGGAAGCACATGAAAAGGCTCAGCTAACCTCGGCAACCATCTCCGCAGATGTAACCCCAGTTTCTTCTCAATTCCCTAACTGCAGACACTCTTGGATCGCCCCACTTATATATACCACCTATGGGCAAAGAATTTGTTGAATGAGACACTGAGTATTCCAGAATTCTACCTAAGCCTGATATATGTGAACAACAAATCAGGCTACTAAAACAATCCATCCACTCGCTATCTCGAAGTTTTTTTTTTTATTCGACACAATCACCTAATGCATCTGCCACACTCTGGGAATGTCGAGCCTAGAAGAACATTTCATTCAGTCTTCATGTGCACACCGAACTGATGAAACTATTGAAGAAACACAAAAGTTTCTCAAGTGAGGTCCAATTTCGTCAACACATGTGTCTTCAACGTTTGTTGAGAAATTAAGTGTTACCATTGTTTGTCTGTCAATGTCCTGCTTGTTTCTGGAAACTGAGAATGCATTAGTATTCACCTTGATTGCCCAGTTTTAATTTTATCATCCAAGGCTACCCTGCTGATATACAGTTAAAGTCACTTGTACTTAATTTCTTGTACAAACAAATTATTTTTTATATTTATTAAAGAGAAATCATTTATTGTACAGAAACATATAATTAAACTCCCTTAATAGAAAACTGGGCTGGCCAATCTGTAAACCAACAATCATTGTTTTTAACTCCACCTTTGCTTAGGTCATAGGAACAATATGCAAGCGTCATCACATTTTCCTCTTAATAAAAAATGGAAAAGATTAAAAACAACATAAAAACTGCACGCAGAGCACAAATTGTGTGGAGAATCTGAAAATGTGATTGACGGAGAAAAAACTGTACTTTACCTTGGCAGACACTCCAGCAGTTCCTGCATCTCAGATAAGACCACTCATAAAGAAGCAGGTAACATATCTTCAAAGGTACAGTTAATCACGAACTCGGTAATGCTTAGTATCATTTTTCAAAGATCAATGCCACCCAGGTACCTGGAAATATTCATATAATTACACCTTCCGCATCCTGATGAGAATGCCATATAAGAAAGCTCCTCCAAAGATATACATCACAAGGTATACATATATGAAAGATATAAAGCAGGTTACCTCTGAGAATTTACAAGCCAAACCATGTAACTGAAGGTATACAGATCAAATAAGACTGATTAAGCAAAGGGCTGCACTTACTGTTGATTAAAGAAAATACGAACAGCCTATGTACCTGTGCAAGAGCATTTACAAGCCAAACCATGTAACTGAAGGAGAAAATCGACGCAATGCAGACGTAAGCACTAACCAAGGCAATCTGTTGCTACTGGACCAGCGATTACCACAATGGTTAGTAAAATAAGGTCAAGGCTAGCAGGCCAATTTACTGGATGCACTGATCGTAGTACATGCTAACAAGAGAACTCAAAAAGGCATATTCTAATCAAGCAAGATGAGCTAGCTCTTGACTACCTGTCAATATAGCTATTCAACAAGGATTTCACTTAACTGCAGTGCCACACATCGAAACAGGCAACAATCTTGAACTTGCATTAACCAAGACAGGGAGCAATTAATCAATCATGACCCCACTGTTGCAGCGAAGAGAACATATTCAATGTTTTGCGGAAAGACAACTACCTGCAGAAAGTGTAGAACCAAAGAAAAATTCCAATGCATACATGTGCCTGCTCTTCCTGAGACCTCCTTGGGGTAGGGAAGGTGGCGCTTGAGGTACTCAACCCTGCGCGTGATGATACTGTCCACCTTGGCCTTGCTTGCAGTAGCTAAAAAGAAGAGGAAAATAAGGTAAGTTTTGAATGAACTCCAAAAACGCCAAAGCAATCTGGGTGCTCGTATAACTTTTATTATGTACCAAAACGTCTAAAGAACAAATTTTCCATTCAGCTGTAAGCCCATCTGTAGTTCTACAAGAACAATGGCAACTCGCCTTGTATAAGGAAAATATAAAATAAAGCATAAACATAATTTCATAATAATTATGAAACAGAGCTTAAATATAACTCATTTACGATAGATGGGTGTGATGAAGGGTAAAACACAAAGAACAAACCTGAAATCTATAGATGAAACCAAATAGTATATCCTTTGTGGTAGGGAAAGTACTCTTGCAAGCAACTACCACTGTGATAAGGATCTTGACCAAAAGAAATGTGTGCTCATTGCACTACCAGCAAGTTCATCTGCAGATAGAGGTGAGCATATCATGAAAGTATGTCTGCTACTAATCAACTTCAGAAATCAAATGTATTCAACGATTCTGAATTACCCAAATATCAGGTATGAACACAAGAGGAATAACCAGTCAAAATCGTGCATGTTCACACAGATAAACACTTATCTTTTAAAGTAAGTTGCAAGGTATGTTTATCGCAGAGTTCCTTGCCTGACGGCAATGCCAGTATTGATGGAAGGGCAATAGTAATTATGAAAACTAAAAACGGAATGTCTGTTCTGCACATATATGAATTTGTGCATTTATATTGAATCTCGTGATATGAAGTTGGGCGTATGTTTTTCATATTTGAACACAGCGAACACAGCCAATCTTCCTCTCTGTTTTTTTCCCTTTGTCTCGACTCATCTTGACAAAGAAACAGTAGTAATATTGCATTATCTTTCTCAACAGGCTTATACAATTATTACTAAAATGAGGTGTTGTGGTTAGAAAGAATAAGGGTGTAAAATACTGCATATGTATTCGCAGCTTTTTCTCATCCATCTCCTACCAGACGCAAGGATTGCACGAACAAACTAAATTGGCTATTCATTGAACTCGTTATACAGAAAAATAATAGAAACAGAGATGGCGAGGAAGAACATGACCTGATCAGAAATGGCTCCTTCTTTTTCATGCTCAATAGTTCACTGCGCACGTCAATCAAATTGCACGAGGTAAGATTAATTTAGCTAATTTGCTATGCCTAAAATTCTAGAGCAAATAGCAACCCATATACCGGCTGTATACCTGACTGCTGCAACTCAAATCGATAAATCGAACAGAGAGGCAGGGAGTTCGAGCAGTGGAGCTGGCTGAGCACTTGAACAAGGAGCCGCCGCGCATCCGCCCAGCACAACCCCGCCGTCGCGGCGTCTCCGCCCAGCCTCACCGCGCCTTCGCTCAGCCTCGCCGCCACTCCGCCCAGCCCAACCTCGCCGCCGCCAATCCTCTCCCAGTCTCGCCGCGCGCAGGCTGCGCAGCCCCTAAGCCTCGCCCCCTTTCAGTCTCGTCCCCGGACCCGGCCGCCGGCGCCGCAACCCTAGCCTCCCTTCCTCTCCCTCCCTCTCTCTCTCTTGCTGCTGCTCGCCCGCTCGGGAATCGCGAGAGGTTTGAACATTTTCCCAATTTCTGACGATTCTAGGAACTCAGCTCGCACCAGTAGCTACCACCGAGACCTTGCAATCATCTGGCAAATTCCAAGCAAGTTGATGAACAAACAAGCAAAGGTGATCGAATCAAACCAGGGAGAGAGGAGATCAAGGGGACGAGGAAGGCGCGGTTCAGTCGGACTCACCATGGGCGCGCTCCCCTCCAACACGGTTGCCGACTGCCGAGCCCTCCGGTGTGCAGGACGGCGGCGGGAGCCCGACCTCCTTCGGCTCCGTCGCTAGCTGGGGCGTCGCCTCCTCCTTAGACGGTGTGCCACCTCCTCCCGGCGGCAGGGGCCTCCTCCGAGAGGTTCGGCGGGGTGGTGCTCCGTCTCCATCTCCGCCCGGTGCATGGGCAATCTGGCGGCGGTGGAATGGCGAAAGGGAAGAACGGGAAGGAAAGGTAAGCAGGGCAGGCAAACGCAATTAGCGGGCGGGGGAACCGCGGGTGGGTAACGTTGGTCACGGTGTAAAAATTATTGGAATCGTCATCGCAAATACACTACCGATGACGGTTGTCCACCGCCGATGTCCACCGTTCCGCAAGACCGGGCCCACCGTAGCAAGATCCGATGGTAGATATTAGGGGTAACTTTTTAGATCAAGGGTCAGTTTACAGGCAGGGTAGATTTTAGCAGGTCAAAACTATTTTTCTCGCAACTGGTTCTTTAATGGTTTAGATTTGTTAAAAATGGTATTTCAGTTCCATGGTTAACTTGAAGGAGGAACTCTTTAGTTCGAAATTTTAATTTTAATACAGCGTTAGCTGTGATTCTAAATTCAAATGTGGGTCTTCCCTCAGCATGGTGAGGTCCCCCGTGCGTTGCATGCCCTTGGGTGTGCAGTACCGGAGGGAAGGTGGTTCAATCCCACCAGGATCCTTTAGTCTCGTTTCTAATCTAAGGTTAATAAAAATCCAGTCTGAATTGATCAATTGATTGCTTCTTGCGATGATTTTATCTTTATCATTTGATTCTCATATTTGACAGGTATAGTAACTGCTTTCAGTAGTATCTAAGGTTAGGGGAAATCAAAACCGGTCCACAATGAGATGGGCTGGGTTGGAAGTGGCACAACCCCTTCGTCTAGTCATCATGCCGTTGTCACGTTGAGAACAATTTGGCCTGTGGCGGCCCATTGTGTTGTGATAACACAAGCCTGTGAAGACCCTCACTCATCCCTTTTTTCTTAGACAATTAGGTGTCCCTTTTTGAAGTAAAAACTCTGATTCCAGAGCTACATATAGGCGAGGCCTAAAGTGTCTTCCATGTCGTGCGCCATGTCATGGGTCGGACCTAATGTTGTGTCAGTAGCTGTCCAAATTTGGTTCTAAGGCCCGTCTTAATGCATATTTTTATTTTATATTTTTCAAAAGCATCATGTATGTTAGATTTAGAGTTTTTATTTGATTAATAAAATTATATCTCCTAATGCATAATTTTATCTCACGGTTTTATATACAAGATATAACATTAAATTGTTGCATTGAGATTGGTAAGACATTAGGATGAAAGTTTTATTAGGTTTATAATGTAGACTTTAATCAAGTCAGATATTCTACTTTCATTTGAAAGATATTTGAGAGTCTGAAGTGTTGTTGCGCTCTAACAACAGAACGGCATTCGTATATTTATTCTTAGAGTAAAGTTCACCAATGGTTCTTAAACTTGTCTCTGTGTGTTAAATAAGTCTCTAAACTCTCAAAATAGATATTCAGGTCTTTGAACTTGTTATAGTGTGTCATTTAGGTCTAAAGTTCCCAAAATACTCCTATAGCTGCTGATGTGGCTGCTGATGGAGCATGATTTGTCATACTTTTCTTCTTCTCAAATTCATATAACGATCACAATTCGTGCTAGACAACATTGTTTGACGACATCATGTCTTTGATCACAGATAAATTGATGTAAATCCGTGCCATATAAAGAGCCACATTGCAACGGAGGGGTATTTTTTGCATTTTGGACCAAAATGACACGCTTTAGCAAGTTCAAGGACCTACAGAGACCTAAATGACGTCCCAAAACAAGTTTAGAGATCGCCACTCTTAGGGTGCGTTCGGATGCACTTTAGAGGCCTCTAAAGTTACTGTAGCTGTCACATCAAAAATGCCGGCACGATTTATGTGTACTAAACAAAGTCAAATTACAAAACTAAGTCCAGGACTCTCGTCTATTTCGCGAGACGAACGTATGAGGGTAATTAAGCGGCGATTAGACGATGGTTACTGTAGCATCACTGTGTCAAAACATTGATTAATTAGGCTCATTAGATTCGTCTCGAAAAATAACGCCCATCTGCAGAAAGGTTTTGCAATTAAATTTTATTTAGTACCCCTAAATAGTAAGATTCTTTTTACTTTAGAGGGGTATAAAGTTTAGAGGGATTTTAGAGGGGGAACCGAACGCCACATTATTCTTATTTGGGATTTGATAAAGCCTTTCTTGTGGGCTGTTACGCTAAAACTAATGGAACAGAGGTATAGAAGTCTGAATGCTTCAATTATCATTAACTTAACAATGACTCTGAATAGTAAGCCTTGCTAATCACTCTATTTTTGTTTCTTAATGTTTATAAAGAGCTATTTAATCAAGAAAATACTAGTGTAAAAATTACAATAACTACACTTTGTTTTCCTACTCGACGAATACTCCCAAGGACACAGACAAATGCTGCAAGGCAGAATAAGTACTTTACTTTCATGTTTAATAAAAATGTGGTGTTATTGGATTTATGATAAAAAATATTTTATTAACAGTTCCAAGCTTAATTGTATCACAATTTTGTTTCTTGACTTTTTTATTCAATTGAAAATGAAGCAAAAAAACTAATAATAAGTACTTTATCTGGTTTTCAGATGATGACGATGGAAATTTTGTTTAGCTAAAAATTGAGTGAGTTAGAAAAGTGGTTTGAGCATGATTAATTAAAAACCAAATGGAATAAAAAACAGAGGAAGTATGTACTATTTATATAGGCTGGTTCAACTGACGGTGAACGCTGGCATATTGACCGAGTCCAGCGGTCGGGTGTTGCAACATCAACATGCAATTACAAAAGCGCCGCCCTCATCGCGAGGCCAACTCCAACTCATCCAATCCTCATTCAGAAGTCAACAACTAACCCCTCCACCTGCTTCGATAAACAAGCCACGTAATGTCTAAGTTGTCAACGCTCTTTGTCATTAACACAATATTAGGCTCAGCATCATTGCCCTTGCGCAAGAAGTTCAACGGGTCAAGGAGAGGGAGATCCTCGCCATGGCGTGATGCCCTGGCTGCGACGATCGATGGCCTCCGGTGGCCACCCGATCGAAGGAAGCAGACGCCGATGATCGCTGGACTACAGCGGCGGTGTAAGATCTAAGATCTCCTGGTTAACAGTGGCTGCATCGCCTTCTCCCGCACGCCATCGTCGAGGTTTGCTCTGCTTTCGTACTCAGTTTTTGCTCGTGTTCCACCGTGTTCCCCAAACGGAGAAGATCGCGCTTGTCGCTCGCGCGCTAGCCGGACAGCTCGGAAGTGATCCGCCCTACCTACGGCAACAGCCTTGAGCCGGAGATGGGAAAAATTTGGAACGCCTTCAGAGGTTGGCAACAGCCATCCGCTGCAGCTGCGTCCATCTGTAATTCTGTACCATCAAAAACGGCTAGGCAAGTTAAGATCTGCAGAAGATTAACAGATCTCTTGGTGTGCCCAATCCTCTTTTTTTCTTTTTTTCTTTTTTTCATGGAGGGTTAAACCCATTTTCATACCTGCTAAAGATCTGGAGCCTTGTTCCATTGTTTATTTACTGCTATCAGACGTGTTCATGTTTTTTAGCGCTGTTTGCTGGACAGAGGGGGAAAACTGCTATTTTGTGGATCGTAATGCCCTTGAATAAGTTGTGTGAGCAGTTTTAGAGTTTATTCCCCAACAAAAGTACCCATTTCAGTGCTATATGATGCAGCTTATACCGGGACAAATAGCGTCAAATCCTCATTTACTCCATTTTTTGTTAGACACTATAAAGCTGAGTAGTGCCCTGTCCCCCAAAAAATTCTCATGCAGGCTGAGGTTGGTATTTTCAGCAATCATATACTTCTCTTTATTGAATTTATGTTCCTCTCTATTAATTTTCAGTCTGATTTCATTGTTATGAGATGATAATTATGTTCATAAATAAATTTCAAATTTGCTTGATCAGGTCGTGTTCCATTCCATGGGGCTCTTTCAGTCCCGAGCCACTTCATCGTTAGCAACACTACCATCCCAAGGAGAAAACAACAGCAACAACATTCAGAGGTATCATAACCATCATCTATTTGGCTTCTATGTTTGAAACTACATATACTTGTATCTATAAATAAAATATTGATGTTAAGGACCAACGCGTTGCATTTACATTTTGGTCCTTGCTATTTGTACCATTTGCCTGCTTAGGTATAGGCAATTATGTATGTCATCAATAGAGGAACAGAAACCAGCACCTGGTTTGCTACACAGGACGTGCCAGCTCTGCTCATGTGTGTTTTTAGTTGATGGTTGCAGGAAGCACACTACCACCCAACTATGAAGAGGCTGCGGAATGAAGGGCGACGAGTGACGCGTAGGCGCCATCCTTGATGTTGATCAAGGTATCGTGCTTTCCCTTCTCGATAATCACCCCATTCCTCACGACGGCGATTAAATCAGCATTCTGTATAGTTGATAAACGGTGCGCGACGATCACCGTTGTCCGGTTCACCATCACCCTGTCAAGGGCGTCCTGAACCACCCGTTCGGATTCAGCATCCAGAGCGCTGGTTGCTTCGTCCAGAAGCAGGATCCTAGGGTCCTTAACAATTGCGCGGGCGATCGCCACGCGCTGCTTCTGCCCTCCTGATAGCTGAGCTCCACGCTCTCCAACCATTGTGTCATACCCCTGCATTTTTCAGGTAACAGCCACTTATCTCAGCAACAGTTATTGTGTTTGGTTCATTGCATAGCAAAGCAACACCTATATTTCTTGGAGAAGTGAACAAAAGAAACTAACCTGGAGCGAAGAACTAATAAATTTGTGAGCATTTGCCATTTCGGCAGCAGCTATGATCTCAGACTCTGTTGCTTGTCCATCTTTCCCATAAGCAATATTTGCTCGTATCGTGTCATTGAACAAAGCAGGTTCTTGACCAACCAGTCCCATTTGTTGTCTTAGCCACCTTAATTGAAACTTCTGTATGTCCACGCCATCTAGAAGTATATGGCCTACATCTGGATCGTAGAACCTCTGAAGCAATGAAATCGCTGTCGATTTGCCACTACCACTCTCTCCAACAAGCGCAACAGTCTGAAACACAAATATTCAGATTGTCAGCTACTTAGATCTACTAATCATAAATATGATTAACTGATATTATATGTTAGGAAGGTCGCCTACCTTTCCAGCTTGAATTGTCAAGCAAAGGTCTCGGAAAATCTGAACATCTGGCCTTGTCGGATATCTGAAGCTAACATGCTGGAACTCGATATTACCTCGCAGTGTATCAACAGTAACCCCTGCTTCCTCACTTGGGTCTATCCTAGATTTCCGGTCCACAATTGCAAATATAGAAGATGCAGCTGATTTTGCCTTGGAAGAATCTGATGTAAGGGTACTTGATTGTGACACCCCAATTGCTGCCATCGCAAGAGCAAGAAAAACCTGCATATATATGGCCAAATTAGAACTTCTTTGGAAAGCTACATGATACTCAATCGAAATCCTGTTTCTTTGACTTCGCATTTATGCAGTCCTGCTAAACATTTCTTCCTTCTTTAATGCGAAAGCTAGCTGAAGTGAACATTTTATCAGTGAGAACTTACCCTGAAGACTTTAGGAAAAGTTGTCTTCTTGTCCTCGACAAGACGAGCACCAGCATAAAAACTAGCTGCATATACCCCAAATAGCAAGAAAAAGGAAACACCAAAACCGATTCCACTTATAATCCCTGTCCTGATTCCTGTTCTTAGGGGACCTTCGCATTTCTTCTTGTATAAATCCATCACCTTCTCTTCAGCAGAGAATGAGGCCACTGTCCTTATACTGCTTACTGCATCATTTGCTACTTGGCTCGCCTCCTCGTACATCATCTGGATTTGACAAATAACTGAATGAAGTTTGATACAGAAACAAGCAACCTAAGGTAAAGGCAGTTCAGTGGAAGAAGACAAACCTTGGCATCAGCACTGAAACCCTGGATAAACTTCATCTGGATCCATCCATTTAGGCCAATTAGTGGTATTAGAGCTAATATGATGAGTGATAACTCCCAGTTTGATACGAAGGCAATTACCAAACCAGCAACTAAGGTTGCAGAGTTTTGCACAACCAATTGAAGTGCATCGCCCACTAGTCCTCTAACTTTTGCAGCATCAGCTGATAGCCTTGCACCAATTGCTCCACTTGAGTTTTCTGGGTGATCAAACCATTCAATCTCCATATTTACCACCTTCTCGAATGTCATCAGCCTGATCCTTCTGATCAGCCTGCACCCAGCTACAGAGAAAAGGTACGAACTGACAGGTAGTGACATGAAGTACACTGCACCAAACACCAAGAACATGGACGACCAGAACTGTGAATCCCTCCTTAGCAGATGTGGAGGCTCATAGAATGCTTTGATCACATTTGACAGAAGAATTGCAAAGATTGGGAAGATTACTCCACTGATGACCGAGGCAATCGAACCAAGTATGAGCACCGGGATCTCTGGCTTGTTCAGAGAAGCCAGGCGGCTGAGAGGCACTTCCTGCGGCATCTCATCACATAGTTTATTTGATGAACCGTCCTGAATATCGACCCCAAGAGGCATACCGAATGGTACCGAGAATGAATGGTGGCTACTGTTATCACGAGATGACCTCCTACTAGCAGACTTATTTATCACGATTTGTTTGCCTGAACGAGCAGCAGAATCACCCTTTCGATCAGACTTATCCTGCCGCTTTGCTTCCTGCAGTCTTATCAACTGACTATAAGCTCCTTCTGGATCCTTCAGAAGCTCATTGTGTGGACCTGGTTCAATAGGAGAAATGATTGAGCAAAGATGCAATGACAAACTGAAAAAGACAAAGGATTCCGGTAATTGATATTTCACAAACTTACCTTTTTCAACTAGTGATCCTTGATGAATGACAGCAATGGTATCAGCATTCCTCACAGTGCTCAGACGGTGTGCAACTATGACAGTTGTCCTGTTTGTCATGACCCTATCAAGAGCCTCCAGCACAATCCTCTCAGACTCAGCATCCAGAGCACTTGTAGCTTCATCCAATAGTAGGATTCTTGGATCTTTCAGAATTGCTCTTGCGATGGCAATTCTTTGCTTCTGTCCACCAGAAAGCTGTGTTCCGTGCTCACCAACCGAGGTATCAAAACCCTGTGAAATATCAGAGACAAAAGATATCTCAATACATGATGCACAACACTATCTGAAGTACCGGGAAAAAAATGTAAAATTTGCTGAATGAACAGCCTTCTGACCTTAGGCATCTTGTCTATAAATTTGGCTGCATTAGCAAGCTCAGCTGCAGCTCTAATTTCCTGATCCGTTGCATTGTCTTTGCCATAGGCTATGTTTTCCTTTATGCTTGCAGCAAATAGGACTGGTTCTTGGCTGACAAGGCCAATTTTACTTCTGATCCACCTTAACTGGAACTCCTTGAGATTCACACCATCGATCAGAACATCGCCACGATGCGGGTCGTAAAACCGTTCAATTAGGCTGATTACTGTTGATTTACCACTACCACTCTGTCCTACCAATGCGACTGTTGTACCGCTAGGTATGGTGAGGGAGAAACCCTTGAATATTTGCTCATCAGGCCTTGTCGGATAGGAGAAATAGACATCCCTAAACTCAATTTCCCCTCGAATGTCATCCACCTTCCTTCCCGTGGTGCTATATGCATCGATTTCTGGTGTTCTGTTGATTGTCTCGAACATTTTGTATGCAGCGGCCTGTCCACCTGCAAATGCTTTCATGCTTGGCGATGCTTGCCCTAGAGCACTGGTGAACATGGTTTAAAAAAAAAACATCAGCTTCTTGAATCACTCTTCAGTTTACTTGGTTAATTTAACAGAAGAACACTCTGAATATTTTAAAAAAATAAAACAAAAATAGCAAAAGGGTTGGGGTCACGGGAGAAGTACACAAGCCAATAGAATTTCAACACGTTAGACCTATTTGTTGCTTTTATTTTTGAGAAATCCGTACCATTTTAAGTTAATTGTTCTAGTTCAATGGATGCCATCTGCTTTGTTGAACGAGGCAAGCATTTTTTGGGTTCTGCTGAACCTGTCGCTAGGAGTTGGTAGTTAGGTACCAATTGTCAAATATACTAGTATCTTGAAACTAAAGGAACAAGGGTCTACCGATCACTCAATAGTGTACCAGTCAACCTTCCAAAGTCCGTTAAGCAATTTGCACACGATAACATGGCGGCATCATTGTCTGAAAAAGACATGCATTGCGACCTAAAATGTCCAAATCATCATGAACGCTGCAACTTTATCTGTTGTAACCTCCTATGGCTGGCTGATGGCTCCACCCCCAGCAGCAATTTGCAAGTACGGATGGTGCAAGCAAACATCCATCGCAATTAGCTGAATCAGGCGCAAGCTACCAAATGCAGTGGTTCCAGAAATTCCCTAGGATTGGGATTTGGGAAACAAGAAGATGACTCGACTACCATAAAAAATAAAAAATCGACCACTACTCTCACGGAGCACAAAGACTGTTGAAGCATACGCAGGATAAAAATGCATAGGAACTTACAGAGAACCGGTGAGGACTGCGAAGATCACATTCATGACCTTGGCTCCTGTGTACCCCTTCTCCAGGATCAGCTTGGCGCCATACCATATCCCCAACGAGTAGCCGCAGAAGAGGAGCACCATGACCGTGCCCATGCCGAGCCCGGCGGCGAGGCCCTCCTTGACACCGGACTTGTAGGCGCTCTTCAGGGACTTGTTGTACTTCTCCACTGCCCGTTTCTCGCCGGTGAAAGATGCAACCTGCAGTTCCAGAACAAGGCCAGGGTGTCATCTCTGCCGGGACTCATCAATTCTGTGGCACGGCAAGGCCATGTGCGTTTGGGGACTAATTTGCTTTGCGCTCAGCTCACCGTTCTGATGGACCCGATGGTCTGCTCCACCACCACCGACGACTCCGCGTAGGCCGCCTGGCCCAGGGACGCCATCTTCGCCACGACGTTGGACATGACGGCGCCGGCGAGGACGAGCGGCGGGATGGTGGCCATCATGACCAGGGTGAGCAGCCAGCCCTGCGCGAAGGCGACGATGAAGCCGCCAAAGAAGGTGACCACCAGCTGGATGAACTTGCCGACCTTCTCGCCCATGGCGTCCTGGATCAGCACCGTGTCGCCGGACATCCTCCCGACGACCTCGCCGGTGTTGGTGTACTTGTCGAAGAAGGCGATCTCCTGCCGCAGGATGGTCTTGAGGTACAGGTTCCGTATCCGCGCCGCCTGCCGCTCGCCGGTGATCATCCAGCACGTCACCTCTGCTCACACAGGCGATTCCACAGCGATATTAGTTGCAACAGCCGTGCGCGCGCTCTCAGCGTGTGGCGCTGCACACGAAGTAAAGTTCACACTTACGGACGAACGACGCGACGGCGGAGAAGATGGCGAGGTAGATGAACTCGAGCGAGACCATGGAGACCCGGTTGACGACGTCGTGGATGCTGAGCGCGCCGCCGAAGGCGTCGATGAGGTTGCCGAAGAGCACGGTCATGAAGGGCATCGCGGCGCCGTTGGCCACGGCTCCGAGCGCGCCGAGCAGCATCAGCGTCACGTCCGTGCAGTCCGCGAACGCGAACAGCCGGTGGAACGGCACCCGGGGCGTCGCGCCGGGGGCCTCCCCCGCCGGCGCGGCCTTCTTGCCGGCGCCCCGGCCCTTGGCCGCGGCCGCCGACGGCGAGGCATTCGCCTCGGCGTCTCTCCACGACTCCGGCATGGCCTCCAATCTGCCCCCCGCTCACCAAGATTTGCGGCGCCTCGGTCACGTCCCCTCCTCCGCAAGATTGGGCACTGCCGCTCGCCGCGTGAACTGCAGTGTGCGGCTGCTCTGCTCCTCCCCCTCCTCCTCGTGTGATTGATGATGATCCCTACCTAGCTCCCGCATACCAGCAGCAGCACCTCACCTGCCACGGCCCAATAATTGCAACACACACACACACACATTCAGTGGATTTTCATCTCAGTGCCTCACAGCTAAAAGAGGAGTAGAAGCAGAAACTTATAAGCAGCCATACATAGCAAGAACACAACAAATCTGAATCTGCAATCTAGCGAGGCAAGAGGGCCGATTTGAGAGGAGCAGGAGAGGAGATAAAAGAGGAGTTTATCTGAAGAAAGTGGAGGAGAGTCGAGATGCGAACTTGCTCTGAAGCCGCAGCTTGGTTCGTTCGGTTGGGGAAGGAACAAACCGAGCAGCAAAAGTTGGCAGCTTTCGCGCTTGCCGCCGGAGAGGCCACCGCAGCACACCACGGCACAGGGGAAAGAGAGAAAAAAGCTTGGAGAGAGAGAGAGAGAGAGAGAGAGAGAGAGAGAGATGGAAGCAAGAAACAAGGAGATCGGCGCGTAGTGATTAAAGCGCTAGCAGCAGCAGTGACAGTGGCGGTGTCCATGGCACGGCGAGCATATAAAAATGCAGAGGCGAGGGTCACGCACACTCACCATGGCGGCAGGCGGGAGCATCGGCGGCAGCAGGAATAAGCATCAGCCCGTCGTCCTACCAGTGCGCGCTGCCGCGCTCCAACCCCGACCGGTGGTTATAATGACTGGCCGGCTGGCTGAATCGCATCCGGGTATTTATAGATGTGGGGCTTTTCCTTCACCATTTGTAATTTAGACTGCCATGCTATTCTTACTTTCTTTTGCCTTTTCTTTTACTACTTTGGAGAGAGTGGGATAATGCGTCAGTCACACTGTCAAGAAAAATACGTATATCTTCTACTATTATTAAGCCTTTACTATAAGTAGTAGTAGTACTTCATAAAATACTTCTATACATACTGCTAGTACCAGAAGCCCCGCGTTTCTCCACCAGCAACTGGCACAACCATGATTTCCACAAGAATCTACGGGTGTGTTTGGCACAGCTTATACTTATACAAAAATAGCTTTTGCTTTGTCTTATTTTGACAAAATAGCTTATCAGCTTATTCTGGTTTATTTGACTTATCAGTTATGTTGTTTGGCAAAACAGCTTATAAAACAGCTTATCCAGAGAGTGAGCTGCAAAAAGCTAGTTTTTCTAGCTTATGCAAAACGGCTTATCTCTAGTTTAAATTGCAGAACGGCTTATTCTTCAAATAAGCCATAAGCTGTTTCCCAGGAAGATGTTTGGCAGGGCTTTTTCCTTTTTTCACCATAAGCCAGCTAATAAGCCACACAAGAAGCCTTTGCCAAACACTACCTACTTCTGGCGCAGAGATACGGTCGCCGGCGGTGACTGCAAGTTGAACTGCTCTCGTCCACTGGATCGATTGGCGGACAGGCTTGGTTCGGCAATCTGAGTCGCTGACGCACGGCGTGGGTTGAACTCCCTCACGTGGCCATGCGGCATCTCCCACATGGAGAGAGACGAGAGGGCCTAATCCGAGCAGCTTAATTAGATTAGATTAGAACAACCACCTGCTGCTGACCACGGTTCTTGCTTGTCATGCGTGTACGTGCACTTCTCCGGCACACGCTTTTGGTGTGCCCAGCCCCATCGGACGGCGCGCAGGCAGCGGCAACAGCGGACGCTCGTTTGGACTCCAGCGCTTGGGCTCTCCGTCCGTGCCCTCCTGGCTTTGCTCGGCTGTGTAAGCAGGCGTTTGGTTTGCATCTGACCGACCGACTCGGCCAACTTGGGCGATCGACTGTCTCAAGAAGCAAAGCAACCGGCTCGTGACATTTTGCAAACTCCCAGGGCATCGGACTACGTGGACCGTGGTCATAAGAGGAAGGAAACTTGTACCCTTCGCTTTGACTTGTATGATCCAAACGCCCCTTTCTACTGCAGTCCGGTTCCAGTCTTCCAGATAGAAACTCTATGGGGTCCCATCTGTATCTAAGGAGGTGTTCGTATTTTTAGGCCTAAAGGTCACATCAAAACTAATTTTGCTATTTAGGTGTATTAAATAAATCTAATTACAAAACCTTTTTATAGATGTGTGCTAATTTGCGAGACGAATCTAATGAGCCTAATTAAGCTATGTTTTGCTACAGTGATATTACAGTAACTATCGTCTAATCACGACTTAATTACCCTCATTAGATTCGTCTCGCGAATTAGTACAAGGTTATATAGTTTGTTTTTTAATTAGACTTTATTTAATACTCTTAAATAACAAGATTCTAGACGGTCTAAAATTAGGCCTAGAGAAACGAACGCCCCTATGCATCATGGTCTCGTTTTCGCCCACGAATTCACCATTTGGAAAAGTTAAGATGCCGCTCAAGATCAAAGGTTTTTCACTGTCTTGTGCTACAAGGAGCTTTATTGACGAAAGGCGATAGACGGTGAACAAAAGGTGTGAGGCCGGAATATACCACGACTGACCATCTGTTTTTACATTAATTTCTTGTTCCATGGTTATTTAATACTAACCTGAACATCATACGTACCACGAAATCTGCTAATTCCAAACATGGCATCTTGTTTTGGTTCCACGGATTCTCCAGACTGGGAGAAATTAAACAAAAAGGTTGCTGCTCGAGTCGCAGCATTGCCTCGGTCATTTTGAAAGTGAACGAACGCAGCTTGTTTTCAACACAATAAAGCTACCGCATGATCTCACTCTCCGATCTTTTCACTGCGCCGTCCTCGTCTGGTGATTTGCTTAATTATCTGACTTGACTACCATAAAACAGTCATTGTTTGGAGAGTGGGATGAGTAGTGGAAGGGCCAAGACGTTCTTTTCGTGGTCTCGGTAATAAAGCAGAGTATAATAGTGTGGTGTGAATGTTATTATTACTCTTTTGACTGGATGGAACGGTAATCAAACATTGTTCTTTTTTCATTATATATATACTCTCTCTGTCTTTAAAAGAGTGAATGTTTGGTCAAAATCAAACTATTAAAACTTTGACTGTCAATAACTAAAAATATATTGAGAAATATTAAGAAAGTCTAAATTATGATTAATCATAAACGGAGTGGCTGTTAGTCACTGACGCGAAAGAAAACCGCGGCCGTCATACACGGTGGCGTGCAACGCCGAAATCGATCGCCTTGCTCCCAAGCGTGTCCGGCTGCCGCGGCGTGGGCGCCCGGGGTAGCGCGCCGTTGGCCGTTGCTGTTGCCGCGCCCGTCTCGTGCCAGGCGGGCATGGCATGGGCCAAGCACACGGGCACATGTGCGGGGACGCGACGCGGCTGCTTGTACTTGTACGAGTACCAGCGCTCGCTTCGGGGTCACGCACCCCCTTGGACCCCTGTCGTCTCGTCCTCCCTTTCCCTCTGCGTGACAAATTTCCACGTGGAGTCAAAGCCGCCGCCGTGGTGGGTACACTACAGAATCAGCGTAAATTCGTCGGATGGTGAAAGGACGAAGTAGGACGCGAGCCACTTGGAATACGACGCCGTGCCCGTGCTCGCGTCGGTGATCGGGTGGCTTGGACGGTGCGAGGGATACGGGGCGCGGGCGGGGATTGTTTTCGGGACGGGAAACATGGACGACATGGCCTGCTTAGGTTGGGAAAAGGAGACGACTCGATCCCGGCTAGAATATGTTTTCCCGGGAATGCTGTCGTCGCCGCGACTCCATCACCGGGGCAGAGCAGGGGGGGCTCTCTCTCAACTCTGTCTGGAAGCCTCTCAACTCTGTCTGGAAGCCTTGCCGAAACCCGCATGTTGTGAAGAAAGACCGTGAAGATCATTGCGATGTGGTACGCTGCAGAAGCACTACTACTATAGTAGCCTCTGGTGGTACCGGTTCTTCCTTTTCGCGTGCTACTCCTGTCACTTATTACTACTAGATCCGTTGCCCGGAATCCGGCCACATGAGGAAAGCGCCACGGAGTTGGAGACCCACAGGAGGCAACCAACCGACCCGACCGACCACAATGCAAGAAAGCCAACAACAACTGCTGCTGCTGCATTCCTGCTCTCGTGCCTGCTCAAATCCTCTCTCTCTTTCCTTCGGAAACGAGCAACGGTTGAACCACCGCCGCGGTGTCAAGCTCATCACAAGGAGGCGCTAGCAAATACATGGACGGCTGAGATAGGAAGTGAATCGTTATGAAGATCTAACGGTGGAAAAGCCACCCGAAGTAGTTTTACTGTTAACTGTCTGAAAATACTGTTACTTTTCACTCCGAGCTGGAGTCGGGTAAATTCGCCCTGCATAAAGCAGAGGCCGCCGCCTGTGGCAACTATCGAAGACATAAACCCTAGCTTGTTATCTTTCAATTCATCTGCAGTTCGAACCCAGTTCTACCTTTTCCATTATTTACCGCATTTATTTGCTTGTTCTTGCCCAAATTCCACTTCGATTTTCTATCTGAATCTGTCCGGACTACTCTGGTCCTGACAAATTGGTATCAAGAGCGAGCAATCCTTGGCCGACAAAATTCCCACCCATCCCATCCCAAATCGCCCCGCTGACCATGAGATCTGATTGAGAAATCGCAGCGTCTCTGTGGGTTCGTCTCATCTGGTTGGGGAAACAAGTATTCCCTGTAAAATCCCAACGAATCCGAGGGTTTCAGCCGCATCCTGCTGTTGCTGATGGTTTAAGTGATTCCCATCTCTCTGTAAAATCCCATCTTGCAACTCGATCTGGTAAGAAGTATGAACTGGTGACGGTTTGAGGAAAGTTCTCTGTGATTCCTAGCCAGCCTCTTCTTGCGAGATCTGAATTGATCGACAGTTGGGGTATGAACTGGTGATGGCAAGGGAATTCATTCGCTCTGAGTCCTAGCCAGCCTCTCCTCCGTCAAACTCAGTGACGATAGGAGTATGAACTGGTGATGGCATGCGAATCCGTTCTCTGTGAGACCTAGCCAGCCTCTCCTCTGTTCATCACCCGGCTTTCTTCAGTAAGGTGTGAGCAAGCAATTTCTCTGTAAATCCTACTGTTGCCAAGATGCCGAAAAAGCCAGAAGTCAACCCTGAAGAGGATCAGGGTAAGAACCCAGAAATTGAGGAGCTCAAGTCTCAACTGGCAGTTAAAGTTTCAGTGGAACAGCATAACAAGAAGATGCAGGAGGAGATGAAGGAATCACAGAATGCGATGAAACTTCAGATGGAAGAATTCTTCTCCAAAATCCTCAATCTCCAAGTGACAACTAATGTGGGCCATCCAGCAACTGCTGAAACTGCAAATAGCGCCATTGGCAACATTGTCACTACAGGGGCAATTGAAACTGGTGAGAACTCACCTGCCACACCTATGTATCCTACTGTTGGCCAGCTGCCAGTATATCCAACGAGCAAGAGGCCACTGTTTACACCTACACAACCTGGTCCATCTAAACAACCACCACCACCACCTCCACTGCCACCAAAACCAAACATTCCAAACCCAAAACCTGTTAATTCATCTGGAGTTCCTAATGTGACCTTACCCCCTTTCATACCACCTGAGCACCATATCTACGGTATGCCTACATCACTATGGCCTCCAACAAGCACCCAACCTACAAACCAAACTCCACACACTCAGCCCTTTCCTAGTTACAACCACTTCATTCCACCAAACCAATACTACCAATACCCAAACCAGCACTACTATTCAATACCAACCTATGCTCCACCACATGTGTCCCACCTGCCTTATTCTCAAACAGGTTATTACCCACCACCATTACCACAACCAAATGCAATCAGACCAGAAATACAAAACAATGCTGTTACTCAAAACCCACCACCTCCACCAACCACCCAACAACAATTACACACCCAGCATCAAGGTGACCATCAGGAAAGGAATCACTTTGCTCAGTCATTCAGCAAAGGACTGAAGCTTGAATTTCCAAGATTTGATGGAGAAAATCCTGCTGGATGGATCAGACAAGCTGAAAAATGCTTTAACCTAGCAGAGACACCTGAAAACAAGAAGGTTCAGTTTTCTGAGGTTTTCTTTGTGGGAAAAGCAGATCATTGGCTAAGAAGCACAGGCATTTCTACTGAGACACTCTCTTGGGAACAACTCTGTAATCTGATATTGAAAAGATTTTCTGCAGAGACAAGCATTGATCTCATCGACACATTTAAGCAATTGCAACAAACAGCTTCAGTTAATGAATACATTGATTCATTTGAAGAAGTAATGGGCAAACTCAGAGTGAGGAATCCATGCCTGCAGGATGATTACTTCATAGGCTGTTTTATCTCTGGACTGAAGGATTACATCAAAAGCCCTGTAAAATCTCATAATCCTGCTATTCTAGTCCAAGCATATGAATATGCTAGGAATTATGAGTACACTCCTTCCTACAAGAAGTCTTCTGGAGACTACAACAAGTATTCCTATAAGTCCACTGGCCAAAATAAATCATGGCAGCAGTCAAACAAAAGAGATGGTCCAGAAAAAGGAAGTACACCAGCTGTGCTAGATGCTAACTTGGATAAGAGTAAATGTTACAAGTGTCAAGAACCTTGGGTTCCTGGACATAAAAAGGTCTGCAAAATGAGAAACCAGTTCAACCTTATTAATATCCATGGAGATGATGAAGATACTGATTCTGAAGAAGATCATGAGAATCAACAACAGACTGATGGGCAAAATGATTCACCAGATCTGCAGATATCTATGCATGCCTTATCAGGTACAAGCTCAAAAGGAAAAACATTTCCACTCTTCATACAGTTTGGAAATGTTAAAGCAGTAGCATTAGTGGATAGTGGTAGTACAACCACATTCATGGATCCTGCAATTGTCCAGAAGGCAAAATTTACAGTGGTAAACCATGATCCTATCCAAGTGACAGTAGCTAATGGAGAGGTTCTCTGGACTAAAGCTATCTGCAACAACTGTCAATACTCTATTCAAGGTGAAAAATTTAGCACAGACTTCAGAATCCTTGAACTCAAAGGCTATGACATAATTCTGGGAGCTGATTGGATATATGATTATAGCCCAGTGGGATTAAACCTCAAAACAAGGGAATTCTCTGTTACCAAGGAAGACAGAACAATCACTTTCAAAGATGAAACTCTACCAAACAAAGATTTCCTCATCAGTCATAAAAAGATGAAAAAGCTGATGGCCAAGGGAGCTGTAGGAGCTGTTGTTTATATCAAGGCTCTGCAGGTGGATGATCATCAACACACCCACAGCAGGACGATACAACAAGTTCTGGATCAATTCACTGATGTTTTCCAAGAACCCACTGAATTGCCACCAGAGAGAGATGTAGACCATCAGATTCTCTTACAACCTGGTGCTGAACCTGTCAATATCAGACCATACAGGACATCACATGCTCAGAAAAATGCAATGGAGGAGCTCATATTACAGCTATTGAAGAATAAAGTAATCAGACCAAGTATTAGTCCTTACTCTTCCCCTGCAATATTAGTCAAAAAGAAAGATGGCACATGGAGGTTATGCATTGATTATAGGAAACTAAATAAGTTGACTGTTAAGAATAAATATCCCATACCCATAATTGAGGATCTCTTGGATGAACTCAAGGGTGCAGTTATATTCTCCAAAATAGACTTGAGAGCAGGATATCATCAGATCAGAATGAACAAGGAAGACATTGCAAAAACTGCTTTCAGCACTCACCAAGGCCACTATGAATATGTTGTGATGCCATTTGGGTTAACTAATGCACCTGCAACCTTTCAGTCATTGATGAACAAGATCCTCTCTCCATACCTCAGAAAATTTGTGTTGGTATTCTTTGATGACATCTTAATATATAGTCGATCAGAGGAAGAACATTCCAAGCATCTTCAACTGGTATTGAACCTCCTCAGAGAACATCAGCTGTATGCCAAACTGAGTAAATGTACCTTTGGTCAGAAACAGGTGGAATACCTGGGGCACATCATCACTGCTAATGGTGTTTCTACTGACCCTGTAAAAATACAGGCAGTAAAGGACTGGCCTACTCCAACCAACATCACACAGCTCAGAGGGTTTTTGGGATTAGCTGGCTATTATAGAAGATTTATTCAGCATTATGGGATAATCTGCAAACCATTATTTGATAGTCTGAAAAAAGGAGAATTCAAATGGTCAGTTAACCAGCAAAATGCCTTCCTGAAATTGAAGACAGCACTAACACAGTCTCCTGTCTTGGCTCTACCAGATTTCAAGCAACCTTTTGTAATTGAGGCTGATGCTAGTGGAACTGGTATTGGGGCTGTGCTAATGCAAGCAGGAAAACTTTAGCTTATTTAAGTAAGTCACTGGGACCAAAGGCAGCAGGCATGTCAACTTATGATAAGGAAGCCATGGCTATCATTCAGGCACTTAAGAAGTGGCAGCACTATATCGCTCAAGCTGAATTAGTCATTCGAACTGACCAGCAAAGTCTCAGATACATCAATGACCAAAGACTCATTGAAGGAATCCATCACAAGCTCCTTATCAAGCTATTAAGCTACAATTTTAGAATGGGAAAATTGCCTGGAGCACACTGACAAAGTGTGGTTTCGTCCACAACACACTGTCAAAATCGAATTCGTCTGAGACACACAACGATTTCGTGGCAATTGTCTGAGACACACCGCGCTCATTATAATACTATTAAGATAAGAGAAATGACCATTGTACCCTTCTTCTTCCTCCTCAAATTCCCTAAGATTCAATTCTAAAAAAAAAACAAACCGACTCGACGTTGGGTGTCTCGTGCTCCTCAGCTCCAGCGACTCCGGTTCCTCGAGCTTCGCGTCGGTCTCCAGCTGCTGCGGCTCCTCGAGTTCCAGCGTCTCCCCGCCTCCTCGAGCTCCACGGTCTTCGGCTGCTCCGGCTCCTCGAGCTCCGGCAACTCTGCTTCCTTGAGCTTCACCCCGGTCTTTCGCCTCTCTCTCTGTTCTCTCCCTCCTGTTTGCTTCAGGTAGTGCATGGCGAGCAGCAGCGCCGCCGCGCCGAGCCATGGGAGGCCTCCATGGCCGGGGGCGGGCGCGGCCGGGAGAGAGGTGCCGGGAGCGGGCGAGGCCGGGAGAGCAGGGGCCGGGGGCGGGCGTGGCCGCGGCCTCCATGGCCGGGGGCCGGCGTGGCCGGGAGAGAAGGGGCAGGGGGGCGGGCGCGGCCGGGAGGGAGGTGCTGAGGGCGGGCGCGGCCCTCGCGCACTGCGCCACCGCGCGCACCGTCACGCCGGGGACGAGGTCCTCGCGCTCCCGGCGGTGTGCATCCGCGCCGGCTCGGCGGCGGCGAGCTCCGCCACCTCGTAGCCGAGTCGGGAGAACGTCCAGTGCTGAACACGGGGTCGCGGCAGCCGTCCAGGACTGAGCTGGGGAAGTCGCCGCCGCACAGCACCTTGCGGCGGTCGTCGGAGGCGTCCGCGTCGGCGAAGTAGGCGACGAAGCAAGGGAAGAAGAATAGCGAGGGGCACCGATGTCATTTACAAAAATTTCTCTCTACTGTTCAAGTCGGAAATAGTATTATATTGAACGCGGTGTGTCTCAGACAATTGCCACGAAATCGTTGTGTGTCTCAGACGAATTCGATTTTGACAGTGTGTTGTGGACGAAACCACACTTTGTCAGTGTGCTCCAGGCAATTTTCCCTTTTAGAATAGAATACAAGAAAGGAAGTAACAACACAGCAGCTGATGCTCTCTCCAGGAAATTCCAGCTCCAAACACTGTGTGCAACATCAGCTGCTATTCCAACTTGGATAAAGGATGTTCTCTCTAGCTACACAAATGATGACAAGTGCAAAGAGCTGACTGAGAAACTAGCAGTATCTCCTACTGCACTACCTAATTTCACTATGAACAAGGGCATTATCAGATATAAAGGAAGGCTCTATATTGGTTCCAATACTGATCTGAGAAAAGACATTTTAACTTCCTTTCATGATTCAGCTTTAGGAGGACACTCAGGAGAAAGAGCAACATATCAGAGGCTCAAACTCATATTCCATTGGCCTGGAATGAAAACTCAAACAATAGAGTTTGTCAAGAACTGTCCTACATGTCAGAAAAATAAAGCAGAACATGTTCCTTATCCAGGACTCCTACAACCTCTGCCAGTCCCTGATATGGCTTGGCAACACATAACCATGGACTTTATTGAAGCTTTACCAAAATCAGAAGGTAAAGACACCATTCTGGTAGTAGTGGATAAGCTGACAAAGTATTCTCATTTTATAGCTCTTAGCCATCCATTCACAGTTCACACTATTGTGTATGCATTTATGGACAACATATTCAAACTGCATGGCCTTCCACTAGCTATAATCACTGATAGGGACAGGATCTTTACAAGCAATCTCTGGCAAGATCTGTTCAAGTCATTGGGAGTCAAACTAAAGTTCAGCACTGCTTATCACCCTCAAACAGATGGCCAATCTGAAAGGGTCAATCAGTGTTTAGAAAACTATCTGAGATGCATGGTCTTTCAGTCACCTAAGAAATGGAAATCCAAGTTAGCAATTGCTGAATGGTGGTATAATACAAGTTTCCATACTGCATTGAAGATGACACCATTTCAGGCTCTCTACAATATGCAACCTCCCATGATTAACGAGGGAATGATACCTGACAGCACAATTCCTGAAGTCAAGGATATCATGCAGGCTAAGCTAACAGCACTACAGAATATCAAACATAATCTCAAGCAAGCTCAAGACAGAATGAAAAAGTATGCAGATAGCAAGAGAAGTGAAAGATCCTTTGTAGAAGGTGATATGGTATATCTCAAAGTCCAACCATACAGGCACAATTCACTAGGCATTCTCTCAAAGTCCAACCATACAGGCACAATTCACTAGGCATTCATTCATCTCTCAAATTGCATTCAAGATATTATGGTCCCTTCAGAATTATTCAAAAGATTGGTCCTCTTGCATACAAGCTTCTGCTGCCAGACAAATGTGCCTTGCATCCAGTTTTCCATGTCAGCCAACTTAAAAAGCACAAAGGTACCAAGGTAATTGCAACTGAGGAACTTCCCTTGGTCGATCCACATGGTAACATCAAAATGGGTCCTTCCAGAATCTTGCAACGGAGGCTGATCCCAAGAAACAATGAACCAGTTGTTCAATGGTTGATTGAATGGATTAATCTCCCTACTGAGCAAGCAACCTGGGAAGATGCAGATTTTATTCGCAAAGTATTTCCAGGGTTCCATCCTTGAGGACAAGGATCTTAAGGGAGGGGCAGTTGTCAAGCTCATCACAAGGAAGCGTTAGCAAATACATGGACGGCTGAGATAGGAAGTGAATCGTTATGAAGATCTAACGGTGGAAAAGCCACCCGAAGTAGTTTTACTGTTAACTGTCTGAAAATACTGTTACTTTTCACTCCGAGCTGGAGTCGGGTAAATTCGCCCTGCATAAAGCAGAGGCCGCCGCCTGTGGCAACTATCAAAGACATAAACCCTAGCTTGTTATCTTTCAATTTATCTGCAGTTCGAACCCAGTTCTACCTTTTCCATTATTTACCGCATTTATTTGCTTGTTCTTGCCCAAATTCCACTTCGATTTTCTATCTGAATCTGTCCGGACTACTCTGGTCCTGACACGCGGGGCGGCGCGTGGCGTGCGTGGACCGTGTACCCACCGGGCCTTTCAGGTGGCACAGCTCGCACAGCTTCGAACCAGTTCTCTCAGTGACTGTACTGCTACTACTCTCAGCGACTGACCCTTGGTGTTAATTAGTAGTGTGTTACCATCAGCTGTCACGCCATCGCAACTAAGTACATTCCTCGTTTACTTGACCTCCAAACCCAGATTCGCAAGGACAAGCAGCTGGACGCTTTAGTTTACTCCAGCAATAGTACATCAGAGTGGGCGGTCAACCAAAAGGTGAAAACAACAGCGCCGCTGTACCAACTTCTGCTGTGTGGCTCCGACTCTGAAAGTGCCTTCTCACAGTTTGTGTGGAAGAACAGAGCACCCCCCCAAAGTTCAATTCTTCTCATGGCTACTTGTCCAAGGACGTATCCAGTGCAAAACCAACCTGCTCATGAAGCACATAGTAGACGACGACGACTGCGATATCTGTGGCGCACCCCATGAGACACCTGATCATCTGATTCTTCATTGCCCTTTCGTCCAACAATTCTGGCAACGGCTGGGCTACAACCAAGGAACAGGATCCACCTCGGCTCTATGGGAACTACCTCGCCCCCCTACAGTCCCCTTGATGAGGACATCCCAACCAATGTGACAAGCCATGGATCAACTGCACCAAGACAAGCACCGACTATGCCAATACCAGGACCAATTACACGAAGTCGTGCAAAGAAATTGCAGCAAGAGGTGAACTCTCTCCTTACTAAATTTACTTCAAATATAAATGAGAATTTTATACTACCTAAATGTGTTACATATGTCTTGTTAAGGTTTACACACGAAGGACATGCTGCTGGACCAGAGGAGATGAGTTACACCAAAAAGGAGATGGGTTACACAGAAGCTGAACCAACACACATGCTGCTGACACAAGTCTCAAGTTCCAAGAGTAACACGCACCAGCACGTTCAGATTCGCCCTGCATGATACATATGGACGGAAAGATAATCAAGTCTACTTTCACCTCCAACAAACGGCTCGTCATTTCGACTTCCCATTAAGGAGTAATGGTCATTTTACTGAAGACTGCCTGGAAGGCTAGAAGTCACGCGAGGCCTCTCGGGAGCTGCAGTTTTCACACCTTTCAACTTCTTTCCTTCATGAATAAGTTATATTTCGTCCACACCCAGCTAGGAGGGTTGTTCCTAGTATAAGTACCCATTGTATCTATGTCAAACTCAGATTATTATGAATTAAGAAATCCACCACATGGTGTTGCAGCCAAGAGCTGAGTGACTTACCCCAAATTTCTTGCGAGTTCTTCATCGACTTGTGAGAGACCGATTCGCCGGTATATGTGAAGATTCCTCTGGGATCCCCTAATTTGTGCTCTACGGTTTCCAGTTAGGCTGCACCGTTTTGTGTGGATTAGTCCCGGTTTGTGATTCTGCGGTCGTTCGGAGATCGAGTCGAAGTCCATCAAGGTTTCGGTGCCTCTCTCCCCGTCGCTTGGTCGCAGCCAACCTTGGCTAGGTCTAAAGCTAGTTATCCCCACTGCAATTTCAGCAAGTTATCTCTTGTCGTGCCTACTGCCGTGAAGATCGGGCCAACCCCGGGTTTTCCCCTATCATTTGGTATCAGATTTCAGGTCGCCACGGTAGGTACCATCCCCATATCATCCATTAGTTTATCACCATTTTACTGTTCTTCATCTTGTGTTATTCGTCACATCCTATAGTCCACAAAAAAGCCATAAAAGAACCCAAACCTTTGTCTAGTACTGCTGATCTTGTGTCGTTCACATCATTTTGTTGTTGGTCACCATCTCAGCTTACATATTTTTAGTGTTTCTGCGCCCTAGTGTTGATGTAAAAAAAAAAAGAGTCAAAAAAAAAGGAAAGAGAACTGTAAAAGAGTATCAAAAAAAAAAAGGGAAAAAAATATAGAGGAACATCAAAAAGGGTTGCATAGCTGTTCTTATCATTGCAAAATTTCAGTTTGGTGCTAGCAACGTTTACACATTTGGTGTAGCTTACGACACTTGATTTTCAGTCCTACAAGCCTTCCTTGTCAGCCATCCAAGCTCCACCATATACCGTAACCGGACCTCTCAACTCGTAAACCGTTCAACCGCTTAATCACAGTCGTGGTACTGCTGCACTAGCACACTCACAGTCTTTGAGAACGCGTAAGACTTTTGGTGAGTAAGAGGTGAGGTTGTGAGGTTCCACAAATATTACTTATTCAACTATATCTTGTATAGCTCTAACATGTCAGGCTCACATCCAAGTGTTCATGGTGAAAATATTGGGGGAGGAGAAGACCATGCACCCGTAGCGCGTGCTGAAATTCGCCAACTCCAAGCATCATTGCTGCAAGCTATGGAGACGATGTTCAACGAACGTCTTCCTGCTGCTGGAGGTGGTCGGGCTCGACGGCAACATAGCCCTGCCAATCCACATGGTGAGTTTGATGATGAAAATTCAGTGGGAAGGGCTGAAGACTACTACTTTGGCCTTCGCCGTGGTCGTGGTGGTCGCTTTGGCCATGGTGGACAGCATGGAGGAGGTGCTCGTGGGCGTGGCTTTCGCCCCCGTGTGCGTTATGATGATGATGGTTTCCTTTATCATTCTGATCATGATGAGGCATATGATGAAAATGAGAACCCATTTGCAAACCGTAGGCTGTTTGGACAGCAATATGATCATCGTCAAGGTCCTGGCTATGATGCTCATGAATTGCCTCATAATCGCCATAGAGGTGATCCGGATAATCTTGCTCGAATCAAGTTGAGTGTCCCCAAATTCACGGGACGTGAAGACCCTGATGCATATCTTGAATGGGAGGAACAATGTGATCAAATTTTCAGAGTGCATGATCTCTCCGATCGAAGGCGTGTAAACCTTGCTTCCGTTGAGTTTTCAGGCTATGCACTCACTTGGTGGAATCAAATTCAAGAGAATCAGATTGTATTGGGGCGTGCTTATATTGATACATGGGCTGAAATGAAGCAAGTGATGAGAAGACGCTTTGTACCATCAAGTTATCAACGTGATCTTCGCAATAGACTGCAGAATTTGAGACAAGGGTCCAAATCGGTTGATGATTATTATAAGGAGATGGAGCTACTCTTGGTTCGGACTGGAACAAGGGAGGATGCTGAATCAAAAATGGCTAGATTTTTGCATGGTCTTAATGCTGAAATTTCAGGTTTTGTTGAAATGTTTCCATACAACAATTTGCAAGATCTTGTTGATCAAGCTATGCGCACCGAGAGAAAAATTCAGCACGAGAAGCGTGGTAGATCATTCTCAGCTGTACCATGGCATCAACAACAGCCAAGTACATCATTTTCTAGAGGTTGCTCTCAGAGTGCTGCACCGCGAAGTTCTCCATCTAATCCTACTCCTAAAGCAGCACCATCTTCAGCCTCTTCACCTGCACCACGCAATGATAAAAACACTCCAGCAGCAAGCACAACAACAAAATCGGTAGCATCCACATCCCACAGCCGAGATATTAAGTGCCACAAGTGCCAAGGGCGTGGACATATTGCTGCTGAATGTCCAAGTCGACGGACCATGGTTATTAATGAGAACAATGAATGGGAATCATCAAGTGAACCAGAATATGATGAGTACCCAGATGAAGAACCAAGTGGCAATGAGATTGAGATTTTTGCTGATGCGGATGAGAACAATTGCTTTGTTTCTCGTCGTGTGCTAAGTGTTGATATTGGAAAGGAGGATAATGGACAGCGCCACAATCTTTTTCACACTCGTGGCATGATCAAGGATAAATTGTGTCGAATAATTGTTGATAGTGGTAGCTGCAATAACATTGCAAGTCAAGAATTGGTTGAGAGAATGGGACTGAAACAACGCCGTCACCCCACTCCATACAAGATGCAATGGCTTAGCGATAGTGGTGCAATGCGTGTAAACAATATTGTGACCGTGCAGTTCTCCGTTGGGAAGTATCATGATCAAGTAGAGTGCGACGTGGTTCCGATGCAAGCATGCCAATTGCTATTGGGCAGACCTTGGTTATATGATCGTGATGCTCAAATAAGTGGGCGTTCCAACAAGGTTGTGCTGATGTACAAAGGAGAACGTATATCTTTGCTTCCTATGACTCCGGAGGAAATAATGAAAGATGATCTCAAAAGAAAACAGCGAGAGAGTGAGAAACACTTGAGTGAATCCAACAAAGCAAGTGAGAAAGAGAGTCCGAAGCCAAATAAAACTCCACAGCCACAAAGATCCAAAACAATGGGAAAACAGGGATTAGTGATGATGGCTAGGAAGGGGGATCTGAAAATTTTGAGAGAACCTAATGCCATGTTCTTTGTGCTCTTGTGCAAAGACAATATTTTGACAACTAACGACTTACCATCTACTTTGCCTAGTGCTGTTTTTGATATTTTGCAGGAGTACGAAGATGTATTTCCCGATGAAGTACCACCTGGGCTGCCACCAAAAAGAGGCATCGAACATCAAATTGATCTTGTACCTGGAGCTCCACTCCCGAACCGGCCACCATACCGAACAAATCCTGAGGAGACAAAGGAAATTCAGCGTCAAGTGCAAGAACTCCTTGACAAAGGGTATGTAAAAGAAAGTCTATCACCTTGCGCTGTTCCGGTTCTTTTAGTTCCAAAGAAAGATGGCTCATGGCGTATGTGTGTTGATTGCCGAGCTATTAACAACATAACCGTGAGGTATAGACATCCAATACCTCGTCTCGATGACATGCTTGATGAGCTTAGTGGTGCTGTCATTTTCACAAAAATTGATTTGAGGAGTGGCTATCACCAAATTCGAATGAATGAGGGTGATGAGTGGAAAACTGCTTTCAAAACAAAATTTGGCTTGTATGAATGGTTAGTCATGCCTTTCGGTTTAACAAATGCACCTAGTACTTTTATGCGCTTAATGAATCATGTGCTTAGAGCTTTCATTGGCAAGTTTGTTGTTGTTTACTTTGATGATATATTGATTTACAGCAAATCTATTGAGGAACATATGGAACATATTGCTTGTGTTCTTGCTGTCCTGAGGGAAGAAAAATTGTATGCTAACCTTGCCAAGTGCACCTTTTGCACCGACAAGGTAGTTTTTCTTGGCTTTGTTGTTTCAGGTCAAGGTGTGGAGGTGGATGAAGAAAAGATCAAAGCTATTCGTGAGTGGTTACCACCACAAAATGTGAGCCAAGTGAGGAGCTTTCTCGGGCTAGCTGGTTTCTACCGGCGATTTGTAAAAGATTTCAGCACCATTGCAGCTCCAATCAATGAGTTGACAAAGAAAGAAGTGCCATTCCATTGGGGAGAAACACAAGAAAGAGCATTTGAAGAGTTAAAAATGAAGTTAACAACAGCACCCCTCCTTGCACTTCCAGATTTTGGTAAGACATTTGAAATTGAATGTGATGCAAGTGGTGTAGGAATTGGAGGAGTGCTCATGCAAGAAAGACGACCTATTGCTTATTTCAGTGAAAAGCTAAGTGGTCCAACTCTGAATTACTCTGTTTATGATAAGGAACTCTATGCTCTTGTGCGATGTTTGGAGACGTGGCAACATTACCTTTTGCCGAAAGAATTTGTGATACATTCAGACCATGAATCTTTGAAACATCTTAAGGGTCAACTTAAACTGAATCGTAGACATGCTAAATGGAGTGAATTCATTGAATCTTTTCCTTACATTGTCAAGTATAAGAAAGGTAAAGATAATGTCGTAGCTGATGCTTTGTCACGACGACATGTTTTGCTTGCTGAACTTGATGCTAAAGTTCTTGGGTTGGAAAGTATCAAAGAATTGTATGTTAATGACTCATTTTTTTCTGAACCATACTCCAAATGTTCTTACGGAAAGGGCTGGGAAAAATTCCATTTACATGATGGATTTCTATTTCGGGCTAACAAACTTTGCATTCCAGATTCTTCTCTACGCATTATGCTTTTGCAGGAAGCACATTCGGGTGGACTTATGGGACACTTTGGTGCCAAAAAGACTGAGCAAGTGTTGGCTGACCATTTCTTTTGGCCAAAGATGAGACGTGACGTTGAGAGACATGTTCAACGATGTGCAACATGCCATAAAGCTAAGTCCCGTTTGAACCCTCATGGCTTATATACCCCTCTTCCTATTCCTAGTGTACCTTGGGAGGATATTTCAATGGATTTTGTTCTTGGTTTACCTCGGACTAAAAGGGGAAGGGACTCAATTTTTGTTGTGGTTGATCGTTTCAGCAAAATGGCTCATTTTATTCCATGTCATAAGAGCAATGATGCTTCACATATTGCTGAATTATTTTTCAGGGAAATTGTACGACTACATGGTGTACCACGCACTATTGTTTCAGATCGTGACACCAAATTTTTGAGCTACTTTTGGAAAACATTGTGGGGCAAGCTGGGCACACAATTGCTCTTTTCTACAACATGCCACCCACAGACGGACGGCCAAACTGAAGTTGTAAACCGCACATTATCCATGTTGTTGCGTTCTATACTCAAGAAAAATTTGAAGATGTGGGAAGAAAATCTACCTCATGTAGAATTTGCATACAACAGGGCGGTACATTCGACCACAAAATTTTCTCCATTTCAAATTGTATATGGGTTCAATCCCACTACTCCCATCGATCTTTTGCCTTTGCCTGTGCAGGAGCGTGTCAACATTGATGCTAGCAAGCGCGCTGACCTCGTTAAGAAGATTCATGAACAAGCTCGAACCAACATTGAGAAGATGACAAAGACATATGAGAAGCATGCTAACAAGGGCCGCAAAAAGATTGTATTTGAACCTGGACAACTTGTTTGGGTTCATCTACGCAAGGAACGATTTCCCGAGCAACGCAAGTCAAAGTTGCAGCCACGAGCAGATGGTCCTTTCAGAGTGCTCCAACGAATCAATGATAATGCATATGAGATTGACCTTCCAAGCAAGTATGGTGTGAGCACAACCTTCAACGTTGCTGATCTCTCTCCGTTTTTCGGAAATGAAGAGTCGAGGACGACTCCTTTTCAAGAGGGGGAGGATGATGAGGACATCCCAACCAATGTGACAAGCCATGGATCAACTGCACCAAGACAAGCACCGACTATGCCAATACCAGGACCAATTACACGAAGTCGTGCAAAGAAATTGCAGCAAGAGGTGAACTCTCTCCTTACTGAATTTACTTCAAATATAAATGAGAATTTTATACTACCTAAATGTGTTACATATGTCTTGTTAAGGTTTACACACGAAGGACATGCTGCTGGACCAGAGGAGATGAGTTACACCAAAAAGGAGATGGGTTACACAGAAGCTGAACCAACACACATGCTGCTGACACAAGTCTCAAGTTCCAAGAGTAACACGCACCAGCACGTTCAGATTCGCCCTGCATGATACATATGGACGGAAAGATAATCAAGTCTACTTTCACCTCCAACAAACGGCTCGTCATTTCGACTTCCCATTAAGGAGTAATGGTCATTTTACTGAAGACTGCCTGGAAGGCTAGAAGTCACGCGAGGCCTCTCGGGAGCTGCAGTTTTCACACCTTTCAACTTCTTTCCTTCATGAATAAGTTATATTTCGTCCACACCCAGCTAGGAGGGTTGTTCCTAGTATAAGTACCCATTGTATCTATGTCAAACTCAGATTATTATGAATTAAGAAATCCACCACATGGTGTTGCAGCCAAGAGCTGAGTGACTTACCCCAAATTTCTTGCGAGTTCTTCATCGACTTGTGAGAGACCGATTCGCCGGTATATGTGAAGATTCCTCTGGGATCCCCTAATTTGTGCTCTACGGTTTCCAGTTAGGCTGCACCGTTTTGTGTGGATTAGTCCCGGTTTGTGATTCTGCGGTCGTTCGGAGATCGAGTCGAAGTCCATCAAGGTTTCGGTGCCTCTCTCCCCGTCGCTTGGTCGCAGCCAACCTTGGCTAGGTCTAAAGCTAGTTATCCCCACTGCAATTTCAGCAAGTTATCTCTTGTGGTGCCTACTGCCGTGAAGATCGGGCCAACCCCGGGTTTTCCCCTATCACCCCTCGTTGCACTATCAATGTTTCCTTCAGCTGTGTAGCTGGCAAATCTGGAAGCACAGGAATGAGGTTGTCTTTCGCCATGAAACGCCATGTCTCCGACGTCTACTGATCTCCTGCAAGGAAGAAGCATACCTGTGGCGCTCTCGCTTGCCTCGTGCTGATGTACATGTATCTGAATCCTGGTGTCAGTTGTTTAGTTCAATCATGTAGAACCACAACTAAATAGATAACACTCTTGTACCTAATCAAACAATGTAACGGGCCGATTTATGGCCAGCCATTATAATTAATGGAAATCAGGTGGGGATCCTCTCCCCCCGTTGACAGTCAAAAAAAAAAAGTTGAAAACAAGGAGTACTCCAAAGAGGAGCAAAGAACAATACGAACAATATCATATTCTAAATGTGTGTATAGTAATGCGAATATTAGTTAACATCAGGTGGTTGTGCTAGCTGCACGCTCTTCCAATAATCAGTTCACGTCCGTTTGCTCTACAGTACTTCTATTGTAATCGCGTCTCTTTATCTGACTTGATCACGTACTTAATTATGATGCTCAGCAAAAGCGTGCAGATATACACCGAATATAATATAAATACGCTGCCGCCGGAAAAGGAGAGGAGCATGTAATAGGATATTGAGAAAATTCCTTTCTTGGCCTTAGAAAAATTGCCTCTTCCTTTCTTGACCCGAAAAGTTTTGAACTTCCCTGTATGAACCAAGTTCCATTTTATGTTCTTTATTTGGCCTTCCGTCCAACCCTGTTAGCTTCTACAGTCAAATAGTCATTCAAAACACTGCGAAATGACGACAGTACCCTCACCTTTTCCTTTGGTTAAAAAAAAAATCCTCATCGCGACACCATCTCGCCACCGAATCTGCACCCGTGGCCAACATTACAACAGCAGAGACGCATCGCGTCGGAGCTCCACGCGGTCGCGCCAAGCTTCGTCTAGGCAGTCCCTCGCTGGAGGTCGTGCACGCGGGCGGGGCACCAGCCAGCTGGAGCAGGACGACGGCAAACGAGGAGGTCGGGCGCAGGCGAGCGGGCCTCGGCAGGCAGCAGCGAGCGCTCGGGCGAGCCTGCGACGTGCTGCTGGTCCTAGACTCCTTCACCCTCATGGCGGCGCCGGCGAGCTCCGGTGAAGAGGCCGGGCGGAGCCGCAGCCGCAAGCAAGCGCGCAGGTGCAGGTCCGAGACGAGTCCAGGCTAGCGCCAGCGAGCCTGCACTTGGGCCTGCGCGCGACCTGCAGGTGCTCGTGCGTGAGGATGAAGAGGACATAAAGGGTAAAGTGGTCATTTGGTTCTCCAGTTAACACCATTGCAAGTCAAAAATCACAAAAGGGCCATAAAGGGAATGAAAAATAGCTTTGGGTTCATATAAGGAAGTTCAATTTGAAAAGGGTCAAGAAAGGAAGAGATGAGTTTTTTAGGGCCAACGAAGGAATTCTCTCTAGGATATTCGGCCCACCATTTATGCAGCAAGGAGGTGAGTGAGTGGTTTGTTAGGCGATCATCTGTCGAGCAATTATTCGGACAGCTCGATCAAACGTGTCCTGGCTAAGGACTCTCTCCTCTTTCTTTTCTTGCCCTCCATCTTTGTCCTGGAATTCATTGTTCGTTCGAAAACAAATTATTCTGGGCCTGCCTTCAGTCGCTTCCTACTCATGGTGATGGAGCAGCTAACTCAATCATCATCTCCTCAAATCATCATCGCCTGCAAAAGTCGTCGTCGCACGCGCCAAAAGTCCACGCGTACAAATCAGCGATCAATCTGCCCCATCCAAACATTTTGTCCTTTTATAGCAGTATTTTTCTCTACAAAAACAAAAACAGAGGACGTTCAAGCTGGTCCATACATAAATTCCTGGAACCAAAAACAGTCGCTCTAGTAGTATAAAACAGAGGACGTTCACAAACTATATGCAGTAGGACAGATTTGCTCCGTCCACAGGAAATGAAATTTTCTTTTGACGCTCGCTCGCTCGCTCGACGGCGACCTTATCCACGCCCATGTCATCATCCGGACCTCATGATCTGATTCGATGCCGATGCGATGTACAAGTAATAAATCCAATCACCAACTTCCTACCCTGGTCAATGCATGGGCGTCCATGAACACACACACAGCGGGGACGTTTGTTTATAAACAAAAACTATACTAAAAATTTCCCCGAAGGAGAAAGGATTCCCTGGTTTCGCGGCGTATGGGACACCCACGCGATGGTTAGGTGCGTGACGACGGGCGTGTCAGCGCCAAACTCGCGACCGCGGTGTTGCTTGTGCGTACGCTTGCGACCATGGTCTAATCTTATCTCCACCGGCCGGATGGATGCGTCCTAGCGAGAGAGAGAGAGAGAGAGAGAGGTAGGGAGACCCATCGTGTTATCGTGGTGGTGTCCCAAAGAAAGGTGACGGCTTTTCGAGACCAAAGCAGTAGCAAAACGGCAAATGCGTGCATGTGTAATAACGTTAAATACGAGGTTTAAATCCCGGTCGGTTTTGACGGTGGAGGCACTAACCCTTTTTGGGAGGGAACCACAAAATGGATCGTGTAACTGGCCTCCATCGTACGCACGCACCATCATCGCATTTGCATGTGTTTTTAAGGTATCAAGGGTCCACATGATCCTTCAATGACAGCTGGCCCGGGATGCACACGCGGGGTCCAGGCGTCATAGTGCGCGGGATCCACGCGAGTGGCGGCGCTTTTCACTTTTGTGCGAGGAACAGACACAGCAATGGCGTGCCTGCGCATGTGAGAGAGAGCAGAGGCTTCTTCCACTTGCGCACGAAGGAGCCGGAGCCCGGCCGGAGCCGCCGCCGCACCCTACACGCACGGCACATGCTGTCGTCCCTGGAAACGTGAAAAACTTTGGCTCGTTTCCATGTCGCCAAAGCGGTGAAAAGAGCGGAGGTCTCCTGTCCTGGCTCCACCATGGGGGCCCTGGGGCTCGATGCATTGCCCACCCCACAACTATCAGTAAGCTGGATATGTTAAAACCCTCCACTAGGATGGGATGCGGCGGCTAGCTAGTTAGTGGCGGTAAGATATTTCTGAAATAGTTCTAGTACTGTTTCAGTCGTTCAGTGGAGGTTGCCGCCGGCTCGTGGTGTATGTTCAGAGTTTCTCATGCTGTCGTCCCTGGAAACGTCAAAAACTTTGGCATTTTGGCCTCGTTTCCATGTCGCCAAAGCGGTGAAAAAGCGGACGTCTCTTGGCTCCACCACACCACCATCGGCAGGTGGATCGCGGCTGATGATGGGGCTCGATGCATTGCCCACCCCACAAGGCCACAACCACAACTATCAGTCAGCTGGATAAGTTAAAACCTGCTCCACTAGGGATGGGATGCGGCTAGCTAGAGCTAGCTAGTGGCGGTAAGATATTTCTGAATAGTCTTACTGTTTCAGTCGTTCAGTGGAGGGCTGCCGCCGGCTCCTGGTTGGTGTCCCTCTGCCCTGAGCGTGTCTATGTTCAGAGTTTCTCACATCTCGATCGCTCAAGTAAGTGGTGACTCGATCGGATCTTCATAGGTACGGTCAATGCGAGGATCGACCGGCATTAATGTCAGGTCAGGTTTGCATTGGATCGCGCTCAAAGTAGTGTGCATTGGATCTTAAATACAAGTACCGTCCACACCGGTTCTTGCTTATAATTTGTTACTAGTACTGCCTCACGATGTGCTTTATAAAGATAGTACTAATGTTTATCCATCGAATCAACAATCGAACATGCTGATACTCTTTCAGCAATTACGCTGAGATGTGCTATTGATTTGATTTGGAAATTGGAATACCGCAGTACGGAAACTTCCCACTGACCGGCCGATCGCATAAGTTTTCAGCACAAGTTTGCTACAAATTCTACACGTTGATTCAGCATAAGGTTTTCTTCCTTTGTCCAGAAATAAATGAACTGTGTAGAGTATGTGCGCAACCACACGGATGGCACCGTGAACTCGCATGGCCGCTCCACTACGTGTGCTTGTATATTTGTATATATCTTCACCGATCGAACGTGCGAGATAAGATGACAACGGTCAGCGCGCGTATCGTCCGTTCATAGGCTCTTGTGCTCCTTCCTGAAAGTTGATCCGAGTGACAGTGACCAATCCGAAGCCCAGCCGCACGAAAATTGGTGAACGGTTACGTCATTTCCCAAGTTGGCACCGGCGGCGTTCAGTATAGGATGCGATCGAGTCACCTTTCATTTCCCAGCACGAGGAGCGCAACAAACAGGCATGGCTTGCTCGAAACGTACAGGATGGATATTCTGGACAGCAATTGGAAACTATCCTGATCAGTGATCACCAAGGCCTGCCTAATCTGCCTCCAAAGTGGCATTTTGTCACCTCAACTTTTCGGGAGCCGTCTTGTCCTTTCAACCTGTTAGTTTATTGTTAACCGCAACCTCCTCTCCAATGCATGTTGCCAAATCAATGTGACTGGGTTAGGTGGCGAAGAAAAGGGATGGCTGCTGCTCTGCGGAAGCTGCTGCTCTGCGGAAGATGATGCTGCGCCCGTGAGTCAAAGCACCTTTCCCATCACTGCAGCATGTGTTTATATATCGAATTGTTTTGGATGGAGATATTGGTTTGTCCAGTTTGGTGTCTCAGTGTGTGTGTGTGTGTGGGGTCGGTGGTCTGTTTATACGTCCCGTTGTGATGATATACTCCATACATATCCATAGCTTGTTACTGCTCTGTTTGTAATAACCTGAAGATATATCATATAGACCGGTGCTTTCTTGAGCCAGTAGGCAAGGCTTTTGAGTATTCAAAAGAAGATATGATAAGGCAGGGCAACAAAGCTGAGGGCCGGCTTTAATTGGGATGATGGAAAGTTTGATCACCAAATTTAAATATCTCAAATAGTAGGTTTATAATTGCGGCTGAGTGATTATATTATCATAAACTTAATGATGGAGATGGCCAAAGCGAGGTTAATTAATTCGGTGCGTCTTGATGTAGCTAACTCGACTAGTGTATTCTTTTTTTTTTTCCTGTCGTGAACCAGGCACGCTTCCTGCTCCACTACACGGTTGCAATTGTAGAGTGCATGATTGAATTCACAAAGGATCGACGGTGCGGTTTTATATATAGTAGTGGTTTCCAGTATATACCAAGATATTTGTTATTGCGCATCACATTAGTATGACATCAACTCCATTGGTTGTCCATGCGGATATGCATAACGAGTTTCATATGCATAACGAGTTTCAGGCAAACCATTTTGTCAGGCAAGTTTCGGAGCGGACAGTTTTTGCAGTGTGAGCCCTTCTTTTATGATGATATCTGAGCAGGCTGATAACAGCGTAGGTATCTCATGCACGAGTGGCAAACTGGGATTTTCCTTGTGCTGCTTACGATGAGGCAGGCCCCATCTATGCAGTTCAACTGTACCGGACAGGAGAGAGCCATCCTTGCCATATCCTTCCACAGACGTTCTGTGAAGCAGAATGGAAGCGCGCTGTCATCAATTGTCAGGCCATCTGCTGTTCGTGAGGAGCTAGTCAAAGCTAGCCGAGCCTATCGTGTCTGTGGCCAACGCCATAGCGGAAGGGGCTAGCGCCATGCCATTGCCAGCAGCTCAGCAACCACCTGGTTACAGGCCACTTGCGACGCGTCCACAACGCGAGGCGATGCGTGGCGGCCCGCGCTCAGCAGTCTAGTGCTGGACTGCTGGTACGCAGTTTGAGCCCCTGCTTCTCTTCTCTGAAACGCGGATGTTCCCGAAATTAATTATCTTCAAGTATACGGTGTCCAGCCTTCATCAGGGCCAGATGCCAGTTTAGGTGCAGCGCTACTGAGGAAGTGAGGCGTTGTATAGGCGATCCCCATCTCTTTGAACCAGTACAGATTTGGATTCCACCATGCATATTATTATCACGGCCGGAACTCCTATCGTTTTCCGATGAGTTACCGTTAACTACTCCATGGCAGCTGGCTAGCATGTCTAGCTTATTATCTACCGCTGCACCGTGCACCGTTCAAGATATGATCCGTGACGCCGGTACGCGACACCGAAGTAGGTTAGTAGAAAACCCCGTACGGACAGGGCCAGTCATCGTGGTTAGTGGGGCGTCACATGTTTCGCCGTCGTCAGATGACACTGCTGGTACTGGACGGCACGGCACTGTCCTGCTGCTCGCGATCGGCGTCGCCGATAGAGTCAACCCGAGTTCTTTCCACACCGCCGCGTAACCAGTGGTCTGGCTGATCCGATGACATAAGGGTAGGTAGATGAGATGAGATTCTTCTCCACGCAATGTAGTACTCCCTCTGTCCTAAAATATAAGGGATTGTTGACTTTCAGACATCACCTTTGACCATTCGTCTTATTCAAAAAATTTATAAAAATAATATTTATTTTTTTATGATTTATTTCATCAGTAGATATACTTTAAATATAACATAATTATTTTTATATTTTTATAAATATTTTGAATAAGACGAATGGTCAAACGTGATGTCTAAAAGTCAACAATCCCTTATATTTTGGGACGGAGGGAGTATATGGGTAGCAGGTGAGGTTTGCAAGTCCTTGAGTTGGACTGGTAGTTCTGTTCGTGCATCTTGCTGGCACTGACGACTCGCTCGTGCGTCCGTGCTGCGCGCATACACGACGGCGGCTAGCTAGGTAGAAATCCGATCGAGTTCATACGAGGAGATGGACGCGTCACGTAGTACATGGTCGACGATTGTAACAGTGTTTTGCAATGGATATCCTAGCCCGGAGTAGAAGGTCGTCATTCTTCCACCTGCTCGTCGGAAAGGAGTTGGGGGCGAGACCATATCGATCGGCAACTGAATGCGCCTAACTGGAAACTACTCTGAACCAACGCAGTGTTAATTGCGCTTTCTTCCGCTACCAAACCTCTCATGGTTGGAGCGTTCCAGTAGAGGACTATCAGGAATAGGACTTCCAAGACAGTGATCCCATCACTGCGCTGAACGGACACGGAAAAAGTGCCGTGTTCTTCGTGCATGGCGAGCTTCCGTTTCCGCTTGTCTTCGCCTCTTTGGCAGGCAGAGGGCTAGTGAACCGGCGTGCACTAGCCACATTTCCAGAGCTCCGATCCAATCCAAAGATACTACTCACAGTCGGGACGGAAACAGCGTGAGCTACGAAGAAAATCGCAGGCGATCCGAAGTGGCCGTGACAAATGAGTGGCTATCCAATCACTAACGCAGACGAGTCGTCGTCGAGTCAGATAATAGGCGAGTGCACACACATGAGGTCAGATCGCGACGGGGCTCGACTGATGCGTGACGCCGACCGGTTGACTGTGGTCAGGCCCGCGATTTCGTTCCCTGCATTTGGTTGGTAGTGTGAGCGGCTGCGGCTCAGTGCCTCGAGAGATACTAGTACTAACAGAGTCGTCGCTTTTCAGGCGGACAAAATTTGCAGTGTCCGTTTCAGCGTCGTCAGATTGTTCTCCCCGGCATGGAAAATCTTGGCGCGCGCGTACACACGACACGGTGCCGGTCCAGTTTGAAGAAGCTGCTGCTGCCTCAGCGCAGTTTCACGTCGCCGGCCGGGCATCGCTGTGAAGGGATCAGGCGAGGCTGTGGAAGCCTCAGTCTGGGTTTCGTCAAGTAAGTGCGTGCCTGCTGATTGCTCAAGCAATTTTTGACATAATACACGCATGTCCTTTTCACCGTTAATCGTTACTACTACTACAGTGGTAGTAATCACGATCGAGACAGGGACAGCTGGCTGTGCGCACCTAAGCGTGTCCGTACGTCCTCGATCGCAGAAAACTGTGTTTGTACTAATCGGTTACTGAACTACTGTATTAACCTGCAAACTACGAGTAACAGACGTTCCCATTCGGCCAGTACCTATCGTTGCATAGTCCACATGGTGTCACGCATTTGTCGCCTCTGCTTTGGTGATAAGTCCGCAAAGTTGGAGTTGCTTTTGGGGCACAAACAACGCCGTCGCCGCCCAGCACTGACTGAATTAAGACCATTTGCTCAGTATTAAATAAATGGAGTACCGATCGAGTGCTAACAGCACTGGAACAGAAGAGTACTATTGGCGTAGGTAAATTCGTTAATCAACTGTGTCACGTATGTTGCGGTCCCCCCTGTCTCCTCATCTCTATCCTCCTCCCCTCGGGTGACCTGGCCTGTGGATGGAATGGATGTGTTCCTAACCGATTAAAGCCACCATGTCCTCCTCCTTTTGAACATGCATACTACTGTAGTGGTGGGACGACTAACAACACCACCGTGATGGTTGCTACATAATTGAGTGGCCGCAAAGTTTGTGTTAGTCGGCAGCAGGAATTTCTCTAGCGTGATTACCTACCTACCCAATCTGTGATGACGACATGCATATATGCATTTGCAATCTTCTGACCTTCTTGTTCATGGTTCACATCAGGTACTGCTAGTACAGAGAGTAGCTAGAGGAAAAGCCGTGCGTGCAGCAAGGGTGGGCGCACACCTACGCGAGTGTGGTGTGGACCAAGCATGGGCAACAGGGAGCGAGCAACAGGTCGGTCATTCAAGTGATCAGCTTCCAGTTGCTGCATCATCTCTCAGGGAAAAAGATGCCACGTACAGTGTCGTTGTTGCTTCAGAGCAACTCAAGCTTTGCTTGGAGCAGTGATCGTCTGGTTGGTCCCTCCCTCATACACTCTTCGATAGCCCCAGCTAATAAAACGCTACTCCTACATATACAAGCGTATTGTTACACTACATGCTTTAGCCACAAGAACCAACAAATGCTGCCTTTAGGCTTGATTGTGCATAAGTGTATGTAAGCATCGTGCGTGTAAGATCTTCATCTGGTACCTAATTAGGGGTATAGTTCTTACCAAGGATAATCTAGCAAAAAGACAATGGAAAGGAAGTGTAAAATGTTGTTTTTGCAATATGAATGAATCAATTCAACATCTTTTCTTTGATTGTCAAATTGCTAGACTTATATGGAGAATGGTACAAGTTTCTTTTAACATCACACCTCCGTTGAGTATAAACCATATGTTTCATGATTGGTTACTTGGGGTGAATAAGAAACTAAAGTACAAAATATTGGTAGGAGCTTGTACACTTTGTTGGGCACTTTGGTTATGTAGAAATGATGTTGTTTTTAACAATACACGAGCTTTCACTCCTATGCAGGTTATCTACAGAGGTACATACTGGATACGTTTCTGGGCCTTGCTGCAGAAGGAGGAGGAGCGCGCCCAAATTGCTTGGGGCTGTCGTGTGCTTGAAACAACCATCATGGAGATTTTTGCTAGAAATGGCTGGTGTTTTATCAATAGAATTGAAAATGGATAAAGTCAAGGATGTATTTCTTGTTGCTACAGTTTCTTTCATCGTTTTTATTCATTTGGTTGTAATAATGGATTTAAACAGCTATATGCATTGGTCGATGCAGAGGCTGGAATATTGAAATATATTCCCTTTTCTAAAAAAAAAAGCATCGTGCGTGTCACTTTCATACTGGATTTAGTTTGTCCTCTTGTAATTGCTTATCTTCATTGCCCCCCGTGCAGGTCTTTGATCCCATAGCTTAAGTCGTGACTCGTGAGACTGAACTGACCCCATCTAAATATACGACGACCTGAAAGACTGAAAGCTGACTTTATTCAGAAACCGCAGGGAGCAGGTGACGAAGAGTCAAAGATGTTGATCGTTGGTGAGTCACTCAGGCCCGCATTAGCTTACGTCTTTGGTCTCTCGTAGGATCACAACACGGATGTAAATGGATACTGGAGACAATTTCAGATCTGTGGTGTTTTCGTTGTCTAAGTAACCCACGTGTGTTTGCAGTTTCTTTTTTTTGATTTTTTATATGTGAGTAACTCTCCATGCCGCTGTAATCCACTCTGTAGAATGCCCTGTTTGTTGCCAACAATAGGAACAACGGCTATGATGATATACTCCTGTTCGGGGTTCAATTCTGGGCCTAATTGAATGTCACGGAGCCCAGGAATGCATCAACTTTCCAAGAGGGCCATCCATCTATTTGAAGATTGGGCTCCTGGATTGTATTTTGCATTTTGAACCAAAGAAAAAAAGAGAGAAAGGAGTGGGTTAATAATTTGGGGGCCCCATTTTTCATTTTGGACCAGGCCCCCAAATTTCTGGAGAAAGAGGTGGTGGTGCGGCGCGGCCGGCGATAGAGACGAGCGCTGTTTTCCTTGGCTGCCTGACTACGTGGGCCGGACGTTCCTGGGCTGCAAGTGGGGGTCGACGTGTGCACGTGGGCCGGTCGAAGTATAACAGGCCCCGTTTGTTTGAGCTGAATCGAATTCATTTTCTAAACATTCCGTTAAGTAGAATAAATATATCCAGCTCCAAATATTGTTCCAACATGTGAAAAAAAAAATCCTTTTGTTGACCAAGATTTTGCAACTATAAAAAGATTGTTCAAATGTTCCGTCAAAGAAAGCAACATGCTCCAACTCGAGAAAAGCTTGTTCCCCATGAGAAAACAAATGTTTTGTTATAGAAACTGGACAAAGCATCCATAAAGTAGAAGTGCAGAGGAAAACGGAGCTACATAGATGCACATTCTCACACCTAATAAAGTATTTAAAAAATATAGTCTCTGATGAGCTTAACATCTCTGAAGGATCAATTTATCCTAGTAATTATTCAGGGCTTCTGCCTTGGTTTGTTGCTTCCCCATTAAAAGTTTGTGCCCTCACATAAGATTCGCATGCGTGATGAGCTCACTAGAAATGATTGTGTACACGTCTGTCTACCCGATCAACGTTCTGAACTGGCAACTTATCAATCCGCAATACAAAATTCAGGACGCGATGCGCCTAGATGCTGCCTTTTTTTTTTCCCCAAAAAGGGAGGAAATAAAACAAGACTGACCAACATACGAGCATGCATGTGATCTTCCGGATAAACCTTACCTGCCATATAATCCTAATCGCGTTCGCATTTTGCAACGACGCGATTATTGGTCCCGCGGGATTCCAGTGGCGGAGCCAAGAGGTGATGGCCGGGTATTCCCAAGTCAAAAAAAACTGTTCAATCACTTAACTTTTGGGTTATTAGATTGACTGTTTTAATGAGACATGACATATTTGATTTGTTTTCATGAGAGCTGGGTATTCCCATGAATACTCGGGACTTATGGGAGCTCCGCCCATGCGGGATTCCTTAATCCAGAACGGAAGATTATCGTAGGTACTATCACTTATTATTTATTATTCGAAGGGACACACGACACAACGACCTGCTTCCCCTGATACAGCCATACAGGCACTCTTGGTGGGAGATCGAAGCTGCCAGCCTAGCTTGTAGTAAAGCGTTTAAGCTGCTGCCACCACTAACTTATCACGATGTGCCATGGCGCCCCATGCTGCATAATTGAGCCATCTCACCAACTGGCTAGCTAGGTAGTTTGATCCTTAGCTTGCACAACTGAGCAAACAACACCACAGCTAGCTAATTGGTCGGGGAAGAAAAGCCATTACCGCCGGCTCGGACCGGACAGACATGTATATATGGGAGCTGCAGTGTTTATGCCTATCACGCGGCAAACAGCAGTAAGTTTCGATCAGGTTCCTTGAGATCAACATATACCATCACGTGGTACTTCGCGCGGCCACACCAGTTTAGCCCTCGACAAGTATCCGATGGTAGGAGCAAACTGCGTAGCAAGTTCTCGCAGGGCGTGTTCTCAATTGAAGCCCAGGAGTGTGCAACGTATCTAGAGTTTGGGTGACACATTTGACGAGATATCTGCCTCTACGCTACATTTAGGAAAAGTGGTAAAACATTGTATTATAGTAAAAACTAAAGCACAGTCGAGTCATATGAACTACTTAAGTATGTTTCGGTTGATTTATCAAAGGCAAACACTTCTATCATCCACCATCAATTTCTAAAAAATATACAATTTAAAATATACTACCGTAACACTGCCCAAATATAATATTTATACGAGAAATACTTTCATGACGTATATTTCACATGTTATATAACACATGATGTTATAGAGATTGATGGTATATAGTCAGGTGATGGCTTTAAACCTTATGAGAGATACTATCAATTGTAGGTCATTTAACGATAGGCACCTCACCGTCAACGAAGACCTCACATACCACTGAAAGAATAATTAACTGTAAATAGAACATCCGTGCCAAGTTGGAGTCTTGAATCACAACTTTTGAAAAGATAGATATTGATAGTCAAAGATTCATAGTTTAAACAAAATTATGGTCAAAACTTCAAATATATATAAAAATAAAAATAGTATTCACAATGAGATGCACCCATGCTGCCAAAGTGCCAATAAAGAAGATAAAGAAAAGGAAACGAGACCGGCTGATAGGACGGACATGCATGTGCGCTTCCGGATAAACCGTATCTGCTATATCATCATTGCGACGATATAAGTATGGTTACCTAGGATTCTTTAAGCAAGAACAGACGATTATCGTACTTCATAGATTAGGGAACACACGAGAAGTTGCCTCCCGTGATACAGGCACGCACGTTATTAGGTGACCGATAGAGACTTCCCAGCTTGCACCAGCGCGAAGCATTCAAGCAGCAGCCACCACCATGTGCTAGCGACGCCATGCATAATTGAGCTATAGCTGAGTATTTAATTTAGTCCTTGCTTGCACATATAGAAGTACAAACACTGAAGCATAGGTACAGAACAACAGCTAGCTGGTCGTAGAATGAAATATGGGAGGTGCAGTGTGTGTGTGTGTGTGTGTGTGCATCGCACAGCCACCAGAAATTATAGTTCATCAGCTTCGTGCAAACATGAGTCACGTGCCCCTTAATTTGACGCGGTCATACTAGTTATTAGTCATCGATTACAACAATACATAGTTCTCCAGTTGATGTTATAGACGCCCATGCATGTAGGGCATGGCCTCCTGACCCTAGAGAGCAACGGAAGAGATGACACAACGTGTGCCTCCTAGTCAAGTGGCCCCTTCTCAACTGCACACTAAACTGTGCTCACCGATCAAAATAAAAAGAGAAAGTTGTAACAAGGACCCTACCACGCATCGGAAATGGACGGGTCGACCATTGCTAGGGCCGGTGCAACATAGTGTCATAATGAGATGAAGTTCTCTTTTCACATCGAGTCATCGAGGGAAGTAGCATGCATATTGCAATCTACAACCATGTGTCCCACGCGCGCATGACCAGCTATATCATGTTCTGGCCCTGCCACCTGCTGCAAATGAATGCATCCATGAAATGGTATTGCTTAAGCTACAACCGTATGGCCAATAATCTGTGGTTAACAGACCATTTCCCAAGCTGTCTTTTAAGTATATTTTGGGCCATAAAAAGTTTTGAAGAAAATTGGTCCAGCTGCTTATAAATTGGAGCTTCCACCTGGGAGCTTGGTGCATCCAGTTTTCCATGTATCACAACTGAAGTCTTTTCATCCAGATTTCACTCCAGTGTATTCTGACAAAATATGATTGCCGACCTCTCACCGCATAATCTGAATCCTGAGTCGATTCTGGAAGGCTAGTAGTAAAGAAAGGTAATAGTGCTATATACAATTGTAGCTGATTTTTATCACTGTATTTTTTTTTCTGATTGTGTTCTCTGTTTTGTTTCAGATCGATTTCTTATCGGGTCTATGTTTTCCTGGATACAACCCGGTTTTTAGTTGCACAATGGCGTGACTTCTCCAGCTCGTTTTCGTGTAGAGTTTTTGTTGACACGAGTCATTTTCCTATTGGGTTATGTTGAATCTGAACGAAACATCACAAACAAAATTGATGGTTTGAAGAAAAGATTTCAGTCAGATTTCAGCAGATACAGAAAACTGACTGAGAAAACAAGGAAAAACAGTCACTTTTTGTGTCATGTACATCCTACGTGTCTTCTCCCTATTCGTTGAAAATCTGACTGAAATATGTGCAAAAATTAGCTGATTGTCAGGCAGACAGTCCATGAACCCCATAAAAGCGATTATCACCATCTGGAATTCAAATAGGAGTACAATTTCCTGGATCTACATTGGAAAATATATAGACATGGAGAAATCTTTCAAGGTTAATCTTTCACATAAGGTAAGAAATCTATGGAAAAAAGTTCGCAATTATGTATCACCTAACTGTTCAGAGCATGAACTCGTAGGCCAGGTTCAACTATGATCACTGCAAAACACCAGCAAATTCTTTTTAAGTGGCGCAAAATAGACAATATCTTCAGCTCCAGTACATTATTACAAGGATACTAAAATTTTGAAAAAAACAGACCATATTATCTTTTACTCCTACATATTAATATTCAAAATTGCACGTGGCAGCCGACCATCGATCTTTCTTCGTTTGACGTAGTTGTTCTGACAGGCACTTGGGTTTGCACGACGGGCAGGTGGCCAAGCATTGGGCCCTCGAAGGGTAACAATAGGACTCGGGCTTTTGGTTCAGGCCGCAATAGCACTCCTTGCCATTACATAAATACTCCTGACAAAATTTCAGAGAGATATTTGTCTCATCTACAGCAGCAGCACTTGAAATTGTGTTGGTAAGACTCTGTGGGTAGTAGCTTCTTGTGCCTCCAACCTTGAGTTTCTCAGAAGAGCCTGTTGGAACATTATTGTTCGTTATTAATAAATACATATGATCTACCGTACCGGAAAGAGCACACAGTGATGTATACTTATTACACGGCGGTGCTAAGCAGGCGAATAGCACAACGAACAGGATGAAAATCATGCGCACAAGGTCACCGCCGCCGGTTCTCATATTGAATGCCTCGACAGGAACCAACGAGAGAGAGAGAGAGAAGGTCAGGCGTGAGCTGGTTTGGTTCCTGGCACCTCACTGTATATATGTAGTGGGATGTTACAGTGCTTGTAAGGTACTTGAGGTACCTTCAATACGGAGTAGAAAATATTATAAATAAGGCTAATGCAGTGTATTGGCAGTAATAGGAGCTGTTAATTAACTTTACCGTCCATTGATTGGGATAACGTCGGCCTTGAAGATTCCAAATTAGTTAATGCCATTAATTAATTCCCATAACTTTTTTTTTGCGGTGGAATTATTTTCCATAACTAACGGAAAGAAATCAGCGCCTGGAGCTGGCCTCGCATATTTTCTTGTCTACACGCACCACTGCTGCCATGCTAATTTGTACGTACGCCATTGATCGAGATAATTCAGGAGGAAGTTTTGAAGACGGATTTTTTTTTTCAAGGAGAAGACAAGGAATTTAGAAGTCTTCATGTCTCCGAGATTTACTGTTCCAATCCGGCCGCGATTCGCGTTTGAAGCCCTGGAGGCCTGGACTATGCAACACACACACCTCGAATTCTAATGCATGGTTGGCGAAATATCCTCCTACTACCTACTGTTATTTTCAGAAAATGCGTAAAGAAATAAGTCCACAAAAGAAAAGGTCATAACTCCACTGATCCGAAACTAAACGCTAGACAGCGTGCGAATAGCCGTTTGTGCGTAATTGGCTTCTTGGTGGAGACAACGATCGATTTACAGGGCCAAGGACAATGGGTAGGATAGATCCGCAAGACCATGAGTAATATCTTGCGTGTACTACAACAAAATGCTTATTTTGTTTATAGTTTCTACACGTTCAGTCAGTGCACGCTAGATTTTTTTTTTTGAGTATGTCAGTGCACGTTACATGAATTCTATAAGCAAGACTCTGTGTAGACCCACTTGCATGACTTCCATTGTACGGTCGATCTGCCTCAATGTATGCTGAATGCGTCATCTGGCCCAAATAAACAATCACCCTTCCATTGACTACGATCAACATTGATGATTAAAAGCAAAACCGGACATCATCAGCAGTTTGAATTATTTGTCCATCTGTAACATGTCACTTCTCAGCTGTTATTTCCTCCATACGTGCAACGATAGATTTCAACTCCAGAAACTGACAAACGTTCGATCGTGCTCTAGCTTTGCCTGCATTTAATTTACCTTTTAATCAGAACCCACGCATGACGTTCAGATTCAGAAACCATTTCAAGATTGTTCGTAACACAGACCCAATTGCAAGCGCGTGTCAACATATGTATATTTGCACAGTACTTCAGGCATGACCCGGTGTCCAGTCAAAACGCGTCTTTTGCTCCTAGATTGCCATGTGAAGATGCTGTAAAACGTGTGCTCTTTGTTTTTGTTCATGTTGCGGACTGAAAGGGGTCATCATCATGCATGCGAGTAAGTCCCTTTTCAGACATACAATGACAGCATTGGAGCTGCCATGTTGATTGAATCACTCACCTAACTCCGGCCATTAGCTCCGAGTACATCACATGTTGTTACTCGAATCTAGAATAGAAAGGTGCGACCCAAAATGACGCAGTTAGACAGAATGCATATATTACGGGTGTACAAGGCACGACCCCACTATTGTGCAGGACCAGCAGGTGGCCCCAACAGGTGCATGCGAATTGCGTGCAATATAGGAGTAGAATATTAACACATGTGTGGCCTATAACATACCGCTGGATATTTGCCAATGTTTTTTTATATATAATCAAATTGGTCTAGCGATTTCTTAGGCTGGTTTCAAGCGAAGGTTTGCTTCTGTTCATCGATAATCATCACTTTGACTATCAATATTACCTTTTAAAAAATAGTTTTAGAACAAAAAAATGATAGTCTTGAATAAACACATTTTCATACATTTAGTACTAATATAACTCTGGTGATGTAACAATAGTTAATAATCGACAAATCGAAGACCAAGAAAGAGAGAGCGGCTCCTGTCCTCCGCGGCGGCATGCAGCCGGATATCTGTACGCTGGTGGTGGCGTTGAGATTTGGAACTGAAGTGGGGCCCCTGTACCGGAACATGTATTTTGTCACCGTATAAAAATGGAACCGAGCTTCCTTTTCCATGATGGGTGGGTGCAGTTAATGCAAGCACAGGCTGGTGATACACGTGGAGGAACCAGAGCCATTGTTTGACTATAGGAGTAAATGAATTTGTACCGGTGCTAGCAGTCGGTAATTCTCTTCTTCCTCTCATTGTTCAAAGAAACTATCTTCCCTCTAAACACAATTGTCACAACTAACAGTTTGAATGTTACTGTACCAATATTATTATTCGTAGCTTTTGGTACAGATGTTTGTTCCTAAAAACTGACACTTTTCTCATCAACGGATTAATGAAATGGACCATTTCATTAATCCATTGATGAGAAAATTGCATGCAAGATTCATAGTGTGACCATTTCATTAATCCATTGATGAGAAAATTGCATGCAAGATTCATAGTGTGCAGCATATATTATATTTCAAAAAATATATGAAGTATGTGGAGGATGCAAAAAAATTTGCAGCATAATGTTTAGATGAAAAAAAAAGGGCCCTAAAATCCCATGCATCATCATTGATATAATTGGCACACAAGAACAAAATTGTTGCACTTCAACACTGTTTGTGCATCGCATTCCATAACATGCAAGAATCACATATTTCAGTAACAATATTTTTTTAAGTTAGTGCAATTGATTTGCGCATCACATTCCAAAACATGCGAGAATCAAATATTTTTTAAAAGTAAATAAAAACCTAGTGATTCCAGCAAGATGCACATATTTTTGTAATCCAGAAAATATTTAAGTGAATGCACTAATTTTTTTCTTTTGCACCAACACCTGTAACATGCATGAAGGACACTATTTTGGGAGGAAAATAACTCATATGTTTGAAATAAGAAAATGATGTCACTTAAATTTGTGTTGTGTATCTGTTCCTTTACATACAAGACTCGTATTCTTGAAAAGGAAAACTCAATGGTTTCATCGGCATAATGCAAATCCATATTTTTATAGTTCGGATTTTTTTTTGACGGGTTAGTCCGGAATTTCATATTACACATTTGTTCACTGTGTTACATAATGTGTTATGCACGATGATACAGTATCACATTCGTGCACCATGTTACGTAATATACATGATGTTAAGGTACCAGCTTTGCCCATTGCATGCCAGATCCCGAAGTGGATGCATTCAAATTTGTACATTATGTTGCATGACATGCACAAATCACGTTACTTTTTTAAGATGGATGCATGACATACACATTTTTGGCAAGATGCATACATTTTCTATAATCCAAAAAACAGTTCCATCTACGCGTGGTAATTCCAAAATAAAGTCAAGTAGTTGCAGATGCATTTGTGCACCATGCACATATATTTTGTAAAATAAAGTGAAGTGAGAGGACGGGCGTTGTCCCGACTGGTCAGGTGCTCGCGTTGAGAGCACGACCGCCCGGGTTCGATTCTTAGAATCGGACCTGGGTCCTCACCAGGGCTTGTCCCCGTGAAATAATTTGCAGGTGCAGGTGCCTCTCCACGCGTGATGCCACAAAGGGAATGCAACGTCCCTCGTTGCGCACTGGAGCCATTTGGTTTCTGGTGATCTTTAGAAGGACGATCTTTAGAAGGACGCGATCTTCGGTGCTGTATGTAGTTGTAGGTTTGGGCTTGTGCGTGGGTGTGTTGGTGTGTGTCGTGGTGTGAGTGAGTGAGTACGCCCATGAACAGATGCTACAACTGTACCCAGTAGGAGAGGCTTTAAAAAAAAATGTTAAGTGTGATGCATGCATTTATTTTTGTAACTTAATACACGCATGTGCAAGTGAACATGGACGTGAACAAATAAGATCGAACAAAACAAATCTACACCACCATGGACTCTTCACATTAACAAAAAAGTAGCTTAGTTTTGATGTATTCGTTCTATCTTGCATGCAAATTTTTTAACATAAAAATGAATCACAAAAATTACATCTTAACCGCCTACACATGGTAATTCCAAAATCATATATAGTTCGAACAAATAAAGATTACTAGAGCATGTAGATTACCAGGCCATGGCATACCCTTGAGCATCTGTCAAGACATTTCAGAGGATATTACGCGTAAATCACCATAATATAAACCAATTTTCCTTGATTTTTTCCTTATCATATGTAACTTAAAATATGCATTTTACAATATAAGTGCATCTAAATTTGTGCATTATGTTAACATGCACAAATCACATGCACTTATATTATAAAATGACATTATATATCCTTACAACTAAATTTGTTTTTTTTTGTAATCCAAAAAAATGAATTGTGTGATTTTAAATTTGTGCATTATACATGTGCTAACATGCACAAATCACATCCACTTCTATTATAAATAGTAGACATCCTTACAATTAAATTTAAAATATTTTTGTAGTTAAAAAATTTGAAAATTTGAAGTGGGTGCATTGAGATTTGTGCATCATGTTCCATGGCATGCACAACTTACATATTTCTTGGAATCCTAAAAATTGAGTCGGATGCACTTATTGTTTGCATCATACCCAATAAATACTTCATTAGAAAAATAACTCAATGGTTCCATCCACAAGATGCACATATTATTGAAATATTTTTTTTTTAAAAAATGGATATACTTAAATTTGTGCATCATATGGCGTCACATAGAAGCAGCACATTCTAAGGGCATGTAGCCTAATGGTTACAAGAGTCTCAGTAGCACCTCATCAGGTCCTGGGGTTCGACTCCCTGTGGGACCAAATTTTCTAGGATTGAACAGCGATGTGCTTTTCAGTGGTAGGCAATGTGGCCGTCGACAGCGAGGTGCCTGTGGTGACTTTGTCAATGTTGATTATTTTGCCTGCTCAATATTCGAAGATGCTCTTAAGGGTAGGGTTTGCGTATGTGCAGGTGTGCGTGCATTGTGAGTGTGTGAGTTGTATTGTGTAATAAAAAAACATAGAAGCGGGACATGTTATTTAAAGAAATTCTAACAAAGTGGATACACGGTGCATATGATCAATTATTATCATGCAATATTTAAGAGAAATCTACAATTTAAAAGTAGTGGAATGCGAGTCTGAAATAAATAGGTACATTCATCTACTATTCAAACCCATTTTCTGTTTTTCAATGCATCTTGCACACGTAGTTAACCACAAGATGCACCAAAATAGTTGCATAAAAAATTTCAATAGATGTTTGCCGCATATCAAATTTTGCAGATTTTGTAGTGTAATGCATCGCGGGAGCACCAGAACACCGAAAGTTGCGTGAGCACCATGGGCCATAACATGCACAAGGCAAAAAGAAATCAATGGTTCCCGTTTGCCCTGTTCTAGCGGCGGGGTACGCTTGGCTCTTGGACTCCGCTAGAAGTAATGGGAACAGAGAGCTCCAGAACCTATCTGTAAAAAATCTCTCTACCGACTTTCAACAGTCCAGGTTCCACAAATCTCTTGCCACCTGTCTACAAGAGCGGGCCCGACGAACATGTATCTGGGAAAATTCCTAACCCCGCCGACAGTCCACACGAATCCCGGGGGTGTCCAGCGCGCGCATGTTTGCCGTCCAGATAAGCGGCAGCATAGCCGCGCGGAGGCACGGCAAATTACCGCAAGAAAGTCGATGGTGCACTGGTGCAGTGTCATATATTTATGGAGGGTGAATAATGCATGGAAGCTTCCGCAGCAAAACATTCTTAATAAATGCTTCAACATGTTGGATTGGACATATAATTTTACACTGTGACTGTTCCAACCTCCACTTCATTGTTGACAGAGCTTGTCCACTCTGTTATGTTTTGGGGATTTGCTGAGGGTTTTCCCATGGAATCAACCTAAGAGGTTTGAGTGAAGTAGTGGAGGTTTGTCGCGGGAAGGACAATGATGCTACTAACAAAGAGACATAGTCGGCATGGAGCGCTAGTCAAGCGGAGAGGAGTATCAATCATCTCTGCTATCCCTTTGCAAAAACTAAAAATAAAATAAAAATACAATCTCTAGGTTAGCGTTGCAAAGATTTCTGACTCCAAGGAATACAACAAAGACAGGTGTAGGCTGGTGGAGTGGGGAAGAGCATAATAGCGGAGAAAGAGAGTGCCAATATGATGGATCTACATTTGACAGCTCAAATTGCTGGACTGGCGGGCAACATATCCATCCTTACTTCTTTTTCTTTATTTCATTTTTTCCAGTTGAAGAATTGTGCTAGTTTCATGTAGATTTTGAGTGAGCTTTGCTCCATCCATTGCTATTGTTGGTTGTTGGCGGTCGGTAAACCATGTTTTGGTGAATATTTGGATGTAGGAAAGAATTATGGAGGAAAGTGGGCCCAGCCAGCAGAAAACACAGGCCGGCCGGCCGGCCCCACAAGGTGTCCTCAGGCCTCGGCCTTTCTCCAGTGGGCTGCAAACAGGCCCACAACACAGAATCAAAAGCCTGTTAAGAAGAATTCCACCGACGTTCTAGAAGGTGGGCTGTTTGTGTCTCAACTTGGCCCTCACTCCTCTTCTGCCGCCCCCACAAAGCCACCGACTGGACAACCATCATCAGGAGCACATCTGGAGCGTCCACAGGCGAGGCGGTGGCCAACCGTCACAATGGGCGGCCGGCCGGCCCCCCTACTTGGCCGGCCGGCCTAGCTTGGTGGGCCCGGCACTCTAGCTTTAGGCATAAATACCCATTTGCTCATATGAAGCTATACAAGGCCCCGTCTGGCTCAGAAGAAATTCGCACCTCAGTACCTCATGTAAGATCACTCCACTTGTGTAGTTTAGAGTAGGATTAGTATTTTAGTTATGGGAGTTAGAGTAGAAGTGAGAGCTTCACTCGGAGTTCCAGAGTTCTCTTCGGAGTTTGGGTAAAGTTCTCTTGTATCTTTTCTTTTATCAGATTTTATTTAATATAATTATTTCTTTATTTAGTTTCTTATTTATTTAATTTAGTTTTCCTCTTAGTTTATATTTATTTATTTAAGTAATTATTATAGAGAAATTCTTGTGTTGGATCCGCGTCTGTGTATGATAGGTCCGAATGAATTGTTGAGCTAGGCAGTAGGGACAATATAATCGCCTTATTGTTACGACCTCGCATAGTTTGTTTGGATTTATTATGCATGGTTGGTTTGCCCAAAAGCTTAGGGTAAATCATTTAGGATAGTCGCTTGTGTGGTTCAAGGAATTATTCTAGACGTGAGTTTGCACCCAACCCCACGGAGGATGGTAGCCGTGAGTGCTTGTCACCGGTCTCTGTAATCCACCACGTCCGGGTTGGACAGGCAGGGTCTTAATTATAACGGGTGGTTCCTTAAGGTGGTGACCTTGGTTGCTACTATGACACATCCGTGCCCCGATGCACTTGAATGTATTTGTAATGAAAGCTTAAGTAAGTAGTTATAGACTATCAGGAAATACTAAATGCTAACCCCTAGGCATCCTTCATTCGCACCCAACCTCATGGGATGTTTGGTAGGTAGTAGGTGGTGACAGCCCTATCTATCCTCTGCAATCCACCATGTTCAGGTTGGCTCGGAGATCTGACTGATACCCTTCTTCTCGTTGTTCTACCAGACTAAATGCTAACTCCTTGTTACAATGGATATTTCTCCTGAGTGCCACACATATCACATACCTTATCACTGCTTTGGTCTAGTCTGCAAGTTATAAATAATAGATGTTTCCTTGTTAATTCATGATATTCTTAGCCCTTCTTCCCTGTGGAAATATAAATACGATACCCTTGGAATACTTCCGGCTGAAATGCTACAATGGTGTTCCGTGCGCTTGCGGAATAGAAATATTTCATAAAGCATAAGAACCGCCAACAAGCATTTATGGCGCCATTGCCGAGGAAGCAATGCTTTAAGATATCTATGATTGACATCGACTATCTGTTATGTTAATTTGCTGCTAGCCTAAGCATCCACCTGCATTTTGTTTAAGCATATCACCATCACATTTGCATTGTTTTCTTTTCAAACCATCTGCATGTTTGTTTTCCCTCCATCCCGCCCCGCTGCATTTAAAAAAAAAAACTCGAGTGCCCAATCATAGGCCACGGGCTTTGAAAAAAATATAAAATTAAAAAAAAAGAACCCGAATGCCCAATCATAGGCTGGGGTTTTGCAAGAAAGGTTGAATTTATATGAACAGGAAGAAGGAAACATATGTGGCGGATCCAAGATATTCAATGCAGAAATCTAAAAGCCCAGCCTTGCATTCGATTGCGAAGGCTAAGCTTGGGGAGGAACCGCCAGGTAAGCACCATATTTATTTCTTGTTTTCCTTGTCATTTACCCTCTCCTTTCGAAAAATAAAAAAAATAAAAAAATAATGCTGCCTGAATGATTCTTTGACTTATCAAAGCAAAGTACATTGAGTTGCTCTCCGATAGAAATATGCTTAATCTTTTTGACCAGACCCATGCTCTTAAAGTTCCTTTTTATACATGGGTATTGGTTGAGATGTTAGTCATAAATAATCAATCGCCTGCTTCTCTTTCTGTTGCTTGGGTGCGGCACTTCTATGTCTATGATCTTCTTAGATTATGCCCGGTGTCCGTTTGAACAACAGAAAAACACATGCCTTTATGACGCTTTCATAGTAGAAGGAGAGTATCATTGCCTCTGCTCTTCGTACACAATTGATCGAAATAGACGTGGTGTCTAGGTTGATTAATGGAACTATAGAGATATGTCAAATGTAGACGAATGGATTTGCACTAACCAATGCAGGAACTTTCTGATAGCAAACCAAGTACATCAGGCAACATGAGAGGCACATAATTCAAGAAGAAGGAACCAACAAGGCGGACCTATTACCTTCAAATGAAAGATTTAATCGCTTAGCTTTACACATGGTTGCAAGAGCTAAGCTTTGGGAGGGACCGCCAGGTAAGTGTACGATATACCCTTCTTGAATTGTACCCTTTCCCTTTCAATAAAATTTTAAAAAAAGAGATAAAAATAAAATTTAATACGAAAAAAGAAAGAAAAAAAGGGTTCCTGGCGATGCCCAATAGGGGCTAGCCACATGTATCACCCTCATTCTTTTTGCGGGATTGAGGAAGTAGATTATTCAAGCTTGAGTCTTGCAAAGACTCAAGCTTGGGGAGGACCCCAGGTAAGTATCCCTAACCTCTTGAAATAAATATTAAACTCTCTGTTTTGAATAAATGCTAGAATCTTGGTGCATGTTACACTTAAAGGAATGATGATCGAGTTACATAATTAGTTCCTCATGTGTCGCATAGATGCAACTTTTACTCCTGACATATGTGTTATTTGTACCTGACCACGATTACATCACAAGTCTTGCTACGTTCTGTGGGTTGCATTTATTACAGCAAGTCTAACCATTGTGGATTTGTGATATGGCATGATTAGGACTTGTCGCAATTTCTTGGCATGGTTAAATTCCAGAGATGATTTTCATTTAATTGCTGCATGTCTTAAAAACCCTTTCGTTTTGGATAACACCTCCCCTGTGAGGACTTATTTACCTACCAGAGCCATATCAAGACAATATTCAAAACAGCCCCACTCATAGCCAATTGTTCATGCGTTGAGTTTAGTTAAGGTTTAAATGCTTCTGAGAGTAAGCACTCCTTTTTCCGGTCATAAAACTCCTTCGCGTGTGTTCTTGTTTTTCTTTCCACAAAAAAAAAGAGAGGAGAAATGTCTGGAAATCAACCAAGCATCTTCCTACATTTGCAAAACTATCGGTCCATTCAAAAAAAGCTCAAGAATATTTTAAAATGTTTTTTACGGAACATGCAAAAGTTATAGCCTCATGCACTATGGAGTATATCAAAAAACAAAAGAGAGAAAAAAAAAAAACTCCATGGTTGCATCCCAAAATAAAAGGCTGTATGGTTCTTATCATAAACATCTTGAGCAGAATAAAAGGACCAAAGTTTTCAAAACCCTCTTCCATAAGTGTGAGTTCATCTTCTCCCCCTCCATCACAATTTTTCCCTATGACCGGATTACAAGGAGTTGCTATGCCTCTTAAGATTTATTCTTTACCTTTACAACATATGCATGGCATTTGTGCATTCCCTACCAAGCTCCATATAAAAGCCTTATCTGGTAGAAGGTAGGAATGAGTGAAACTTTGTAGGAATAGCCTCATAAGAGGGAGAGGGGAAGTGTGAACCAAACAAAGGAGAAATTTTATCTTCCCTCCAAAAAAAAAAGGAGAAATTTTATCTTGTCTTGCAGCACATAAAACTCTGGATACATACCTGCTAGAATTGCATGACTCGTCCAAATGTGCTGTTCTGATCTTCAATGCAATGTGACAAGGTGAAAGTATATAAGCCCCATGAATATGCAATACTTGTGAATACTTCCGTGCTCTTGTATCTTTACCACTATTTAGAGAGTATGTTGTTGCATCTTTATTACCCATGGGGCACTTCTTATAAACTCCTGATCCGCCGGTATCCTATGTTCTGAGTTTGCTCGGGACGAGCAAAGTTTAAACTTGGGGAGGTGTTGGCGGTCGTTAAACCATATTTTGACCACCAATTACCGGTAAATAAATGCATGTCACCAAGATTCTGTGCATAGTAGATAGGATTAATGCTACTCCACAAGTTTTGGTGAATATTTGGATGCAGGAGGGATTTATGGAGGAAAGTGGGCCCAGCCAGCAGAAAACACAGGCCAGCCAGCCTCACCATAGGCCGGTCGGCCCCACAAGGTGTCCCCAGGCCTCGGCCTTTCTCCAGTGGGCTGCAAACAGGCCCACAACGCAAAATCAAAAGCCTGTTCAGAAGAATTCCAACGACGTTCTAGAAGGTGGGCTGTTTGGGCCTCAACTTGGCCCTCACTCCTCTTCTGCGCCCCCACAAAGCCACCGACTGGATAACCGTCAGCAGGAGCAAATCTGGAGCATTCACACGCGATGCGGTGGCCAACTGCCACAATAGGCCCCCTACTTGGCCGGCGGGCCTAGCTTGGTGGGCCCGGCACTCTAGCTTTGGGCATAAATACCCATTTGCTCATATGAAGCTATATAAGGCTCTGTCCGGCTCAGAAGAAATTCGCACCTCAGTACCTCATGGAAGATCACTCCATTTGTGTTGTTTAGAGTAGGATTAGTATTTTAGTTATGGGAGTTAGAGTAGAAGTGAGAGCTTCGCTCGGAGTTCCGGAGTTCTCTTCGGAGTTTGGGTAAAGTTCTCTTGTATCTTTTCTTTTATCAGATTTTATTTAATATAATTATTTCTTTATTTATTTTCTTGTTTATTTAATTTAGTTTTCCTTTTAGTTTATATTTATTATTTAAGTAATTATTATAGAGAAATTCTTGTGTTGGATCCGCGTCTGTGTATGATAGGTCCGAATGAATTGTTGAGCTACGCAGTAGGGACAATATAATCGCCTTATTGTTACGACCTCGCACAGTTTTTTTTGGATTTATTATGCATGGTTGGTTTGCCCCAAAAGCTTAGGGTAAATTATTTAGGATAGTTGCTTGTGTGGTTCAAGGAATTATTCTAGACGTGAGTTTGCACCCAACCCCACGGAGGATGGTAGCCGCGAGTGCTTGTCACCGGTCTCTGTAATCCACCACGTCCGGGTTGGACAGGTAGGGTCTTAATTATAGCGGGTGGTTCCTTATGGTGGTGACTTTGGTTGCCACTATGACACATCTGTGCGCCGATGCACTTGAATGTATCTGTAATGAAAGCTTAAGTAAGTAGTTATAGACTATCAGAAAATACTAAATGCTAACCCCTTGGCATCCTTCATCTGCACCCAACCTCACGGAATGTGTGGTAGGTAGTAGGTGGTGACAGCCCTATCTATCCTCTGCAATTCACCATGTTCAGGTTGGCTCGTTGATCTGACTGATACCTTTCTTCTCGTTGTTCTCCCAGACTAAATGCTAACTCCTTGTTACCTATACCAATGGATCTTTCTCCTGAGTGCCACACATATCACATACCTTATCACTGCTTTGGTCTAGTCTGCAAGTTATAAATGATAGATATTTCCTTGTTAATTCATGATATTCTTAGCCCTGCTTCCCTGTGGAAATATAAATACGATACCCTTGAAATACTCCCAGGTGAAATGCTACAATGGTGTTCCGTGCGCTTGCGGAATAGAAATATTTCGTAAAGCATAAGAACCGCCAACATTTGGTTTGTGTGGATAGTGCCATTGATTGCGTAAGTAGATCTAGATTCAAGAAAACATACTCTATGACTTGAGCTTTAGACCCTCTGTTACAACATGACGGCACTTGGAATATATATAACCTATAAAAATTTGGCACGAAAGGCCAATGCAGACACATGTGATTCTAGCATGGATGTGTTTGTGTATAACTTAAATCTCTAGAAGCAACTACATACACAACTAGCATGTATCAAAATGATTTGACCTAACCTTAATATCATAATGTGCACATTGCATGTGCAAGCAGCGTCTGTGGAGTAAGAAGAACAGAGGCATCTCGAACATCTCAACTTGACCAAACTCTTGTTGGTTGATTGTTCGTTGTAATAGTAATTTATGAATCTTAAGGACTAAGATATTATTCATTTCCCTAAGAGAAAACAAATGCATATGAACCTTTTGGTCAGTGCCATGCATATATGGACGAATAGTCGGACGCGTCATGCTTGACCGATCGATGAGGCACTTACGGGGCACAAGTTATTTTGTAATCTTTGCTTCATTGTTTCAGGTTCACAATATTGTGCTAGTTTCATGTAGATTTTACCTGACTTTGCTTGATCCATTGCTATTGTTGTTTTGTGTGCATAGTGCCATTGATTGCGTCAATAGATCCAGATTCAAGGAACCATACTCTATGAGTTGAGCTTCAGGCCCTCTGCTACTGTTGGTCGTTTGTACGCACCTAACTTATATACCGCAAGTGGACGGTGTACAGTTACAGCACTTTCCCTTAGAGTATTCCAAGGTTTAATATCGAATCCACAGGGAACAAGCGGGACTTAAACTATTATTTAAACTACTAAATTAATATAGCAGAAGTGTGTGTGAAAAGGATGATTAACAACTAGAGGTGAAAGAGCCTGCGGTTGTAACAAGGTTATAAAAGGATTCTCTCCTATGGTTTGGGACGCTGGCATTCAACTCGGGTTATTATTCAATTGATAGGTTTAGTATTCTACAAGACATGGTGGTTTCGTTCGCCCCGATCCTGTCACGACAAGGGTTAATAGCTCCCCACTGGTTTCTTGCACTATGTGATAATCGATAGCATAACCGTTGCAACAGCTATACTAATGAATTCATGTATTGATCAGATATGGAATAAACACATCACATAGACTGAACGCATCAAAAGAGTATCGTAAGTGTGAGAGTTACATAACCAGATTTCCCTCGCCACGGAGAGAATATGAGATCTACTCACGTATCATACTGCAATGCATGAACATGGCTACAATAGAACACGGGATTTTGGCGTGGATGCACAGGTGCCGATCGGCACGGCGGTGTGCCGGTCGGCACGATCTTCCTTTTTGGTGGTGATGATCGGTGATCGCCGTCTTCGCCGCCACAACCTTCAACCTAGGTCAAAACTTCTATTTGTTCGTTCTCCCCTTGTTTCGCGACCAAAATCTTGTCTTTATAGTTCCTTCTGATTGTGGGCTGGATTTCACCGACTCTGACTCTAATATTTCTTCTGGGCTTTTTCTTCTCCGAGTGGGCTTCATGTTTGGGCTTAACCCTGGTGGTGCCGGTCGGCACAAGGACTGTGCCGACCGGCACGGCCTCCAAATTCTTCGTTCTTCGGGCCTCCGGTAGCTCTTTATACGTAGTCCCTCTATTTTCACCTGTTTTCTGCAAATCCTTCCAAATACACAGAAACTACGCATATATATAATAATAGGGTTAATTGTTAGCAATAATGACATAATAAGGTATTAAAAACACCATATTTGTCATATAAAATGGGTACATAGAAAACGCCAACAGCTACAATATGGCAGACACTTGAAATATATAATTTATCAAAATTTGTCATGAAAGGCCAATTCAGACATGTGATTCTGGCAAGGATGTGTTTGTATATTCGTTGAATCTCTAGAAGCAAACTATCATACTACAACTAGCGCGTTTCAAAATTTGTTTTACCTAACCTTCATGTCATAAGGCGCACAACGCATGTGCAAGCAACATTTGTGGAAGTAAAGGGGGATGCATCTGGAACATCTCAACTTAATTGACCAGGCTCTTGTTGGTTGTTTTTTCGTTGTAACAGTAACGGATAGAAGTACGTTTATGAATCTTAAAGACTAAGGTGTTATTCATTTCCCTAAGAAAACAAAGGCATATGAATGTTTTGGCCAGCGCCATGCATATATGGACGAAGTAGTCTTTGTACGCGTTGTGCATGACCGACGAGGCATCTTAATGTCAATCCCTTTGCAAAAAATAAAATAAATAAATAAATACAATTTTTAGGTTAGCGTTACAAAAAGGTCCTGACAGCAAGGACTACAACAAAGACAGGTGTAGGCTGGAGGAGTGGAGACGAGCATAATAGCGCACAAAAGAGCACCGATGGATCTGCATTTGACATCTCAAATTGCTGGACTGAATAGTAGTGTCCAAAGTGCAACAATATAAGGGGTGGGCAACATATCCATCCTTACTTGTTTTCTTTTTCTTTGTTTCCTTTTTTCAAGTAGCAGAATGGTGCTAGTTTCATGTAGATTTTGTTTGATATTTGCTCGATTAAATGCTATTGTTGGTTTGTGTAGTGCTATTAATTGTGTCAATAGATCTAGATTCAAAGGAAATATACTCTATGACTTGTGATTCTTTGGCAAGGACACTGTGTTTGTATATAATTCTAATCTCTAGAAGCAAACTACATACATACTACAACTAGCATGTATCAAAAAGGTTTTACCTAACCTTAATATCATAAGGTGCACAATGCATGTGCAAGCAGCGTTTGCGGAGGAAGAAGGGGATGGCATCTCGGACATGTCAACTTAATTGACCAAGCTCTTGTTGGTTGATTTTTCGTTGTAATAGTGATGGATGGAATTACGTTTATATATCTTAAGGACTAAGGTATTATTCATTTACCTAAGAGAAAACAAAGGCATATGAATCGTTTGGTCAGCGCCATGCATATATGGACGAAATCAATAGTCTTTAATTTGTACATGACGGATTGATATACGAGGCACTTACGTGGCACAGGTTATTTTGTAATCTCTGCACGAGGCATCTCACTGTTCGATTCCTTAACTAGTCTTTTTCATGACACAAAGAGACGCGCATAGATATAATTAGTTTGGGACGACGAGTCCTTGTAATTTGTATATTAGCTGGCCGGGTCAAATAGCTGCCGGCCGGCCGACCGTCCTTGGACAAATGACCACGCATGTGGCCCTCATGCTAGATATCGATATATTATCTCCACCCAGCTGCAACAAACTTGATCATCGAGCATGTCAAACCAGAACGTGCGTTGTTTAGGGTTGGAAGAGGGAGAATAGATATAATATAATGATCGGCAAGCAGAACATCGTGTTGTAAAACTCTTATTGGGCCAGGCCCACCTTCTAGAAGAAGGAGTCCTGGCCCATGTGGGCGACTTTATCGAATACGGGCCCAACACGAAGTTAGGGTTTCCCCCCTATAAATAGTTGAGGAGACCCTCTATGTACCCTGACATAAGAATTTCGCAGAAAAGAATTTCGTTTCCTCTATTCCAGTTTTACTTTTTGTTATTCGTCATGATCTACGTGCCGTCATTCCGCTGATAACCTAACACGTTATCAGCACGCTCTAATCGAGGAATTCGTCCAGAAGATCGGTGAGCTACGGTACGTTTTGTATTTGCGTTTGATTTTGCTATCTTGACTCGTTGCAGCCAAGATCTGTCCCATGACTATTCAGTGGGCGTGCCTCGTGCTGCCCGGATAAGATGGATGGATCTTTCAAGAAAGCAAGAAGATGATAAACAGACCAGATCCGAGGGCCAGCTACGGCCGCCCAAAGACGATCTGGATCTGAGAAGAAGAATCGTCAAAAACAACGCAAAAAGACCAGATCCGAGGGCCAGCCACGGCCGCCCGAAGACGATCTGGATCTATCGTCGAAGATCCGAAAATACACAAAAGAACCAGATCTGAGGGCCAGCTTCGGCCGCCCGACGAAGATCCGAACTGAAAACAAAGAAAAGATCGGGCGCAACGTCGCCAGGACGCCGACCCTCCGGTGCAACGCCGCCGGTGTGCTCAGCTCCTTAGATCTACTGGTTCTCGAAGAACCCTAACCCTACCCGGCACGAAGTCCGGTACAGATCCGCATCATAAAAGACGAAGGGAACACAGTTTCTAAACCTAACCCTAGTTCGTCCACAGAAAAGAGATCATCAAAAGGAGTTAGGGTCTAGATCTACCACCTAACCCTAACCCTAGATGTACTTCCACACCGCACAGATCCAAAACCAAGAAACAAGGGCACCGGGTACTACACCCTAACCCTAGATCTACGAAGCCTCCTCAGATCGAGATTCGAAACAAGAACAAGCATCACAGAAAAAAGAGAAAAAACCGCGCCGGACCACCGAGTCCGGACCGGGCCGCCTCCTTCGCGCGCTCCAGGCCGGACCAACGTCGCGCTGGGCCCGGACCGGGCCGCCACCGCACGCCACCGCACCGGGCTGGCGCGCATGCCGCGGGGACCGCGCCGGGCTGCCGCGCCGCACGCGCCGCATGTGTAACATCCGGGATGTTAATTCAAAGCCCAAAAATAGAATCGGCCAGTTGTTCGGCCCGTGGGCCGGGCCCATTGGGCCGCGGTACTGTAGAGTCGGGCACTGTAGCGGGCTACTGTAGCGCCGGGTTACTGTAGCCGCAGAACACTGTAGCGCGGGTACTGTAGCTATCCGTTAGTCCCATACCGGATATTCACCGGGAGCTAGACCAGCTTAAATACTCAGTCCAGGGTGCAGTAGTAACCGGGTTAACCCTTTTACGCGAAGCGAGGACGAAAGCGTAAGAGTTGCTACTGTGAGGTGGGGCCCGCATTGCAGGCGTACGGGCCTGGAGCCGTACTCTGGGCTGGGGTGTTACAGAATGGTAATCAGAGCCGACCTTCGCTGTGTCACGGGCGCAGTCACGGTGTGCATGGCGCGTCGGCATGGCGCGTGGGTTCGCTAGGCGGGACACGGCATGACACGGCATGACACGTGCTGGACGTGGCCAGGAAGGGACGATCCTGTGTCTACTGTCCCCTGGATGACTCGTGGAGTCAGGGGGTAAGCTGATCGCTCGACGGGACGTCGAGCTCTAAAGGGGGGGGGGGGGGGGGGATGTAACATCCGGGATGTTAATTCAAGCCCAAAAATAGAATCGGCCAGTTGTTCGGCCCATACCGGATATTCACCGGGAGCTAGACCAGCTTAAATACTCAGTCCAGGGTGCAGTAGTAACCGGGTTAACCCTTTTACGCGAAGCGAGGACGAAAGCGTAAGAGTTGCTACTGTGAGGTGGGGCCCGCACTGCAGGCGTACGGGCCTGGAGCCGTACTCTGGACTGGGGTGTTACAGCATGGGCCGAGCGCGGGCCCATCGCCGAGCCGCCGCACCGCCGGGCTGACGCGCGCCGCGGAGGCCGCCGCGCCGGGCTGCCGAGCGCGACACCGCGACGTGCAGGCCGCCGCTGGGATGCTGCGCGGGTGGCCGGCGTCGCGCCCCGGCCTGGATCTGAGAGAAAGAAGAGAAGGTGCCGCCGGATCTGTGAGAAGAAAGAAGACAGGGAGGTGGCCGGCTGGAGAAAGAGAAGAGAGTGGCGGCCGGTTGGAGGAGAAAGTGAGAAGAGAGTGGAGAGACTAGGGTTTCGGCCCTTCTATATACTCCATCTCGTTTTACCGATAAATCCTCCGAAGATCGAGAAATTACGATCAAGTCCTCCGCAGCTTTGAATATTACGAAAAGAATCCTTGGGAAGTTATGAAAATTACGAACAAGTCCTCAGATGTTTCTGAAAATTCCGAAATATCCTCGGAATCTCTGAAAATTATGAGAAAATCCCTGTTAATTACGAAAATTGACATTGATACTCAGAAAATTGCCCGAAAAATAGAAAAATTGCTGGATTGTGTTATTTTTGCATATAACACCCCAGATTTTGGTGATTTTACGAAAACACCAATAATATAACTTAAACATGCAGTTTTTGTTATATTTATGCTCCCTATTACTTGGATATATGAAATAATCCTTGCACGATGATATCTTGCAGATGTCGGACCTCGTGAAGAGAGAATTTGAAGTGTTGACTCCCCATGGAAGCAACTATCTGTCATGGGCACTCGATGCTGAGATCCTCCTAAGTGGCAAAGGCCTCTTGAAGACGGTCCTACCCAAAAAGGGAGATACTGCTACAACAGATGCGGAGATGGCTCACGCATTGCACTTTCTGCGCCACCACTTAAGTGCTACTTTGAAGAATGAATACATGACGGAACGTGATCCAAAAGTCTTGTGGGAGTCATTACGTGTACGCTTTGAGCAGATTGAAACTGTTTTACTCCCAAAGGTTGAGCGTGAATGGCAAAACCTACGCTACCAAGAATACAAGACCGTGGAGGATTACAATACCGCACTCTATGGGATTGTCACACGCATGAAGCTATGTGGCAAAGTGCTTAAGCAAAAGGATCTTATTAACAAGACCCCCTCCACCTTTCACCCTAAGTTCACTCATGTGAGCCGCCAGTACAAGAAGGAGAATTATGAAACCTATGCCGCCCTGAGTAATGCATTGCAACAAGATCAGGGGGAGGAAGTATTGATCATGGAGAATCATAAGAATCGTCCTACTAGCTCCTTGGCACCGCATGAAGCGAATGCCATCTCCTTCAAGAAAAAGAAGAAGAATAAGGGTAAAGGTGCTCCCAAAGCGTCTCCAAGTGCACCCCCGAAGGCTCAAAACAACCCTAATACTTTCAAGAAGAACAAGAAAGGGAAGTCAAAGAAGAAACCTTCAGGGGGAGAGTACAGTGAACAGGATCAGGATTGCTACAAGTGTGGAATGCATGGCCATTGGTCCAAAATATGTCCCACACCACAGAAGTATGTTGACATGTACCAAGACCTCAAAAAGAAGCTCGCTCAGTGTTGACGGCCATTAAATCATAAAATGACCGTCAACTTATCGGCGAATAAAAGGTATGCACCAATGTTTTATGCATTAAACTAATAAAGTTCCACAAGTTTTGGATGTGACCTTGTTTTGCAAGGTACATAGGAATATTAGTGCAATTGTGCTTATACTCATGGATAAAAAGCAAATATACAAAAAGCACAAGATAAACAAGGTCCTGTTCGGACATCTCGACGACATTCGACGCAAGAAATAAGGAATGACTTGGACATCAAGAAATAATTATTCAAATCAAAATTTTGATCCCTCCATGTCAAAGCCCTCGTCAAGATAGTCAAAATGGGCTTTTGGATCACCCAATTCGGAGTTCGGGAGCAGGAGTTATGCCTCGCGCAAGATTGGAGGAAAATCAGAAAAAAGCTGGCCGGCCGGCCCAAACACGTGGCCGGCCGGCCCAACTTAGTCTCCAACCGCCTCAATCTTCCTCCAGTCGGTTCCAGAGTCGGTGACAAGCCACTTGACGCGCCGGCCAAGCCAGGGGACGTCGGCAAGAAGGAAATATTCCATGAAATGCTCCAAGACCTTCTCCACTCTCCCAAGGCAACTCCACTATAAATAGAGGACCCCTCCCCTCACTCCAACCTGCACCATCACACTTGAGAAGAGAAGATCCAATGTAGGGTCACGCTCTTTCTCATAGAAGATCATTCCACTTGTGTAGTTTAGAGTAGGCTAGTTGGTCATGGGAGTTAGAGTAGAAGTGAGAGCTTCCCTCGGAGTTCCGGAGTTTTCTTCGGATATTGGGTAAAGCTCTCTTGTATCTTTTCTTTTTGATATTAGTTAATATAATTATTTTTCCTATTTATTTATTTTCTCATTTATTTATTTTAGTTTTTCTTTTAGTTTACATTTATTTATTTAAGTGATAATTATAGAGAAATTCTTGTGTTGGTTCCACGTCTGTGTATGATAGGTCTATCTGCATGGGTTGTTTGCACCGCAAATGCTTACACAATCCATATAGATTTGTTATGCATGGTTGGCTTGCTCTTTTACGTTGGAGTAAGTTATCTAGGATAGTTGCTTGTATGGTTCAAGGAATTATTCTTAGGCGTGAGTGTGCACCCAACTCCATGGAGGATGGTAGCCGCGAGTGTATGTGACAGCTACACCGGTCTCTGTATTCCACCACGTCCGGGTTGGACAGGTAGGGCCTAGACGCGGTCCGTTGCCTGGATACGTTGAACTTAGTTTCCGAGTTGCGTGTCTTGGCAGCGGCCGTGCCCCGATGCGCTTGAATGTATCTGTAATGAAAGCTTAAATAGATATTTGTAACCCCTAGGCCGATACCCTTCTTCTCGGTGTCTTCCCAGTTGACTAGTTCTATCTCTTTATCTTCATATGGAATCCTTGCGTGTGTTTGGTTGCCACCCATCATATCTTCCATCTTTACCCATGTTTTGGTCTAGTTTGCAAGTTATAAATAATAGATGTTTCCTTGTCAATTCACGATATTCTTATCCCTGCTTCCCTGTGGAAAATATAAATACGATAACCTTGGAATACTCCCGGGTGAAATGCTACAATGGTGTTCCGTGCGCTTGCGGAAATTGAATTTAATCTTTTTGCGTAAGAAACGCCAACAAGCATTTCTGGCGCCGTTGCCGGGGAAGCAATGGTTTAAGATATCTGTGATTGACATTGATTATCTGTTATGATTAATTTGCTGCTAGCCTAAGCATCCACCTGCATTTCTTTTGAGCATACCGCCATCACAAAAAGAAAAAACCCGAGTGCCCAATCATAGGCCTCGGGCTTTCAAAAAAAAAAAAGAAGAGAACCCGAGCGCCCAATCATAGGCGTGGGGATTTTGAAAAAAATAACCCGAGTGCTCAATCATAGGCCAGGGATTTTGCAAGAAAGGTTCGATTTTTATGACAGGAAAAAGGAAACATATGTGGCGGATCCAAGATATTCAATGCAAAGGCTAAGCTTGGGGAGGAACCGCCAGGTAAACACCGTATTTATTCCATGTTTTCCTTGTCATATATCCTCTCCTTTCATTTAATAAAAAAATAATAAAATAATAAAATAAAATAAAAAAATTGCTGCCTGAATGATTCTTTGCCTTATCAATGCAAAGTACATTGAGTTGCTCTTTGATAAAAATATGCTGCATCTTTTTTACCATACCCCTTGCTCTTGAAGTTTCTTTTGTACATGGGTATTAGTTGAGATGTTAATCATAAATCAATTGCCTGCTTCTTTGTCTGTTGCTTGGGTGCGTCACTTCTTTGTGTGTGGTCTTTTTAGACTGTGCCTGGTGTCCGTTTGAACAACAGAAAAACACATGCCTCTATGATGCTTTCGTGACAGTAGGAGAGTATAGTTCCTCTGCTCTCCTCACATAATTGATCGAATTAGACGTGGTGTCTAGGTCGATCAATGGAACTATAGAGATGTGTCGATTGTAGACGAATGGATTTGCACTAACCAATGCAGGATCTTTATGAGAGCAATCAAAAGTCCATCAGGCAACATGAAAGGCATACAATTCAAGAAGAAACCAACAAGGTGGACCCAGTGCTTCCAAATGAAAGATTTAATCGCTTAGCTTTGCACATAGTTGCAAGAGCTAAGCTTGGGGAGGGACCGCCAGGTAAGTACTTCTGTATACGATATTATACTCTTCTTGAATTGTGCCCTTTCCTAAAAAAAAAAACTAAAAATATTAGGTTCTCGGCAAAGCCCAATAGGGGCTAGCCACCTGTATCACCCTCATTCTTTTTGCAGACACAAGAAGAATGGAGGAAGCGGCCTATTCAAGCTTAAGTCTTGCGAAGACTCAAGCTTGGGGAGGACCCCTAGGTAAGTATCCCTATCGATCAATAAAATACTCCCTGTTTCGAATAAAATGCTAGAATATTGGTGAATGCTGCACTTAAAGGAAATGATGATTAGTTACATGATAGCTCCCCTTGTGTCGCGTTGATGCAACCTCTACTCCTGACATGTGTGTTATTTATACTCGAGCATAGTCACATCACTAGTGTTGCTACATTTTTGTGGGTTGCATATATCAAACCAAGTCTAAGTAGTGTGGATTATGATATGGCATGATTAGGACTTGTTGCAATTTCTTAGCATGGTGAAAGTCCAGAGATGTTTTCATTTTAATTGCTGCAAGTACCTAAAAACCCTTTCGTTTTGGAACACTTCCCTTGTGAGGATTTATTTACCTACCAGAGCCATATCATGAAAAATATTCGAAAAAGCCCCACTCATAGCCATTTGCTCATGCGTTGAGTTTAGTTAAGGTTTAAATGCTTTTGAGAGTAAGCACTCCTTTTTCCGGTCATAAACTCCTTCGCGTGTGTTCATGTTTTTCTTTCCACCAAAAAAAAAGAGAGAAATGTTTGGAAAATCGACCAAGCATCTTCCTACATTTGCAAAACTTTTGGTCCATTCAAAAAAAAAGAGGGCTCAAGAATATTTCAAAATGTTTTTACGGACCATGCAAAAGTTATAGCCTCATGCACCATGGAGTATATCAAAAAAAAAAAAGATCCATGGTTGCATCCCAAAATAAAAAGCTACATGGTTCTTATCATAAACATCTTGAACAGAATAAAAGGACCAAAGTTTTCAAAACCCCCTTGCATAAGTGTGAGTTCATCTTCTCCCCCTCCATCACAACTTTCCCTATGACCGGAATACAAGGAGTTGCTATGTCTCTTAAGATTTATTCTTTAGCTTTACAACATATGCATGACATTTGTGCATTCCTTACCAAGCTCCATATAAAAGCCTTATCTAGTAGAAGGTAGGAATGAGTGAAGCTTTATAGGAATAGCCTCATAAGAGGGAGAGGGGAAGTGTGAACCAAACAAAGGAGAATTTTTTTTTTACCTTGTCCTGCAGCACATAAAAACTCTGGACATACACCTGTTAAAAATTGTTTGACTCGTCCAAAAGTGCTGTTCTAATCTTCAATGCTATATGACAAGGTGAAGCATACACGCCCCACACATGTGCAACACTCGTGAATATTCCGTACTCTTGTATACTTACCACCATTTAGGGAGTACGTTGTTGCATCCTTATTACCCATGGGGCACTTTCTTTGTAACTACTGATCCGCCGATACTTAAGTTTTGAGTTTGCTCGGGACGAGCAAAGTTTAAGCTTGGGGAGGTGTTGACGGCCATTAAATCATAAAATGACCGTCAACTTATCGGCGAATAAAAGGTATGCAACAATGTTTTATGCATTAAACTAATAAAGTTCCACAAGTTTTGGATGTGATCTTGTTTTGCAAGGTACATAGGAATATTGGTGCAATTGTGCTTATACTCATGGATAAAAAGCAAATATACAAAAAGCACAAGATAAACAAGGTCCTGTTCGGACATCTCGACAACATTCGACGCAAGAAATAAGGAATGACTTGGACATCAAGAAATAATTATTCAAATCACAAATTTGATCCCTCCATGTCAAAGCCCTCGTCAAGATAGTCAAAATGGGCTTTGGATCACCCAATTCGGAGTTTGGGAGCAGGAGTTATGCCTCGCGCAAGATTGGAGGAAAATCAGAAAAAAGCTGGTCGGCCGGCCCAAACACGTGGCCGGCCGGCCCAACTTAGTCTCCAACCGCCTCAATCTTCCTCCAGTCGGTTCCAGAGTCGGTGACAAGCCACTTGACGCGCCGGCCAAGCCAGGGGACGTCGGCAAGAAGGAAATATTCCACGAAATGCTCCAAGACCTTCTCCACTCTCCCAAGGCAACTCCACTATAAATAGAGGACCCCTCCCCTCACTCCAACCTGCACCATCACACTTGAGAAGAGAAGATCCAATGTAGGGTCACGCTCTTTCTCATAGAAGATCATTCCACTTGTGTAGTTTAGAGTAGGCTAGTTGGTCATGGGAGTTAGAGTAGAAGTGAGAGCTTCCCTCGGAGTTCCGGAGTTTTCTTCGGATATTGGGTAAAGCTCTCTTGTATCTTTTCTTTTTGATATTAGTTAATATAATTATTTTTCCTATTTATTTATTTTCTCATTTATTTATTTTAGTTTTTCTTTTAGTTTACATTTATTTATTTAAGTGATAATTATAGAGAAATTCTTGTGTTGGTTCCACGTCTGTGTATGATAGGTCTATCTGCATGGGTTGTTTGCACCGCAAATGCTTACACAATCCACATAGATTTGTTATGCATGGTTGGCTTGCTCTTTTACGTTGGAGTAAGTTATCTAGGATAGTTGCTTGTATGGTTCAAGGAATTATTCCTAGGCGTGAGTGTGCACCCAACCCCACGGAGGATGGTAGCCGCAAGTGTATGTGACAGCTACACCGGTCTCTGTAATCCACCACGTCCGGGTTGGACAGGTAGGGCCTAGACGCGGTCCGTTGCCTGGATACGTTGAACTTAGTTTCCGAGTTGCGTGTCTTGGCGGCGGCCGTGCCCCGATGCGCTTGAATGTATCTGTAATGAAAGCTTAAATAGATATTTGTAACCCCTAGGCTGATACCCTTCTTCTCGTTGTCCTCCCAGTTGACTAGTTCTATCTCTTTATCTTCATATGGAATCCTTGCGTGTGTTTGGTTGCCACCCATGATATCTTCCATCTTTACCCATGTTTTGGTCTAGTTTGCAAGTTATAAATAATAGATGTTTCCTTGTCAATTCACGATATTCTTATCCCTGCTTCCCTGTGGAAAATATAAATACGATGACCTTGGAATACTCCCGGGTGAAATGCTACAATGGTGTTCCGTGCGCTTGCGGAAATTGAATTTAATCTTTTTGCGTAAGAAACGCCAACACTAAGCATGAGGCTAACTTTGTTGAAGGCACGAAGTCAACAACAAAAGCACCAATGGGCCAAGCATCACTAAGCAAATCCGCTGATCTGGAGTTGGATAATGACCTCATGAATGAGGACATTGATGATGAGGAAGATGTGCATGGAGATTCTGCGTAGTCAAGTAGACTATTATGAATCATTTAGTTTATCTATTTGTAATAGGAGTGCAATAAATAAAATTTCTCGAAGGAAATAGTTCGTTCGTGTAATCTCTCGAAGAGAAGACATTTGCTTTGAATCAAATAAGTTTGTGGAATTATTTGCCATTTATTACTCTCTTGTTTATATATTTATTATGTATGAATTACAGCATTGTGGAGTAAAATGGCTATGGATGAGGACCTCTGTCTCGTAGACAGTTGCACCAACGCTACTATTCTAAGGGACACTTGCTATTTTCAAACGCTTCGAAAGTACACTGGAGATATTCTTACTATTATTGGCAATAATAATAAGATTGTTGGCCAAAGGAAGGGCCACATTTGTCCTACCGAATGGTACGCAGTTAACAATCCAAGAAGCATTACTTTATCCGGATTCAACCCGGACATTGTTAAGCTTTAAGGACATCCGTAGAAATGGGTTTCGCGTAGAAACCAATAACAATGAAGGTGAAGAACGTCTTATTATGACCAAGAAAGAAGGAAAGAAGAAGACATTATTGAAAGCTTTCCGTCGATCAAAGATGGCTTGTACTACACGTACATTAAGCCAAATAAAAAATTTACTTCATTCAAGACCATCTTTACCAATCAAGAAGAATATAGACTATAGCACGACCGTTTTGGTCATCCTGGCCTTAATATGATGTAGAGAATTACGAAGAATGCAACAGGGCATAACCTCAAAACAAAAGATTTCCCGAATCAAGCAGATTTCTTGTGCATTGCATGCGCAAAAGGGAAACTTATTACTCGACCCTCGCAGCTTAAGATTCAAGCAGAATCTATGCCATTCCTTGAACGAATTCAAGGTGATATATGCGGACCAATTAGTCCTACTTCAGGACCTTTCCACTATTTCATGGTGCTAATAGACGCTTCCTCGAAGTGGAGCCATGTATGTCTATTATCTACTAGAAACCATGCATTTGCACGATTGACTGCCCAGATCATACAATTGAAGACACATTTTCCGGACCATAGAATTAAATCCATCAGAATGGACAATGCCGGAGAATTTACCTCGAATGTATTTGATGATTACTGTATGAGTATGGGCATCAAAGTGAAACATTCTGTACCACACGTGCATACACAAAATGGTCTCGCAGAATCATTAATGAAGAGAATCAAACTGATTGCTCGACCGTTGTTACAGAATTGCTTATTGCCTACCTCTTGTTGGGGGCATGCGGTTGCATGCAGCAGCACTTATCCAATTACGACCATCTGCTACACATGAAGAATCACCATTAGCATTGGTGCGTGGTAGAATACCAAATGCTTCCCATCTACGGAGATTTGGATGTGCTGTATACATTCCAATCCCTCCACCTCGGCGAACAGCAATGGGCGCACAACGGAAACTCGCGGTTTACGTTGGTTATGAAAGTCCGTCCATAATCAAGTACTTAGAGTCCTCCACTGGAGACTTACATACGGCTCGGTTTGCTGATTGTATCTTTAATGAAGATCATTTCCCGGCATTAGGGGGAGGAAAGTATCTCTCTAGGGATGAATGCCGGCAAATAGATTGGGATGCTAAAGGAATCCTAGGAATGGATCCTCGCACTAGAGAAGCTGAACTTGAAGTTCAAAACATACTCCATTTGCAGAGAGTTGCTAATGAATTGCCTGAAGCTTTCACCAATACAAGAGACATTGTGAAGTCTCATATACCGGCTGCAAATGCTCCTGAAAGAATAGAAATCCCATTTGAAGGGAATGAATATATAGAATTCCAACCTTCTTCCATAAAAACAACGAATGCTAGGAAGAGGGGGAGTGAACCGGTTACAAGGGCATTTAAGAAGCCTAGAGTACAAGCTCCAGCTAAAACTCCTATGAGACGTCCTGTGGAGAAGAAACCTAAGCAAAACACTCAAAAGAAAACTAAAGAAGGTGAAAGTGATCCACATGAAGTGGTGAGACTTGAAGAATCAAACCCAAGTGAGAATATGCATGAAACTCATGAGGGGATACCGAAAATTCCTGACCTTAATATATCTATCGATAATGAGGATCAAGGAAATGAAATCTCAACGAATTATGTTGAGACGGGAGTGGTATATAATAGAAAGACAATTGAAGTCGATACATACTTTGCTGAAACGATTGCAACACAAATTAATTTGGAATCTGAACCAAAATCAATAAAGAAATGCAAGAAGCGTCCTGATTGGCCAAAGTGGAAAGAAGCAATCTGTGCAGAGTTAAACTCGCTAAAGAAAAGAGAAGTGTTTGGTAATGTAAACTTTACACCAACTGGCATTAAACCAGTAGGTCACAAATGGGTGTTTGTCCGGAAGAGAAACGCTCAAAATGAAGTGACTAGATATAAGGCGAAACTCGTAGCTCAAGGTTTCACGCAGAGACCTAGCATTGACTACGAAGAAACCTATTCTCCTGTAATGGATGGAATTACTTTCCGGTATTATATCTCAATGGCGGTGAATATGAATTTACAGATGCGACTTATGGATGTAGTCACAGCATATCTATATGGAACATTAGATACAGAAATCTATATGAGAGTTCCAGAAGGTATTAAAGTCCCGAATGAAGATGAACGCAAATTATGTAGTGTCTAACTACAGAAGTCACTATATGGTTTGAAACAATCAGGAAGAATGTGGTACAACAAGTTGAGTACATTCCTATTGGAGAAGGGATTTATGAAGAATGAATATTGTCCTTGTGTATTCATAAAGAAATCAAAGAAAGGCTTTTGCATAATCTCTGTTTATGTTGATGACTTGAACATCATTGGTACTACAAATGAAATTGAAGAAACTTGCTCATACTTGAAGACTGAATTTGAAATGAAAGATCTGGGCAAGACTACATGTTGTTTAGGTTTGCAACTTGAACATACCTTCGAAGGGGTACTCTTGCATCAATCGAACTATACCAAGAAGGTATTAGAGAGATTTAATATGCACGAAGCATATCCACTCAGATCACCTATGGTGGTGAGATCACTTGATATAGATGAAGATCCATTTAGACCAAGGCAGGAAGATGAGGAATTATTGGGACCTCAATGTCCATACCTCAGTGCCATTGGAGCTTTGATGTACCCCGCAAATGGTACACGACCCGATATTTCTTTTGCTGTTAATCTACTTGCAAGATATAGCTCAGCACCGACTCGGAGGCATTGGAATGGCATCAAGCAAATCTTCCGATATTTGAGAGGAACTGAAGACCTTGGATTATTTTTCACGAAGAATGGAGAATTAACCCTTGTGGGTTATGTTGATGCTGGATATTTATCTGATCCACATAAATCAATATCTCAAACGGGATATGTGTTTTTATTTGGTGGAACTGCAATTTTTTGGAAGTCAACGAAGCAAATATTGGTTGCTACATCGACAAATTATTCGGAGATCATCGCATTGTTTGAAGCTGCAAACGAGTGCACCTGGCTCAGGAGAATGACAAGCTATATAATGAATACTTGTGGAGTGGCGTATACTCCATCCCCTATAATTATCTATGAAGATAATGAAGCTTGTATTGCACAAATACAATCGGGATACGTAAAGTCAAATAGGACAAAGCATATGTTACCTAAATTCTTCCACACGCATGAAATGCAAGAGCAGGGACAGATTTTGGTAACACATGTCCGATCTTGTGACAATCTTGCAGATATGTTCACAAAGGCATTACCTTCCCGCACTCTCGAAAGGTGTCGGCGTGGTATTGGCATGAGAAGACTTAGAGAAGTGCTTGGAACATGGGGAGAACTTCCCTAAGTACATCACATTCCCGAATTAAATGAGTTATCTCGAAGATAATTCATATCAGTCATGCAGATTGATAAGAATTAATCATGAAGATTAAAATATTGTACTCTTTTTCCCTCATGAGTTTTTCACATGAAGTTTTCTCAATAAGGTTTTTAACGAGACAATGTGTGCAATATAAGTGGTGGTAATATGTGCTCTTTTCTCTATTTTTCCCACTGGGTTTTTAGGAGTTTTTATGAGGCATACTTATCACGATAAAGAGCCTAAAGGGGAGTGTTGTAAAACTCTTATTGAGCAAAGCCCACATTCTAGAAGAAAGAGTCCTGGCCCATGTGGGCGACTTTATCGAATACGGGCCCAACACGAAGTTAGGATTTTCCCCCTATAAATAGTTGAGGAGACCCCCCTATGTACCCTGACATCAGAATTTCATAATAAAGAATTTCGTTTCCCCTATTCCAGTTTTACTTTTTGTTATTCGTCGTGATCTACGTGTCGTCGTTCCGCCGATAACCTAACACATCGATCCATGGAAGATATGACGATCTCGACGATCTACCTAGCTCATGGGGAAATCTGCATGGATGAGGAACGAGTGCACGGTGCGCCAGCAACGGGTGCAACGTCAATGGACCTCGTACGTCCTCCCGCAGAAACCACAAAACACGCGCATATTGCCAGGAGACATGTGCAGTACTCTTCGCATGGTGCTGCAGCCAGCAGATGGACGATGTAATAATAATCTTCGTCCAGAACTTTCCGCGCCGCGCGCTAGCTGTGCGTTTACCGTTGCGCCAGAGCAGATACACAAACACAATCGGAGGCGAATGGTGGTGGTGAGTAGTTCTGCTTGCGATCGGTATCGATCCTGTAGTGGACGTATCCTGCCGGCGTTACCATCGCCCGATTCAGTGAAAAAGAAGCTACAGACATGTGTCTGGCCAGCAGGTTCCGGCGTTGCAGATATTTTCTGCCTACGCCAGTGGACAAGACAAATTCGCCGAAAGCTTCCTCACTAATGAATGACACAAACACCATGAAACGAGGCACACATGCACCTCCGAGCGCGCCGTGTCCACCCGTTGCAGGTTGACCCCCGCGGCGCGCGACCGACCGGCTTTGGACGCGCCTCGCGTCGAGACCCGCAGCCGCAGCCTCCGTCGTTTCCCCGGCACCAAACACGCGCCGGACGCGAGAGAGCGAGAGGCGAGCCATGCGCGTGTCGCTGGCGGGACCCACGACGTACGGGAGGCTATGCTGTGCGGCCCGGTCTCTTGGATCCTTTTTGTGGCCATGTCTCGTCGACCAAGTTAATCATCGCTGCTGCCTACAGCGACGTAAGCAGGTCGCGCGATCAGCTATGAAGGTAGTAGCAGGGTTTAATTAGCGACGGCGCGAGGAGATATGCGAAGATGAGCTTGTGGCGGTGGTTGGTCGCGGTCGCACGTCGAGCCTGCCGATCGAGCTCACGGGTCGGCGTCGTCGAACGATCGATCGAGCTGCCTGCACCGGAGCGAGAGGAAGGCCTTTTCGTCCGCTCGCTGTGCCCCCATCGCGGGGAATAATACGAACTGCCCCAAGCAACAGCAAGGCTAGTACGCGACAGGAATGCGCCCCCATGATTGCGAGGCGGCTGACCTGGCGCTGCATGGCCGGCTGGGACGAGAGAGCAAGGGAGAAGTCAGAGAAGGCGCCTTCCGGGGGCGGTCCGGTCCGGGGGAGGCCAAGGAGACCGCGGCGCGGCGCCGCCGGGACCCTGACGATTATCGGTGCATACTACCATAATACCGAGATGAGATGCGTCTGATATGCCGCCAAGGTTTCGTGGAGTACTACATGCATGATCGACATGGTAAGCTACAAGCAGCAAAACTGGGATAATCGAACATGTTCCGCGTTCGGATCAGGCTGCTCGGACCTTTGTCCTTACCCGTGCCCTTTCGATGTGCGCTGACAAGGCCGGCCGGCGCGGCGATCAGGAGGGTGGCAGCGAGCGACCGAGCGACCATAGCAGCTAGCTAGCGGCCGATCAAGTCGACGACTGGCCGGGAACCTCAACTGTGCCGTACGTGGCCAGGCGCCAGCGGCCGCCGACCCAATCAATCAATAATAACCCAAGTCGATGGCGCGATCAGCGCCTGGCCTCCACCTCGATGGAAAAGGTCACGGCCACCGGCGCACCCTCTCTAATTTTTAGCATCCATCACATCAAAGAGAATCTTGTTATTTAATTACTTTTATTAATTTAATAACAAAAATTATGTCACAATCCCCCTCTAAATCGTGAGACGAATCTAATGAGCCTAATTAATCTATGTTCGCTACAGTGATGCTACAGTAACTATCGTCTAATCACGGCTTAATTACTCTCATTAGATTCGTCTCGCGAATTTGAAAGGAGTCCTGAAATTAGTTTGTAATTAAACTTTATTTGCAATTAGAATATTTATTACAAAAACCATCTAAAATTGCGTGTTTGGCGCCGGCTTATTGCCCAGCTTATTCACCTGCTTATCCATTGTTTCGCACTGTAGCACTGTAGCAACAGTGAAGTTACTGTTCACAAAACGAAGAAGCCGAAACAAGCAAGTCGGTCGGTGCTTTTTCCGACTTATGCACTGTAGCTACAGTGCTGCTACAGTGCATAAGCCGGTGGAGAAGCTGGCATATAAGCCCAGCCAAACACGCCCTTATACTCTATGCGCCGAACGCACCCTACGTCCGTGACGAGGTGGCCGAGCCAGCGAGCGAGCAGGATATGTGGGACCGCGCGCGCGCGACCGACGGCAACGTACGCCGGGGCACGTGCAAGGTTAGCTGCCCCTAACGACCATGGCGCCTGATTGGCTGGATTCTGTTCTTCCGCAGATACTCTACTCCGCGGCCGAGATGACGAGTTAATTAAGAGGAATATAAAACGGGCCCTCAAACAGAACTGGGAGCGCTACGTAGGAGTAGTACTATGGAGTATCAACTAAAATCTCGATATATCCTTTGTTTGTATCTGCATAAGTATGTTCCAATATTAGGTTGGTAAGATGCGATTTGATCCTCATTACGGGAACCCATGCATCATCCAGAATCTCCATCCATGTACGTAAATGCTAGTATACCACATTGCCGCGCATTGTGTCGCAATCACGTGAGAAACGCGCCTGTAGTGTACTCCTCCTCCCCAACTGCTTTGGTGAACAAATCGCCAAAAAAAAAAAGAACTGCTTTGGTGAACAGTACTGTACTCTTTTTTCCTCGCAAAAAAATACTGTGCGCTTTGTTTTTTTTTTTGCGGAGATATACTGTACTCCAGCTCTGTACTAGGAGTACTACGGTATGAGAATGACATTCACGATCGACTTCTAAACGAGGTACTACTCCAGCTTGTGAAGTCCAAATTCTGACACGCGCTCCAGCCTTCGCCACTATTTGATCACTGTGCACAATTTAATCCCTATAGATCCCCCATAGGAGTATCATACACGCAGTGCAGAGGTATTGCTAACGACTCCTATTAAATGAGTTGATCGAACCTTATTACTATATGATTCTAAAAGAAGAGAAAAAATGGGAAACCTAGAAAACGACGCCATGGCTGCCAAATCCTATTGAGAGTTTGATAAGGGGATGAGCAGATCTTGCATGCATTCTTTGATATTAATGACGTGCGCACATATGAACAACCCGCAATGGCGTCGTGGCCGCGCCATCATATGGCATGCAATGCACTTATTATATGCTCAACAAAACATTTTCCAGATTTTAGGAAGAGAAAATGACGCGGAAAGGTGGAAACGAAAATGACCAATATCTGTCCTCACTCTAAAGAGTACTATATTGATTTGTGTGTACTATTTTTCTCTGGTGGCGATGTTGCATGAGAATCCACAAACATCTTAAGCTGGTTAATACGTCTTTTTGAGGTGAATAGGTCTTCAGTATATCCAATATGGCGTGGAACCCCTCCTTCAAATCATAAAACTAGACTCTTCGAACCATAAAAGCATTTTTAAAAAATGGATGACGAGTTCATGGGGGAATCCAAGTACCGTACTCAACTCAATCAACTTATAACATACAAAATGATGGAAGCTTCGCCGACGAGCACTCAGGCAATGATGGGGCAACGTACGCTAGCAAGCATGCATGTCACCGGTCGATTCGCCACATTGACCCTTTTAGTTGCTTGTTTGTACTAGCATGTTCACTGCGTAATAATTCTAATTAGTGGCCCATCTTTAACATACAAATATAAAATAAGTTCATGGAAGAACATAGGTACGCATGATTCATCGATCGTGGCATTGTCTTTCAATCTCGAACTCATAAAATATAAGGCATGGCAAATGATCGTGTTCTCAGCGTCACATCTGCAGCTTTGGTAGCATTTATCCCGGTCCACTCATTTTTTGCCCTTCCTTTCTTCGATGGGTCAGTGATGTCCACATTGACAGACGATTCGAAACAAAAGCATATGGCACAATATGTGATCGTGCTTATATTCTTTCCAAGAGTATTGCAAAACACTCTAGAAGACTAGAAGTTACATGTAAAATTGATTCAATCCTCCGACTACACATCAAGAAAAGAGAAACAAATACTTCATCCATCTTAAAATATATGTAGTTCTGATTATGTTTCTAAGTGTCTATATTCATAGAAGATGTTATGAATTTGGACAAACACCTTGTCCAGATACGACTGTCAACCAGTCTATTTTTTTGTCAAGGCATGTACTAGATCATAACATTTATGAACAAAAATATGAGGAAATTAAAACAAATGCAGGTAGTACTGTATTGAATTTGGCACCAAGAAGTTGAAAGTCCATTGTAATCACCCAAATCAAAAGGACGACACGCAAGTATCCGCCTGTTCGCACGGATCACCGCATCGATGGTGTGTGCACGGCTATGCAGCATCGCCTATGGCCATTGGCCAATTGGTCGTCCGACGTGTTGCGTGTTCAGCAGGCAGGCCCCACGCCTCCACGTCGTTTGCCGCCCGGAGCAGCAAAGCCCAGGGACCTCGGGAGGCGTGAAGATTAGATCACCAACGTCGATTAGTTTTTCTCTATTTATTATTATTTTAAACGGAAACGGGATTCGTTTAGGGGCAGGGTACGTGGTTGGTAATTTGCTGATCATCTTCTGTTCTCCTGGAAGCCTCGGCGGAGCAGACAACGGAGGAAGCACGATGGCAATTCGCAACCCGTGGCCAGAAGCAACGCATGGCCAATTGGCCATTTGACCCCACTACTACTAATCAACCATGGGCGCCGGCGCGCCGCGTGCCAACACTTGTAACCAAAGCATCCTACTAGTACTACTTGTCCCATCTTTCCATTTATCCGTTCGTGAACCGCGGGCACGCAATCTATCCCCTGTTTTCTTTGCCCGGCCACGTCATTTCTTTTCACCGCCGTATTTTCCAAACTGCCCTTCCAAAGTCTGAGGGATGGGCGGCGCTTGTTGTAACAGTAGGGGCGTTTTATGATAATCTCGCTACTATACATTAAGAATAAACGGACGAATAGACCGGTCCCGTTGTTTCACCCGACGGGATCTTGGCTGGTGCAGGTAGAGATATTCTGGTCAGGGTCCCCCCGCCCACATCGGCGTCCGTATGGGCCGCACGGTTTCTCCTACTGGCAGCTGATATCATCTCCTCATCCATCGCAAGTGAAGGAAACTGCAATGGATACCAATGAGGTGCACACATTTTTGCACGTGGTCGGAAAAATGAAGCGCCTAATAGTACCTTGACATACAAGTATCTTTTGTTCATGAACTGTGTGCATAATAATGTGATTGAGACTTTAAATTGACAACAAGTGCAAACATGCCGGAAATTACAAGCTAGCACAAAACAATCAGTATGAAGAGGAGGAGCATGGATACCGGACAGTGTGAAAAATGATGAACACACATGAAATGAGATTCACTTATTAATCAATTATTACCACATTTGTACGCTCAATCTCGACTAAAAATAACTAGCCTTTTGGGTTCACCAAGTCTACTTATAGATGCACTCTTACTTTTCATCAAACCATTTTCAATTTTAAATTCTTGCTAATGTTTTGAGCCAAGTGCTACTCTTCTCTAGAGTCACAGCACAACTTGTTTTCATTTTCCTTGTTAATTCCATTGCTATCTACCCCATCCGGGATTCTTTATATATATATATATATATATATATATATATATATATATATATATATGACACTGTTTAGTTCAAAATCGTATACAAAGTCAATGGACGGTCTAGCAAGTTGTAAGGTCAGCTTCCACTCCCCATGTTTGTATTTTCTTCTTTCTTTTTAATTTGAAACTGTAAGTCTCACAAGCTGTTGGGGAAAAGGAGTCAATGTATGAACTCCCCACTTCCTATATACCTTTTTGACAGTTCCCCATCCCCGCATTCCATTGCAGGCACTCCAAAAAATCAACATGAAGGTAAAATGATTTGAAAGGAAGGAAAGAACTCTTACTACAACTTAAGTTTTTCATCGACCGCTAGAAATCCCAAATTCAGAAACTTAAATGGAATTTCACCGCAAAACTTTGGATCCAAAACTTGTGAATCACTAGCTGAAATATTGTGTCTTTGTTTAATTCTACTCAAATGGTTACACTTGCAGCAACATCAGCAAGTAACGGCTTGGTCTAATAGAATCTCATCCTTTCTCGCAAAAAAAAAAAAGGTTACGACTTGGTCCACGTTGCAGTAACGGAAACAAATTTTATCAAAAAAAGAGATGGCGAATTTGACGAAATTCAAAGTCAACCGCTTCGCGCGCTTGATAGATTCTGTAGGGGTGCGGACCGGTGGTGGACATAGCTTTTTCAAGCACCCGTGGGTTTCTCCAACTATTCTTTAATCCCTCACATCAGAGTCTTTTGCGTGTGCGTTAACTGGTTGTCCATCCGGTTAACATGTCACGGAACCTCAGGCTCAGGGGATGGGGCAGATAAACAAACAGAGGAAGCAAATTAAGCAGCAGCGCAGAAGAGACAGACAACCCAGCGAGAGGAGTAGACGACGACTGGCCGGGGGAAGGAGGAGGAGAAGGAAGAGCAGGTGGTGCTAGCTATAAGTACCCGGCCCTCTTCCTTCTCTCTCCCTCCACCTCCCCGCCTCATCCGTTTCTTCCTTCCTACCGGAACCCACACAGAAAGAGAGAGAGAGAGAGAGAGAGAGAGGAGGTTACCAGCTAGCAGAGGCTGTTGCGGATCAAGTAAGGAGGAGGAGGACTCGGTCGGTTTCGTTTCGCAAGGGGAGGTCAGGCTTGTGAATGGTGAACGGCGAGGCGGACGCGGAGTGCACGCGGGCGTCGCTGCTGGGGAGGTATGAGATCGGGCGGACCCTCGGGGAGGGCAACTTCGGCAAGGTGAAGTACGCGCGCCACCGCGCCACCGGCGGCCACTTCGCCATCAAGATCCTCGACCGCAACAAGATCCTCTCCCAGCACATCGACGTCCAGGTGAGCGCACACACACGAGCGCAGATTCTCCCTCCATCCATTTTTTTCCGGCGCTCTGCAGGCATCGATTGACAGCATCGACCGGTTTATTTGCGCTGCAGATTAGGAGGGAGATCGGGACGCTCAAGGTGCTCAAGCACCCCAACGTCGTCCGCTTGCACGAGGTGCGTTGCTTGGGCGAACCTGCCCGCCCATCTTCTTCTTCTGCTCATTTCCTGCTGCTTTAGCTCGATCGAACGAACGCGAATCTTCTCCTCGTTTGACCAATCTTCCTTGGATGCTTCTGATCTTGTCGAATTACAATGGGCTTTAATTTTAACCCCGCTTCTGACACTTGTTGGGTTTTAATAAATAAAAAGCAATATATAAGACTATGGATTAGTTTGTACTAGCTTGCAAGGAACGGAACGCCTGGCTTTTATTTACTTTGAACGAGGACAAAGGATCCGCGATTTTGCTTGTGCCGGATCCTCTGCCTTTTTGCTTCGTTCTGAATGCTGTTTGCGCGAAAAGGCATCTGATGCGATGGGATCGGGGAGTCGTCGTCGTTTCCGCCGCAACGCCCGCGCCGCATCAGCAGCATCAGTGTCTAGCGCGCGCACGCTACGCTAGGCATCGCATCGCCACCGCCGGCATCTCGCCGGCGTTTTCTCCGGCTACTACTGCTTGTGTTACTTCTACAACCCCCAGTCCCTAGACACGGTCTATACACCCCGGGTCACCTCGTCGCTTCGCAAGCCGGCCACACCCAGCTGCTACGGTAGAGGCCGCTCGATTTTCATCACGGGTTCTTCTGCCCTTCCGAAAACGAGAGTTGTTGGATTGGCTTGGCTCACGGGTCCTTTAATTGGAACTCTGAAATTTCGCAGGCAACGAAATTTTCCCAGATATTTTTCTTTTACGGAAATTAAAAACCATGCGTTTTCGAAGACGTTTCAGCCTCACACTGTTCCAATCGATCGAAACCCATTATCACGTTGAAAGCGTCAGGTACGTCTTTACATGAGAGCCGGGAGCCCGGGACGGTTTCCGTTCCCCCACAAGAGCACGAAGCGCCGGCCCCACCCGGCGGCACGCATATTCTATGGGTGCGTTCGTTGCACCTTTCAAAAGTTAAAGACCTGTCACATCAAAGAGAATCTTACTATTTAAGAATATTTTTATTTATTTAATGATAAAATCTATGTCACGGCCCTCCTCTAAATCGCGAGACGAATTTAATAAGCCTAATTAATCTAAGTTTTGCTACAGTGATGCTACAGTAACCATCGTCTAATCACTGCTTAATTACCCTCATTAGATTTGTCTCGCGAATTCGAGCGGAGTCCTGAAATTAGTTTTGTAATTAAAAACTTTATATATATTTGTTACAAAAATTTTATATATATTTGTTACAAAAACTCTCTAAAGTTTAGACCTCATGTAACGAACGCACCCTATGCCTCTTGGGCCTCTTGGCTACCCCTCGAGCCATGTGACTGGCTCTCCAGATGGGCCCGCACGTCGGTCTCCCGAGAGAGAGTCACTCCCACCGCGTGGGCTCCACTCGTGTTCCACGAGCTCCCCCACACCCTCGGCTGCATCACTGCGGCCGCCCACTCTGCGTGCCCCCGTGAGGCCACGCAGCGCTGCGTGGTGGTGGACACAGCCACACAGGTCGTGGTCAGGGGGTGGGCGGGGAGTGGCCGGTCCCTGCGCCCTGCGCCCTGCGCCGGTCTCTCTCCGGAGAGCAACGGGGAGTGAACAGCGGGCATTGATTCTGAGGATCGAGGTCCCAACAGCTCGCCACCTAACGATTCGTTTTTTTACCTTCCCTACAGCACGCGTAGTGCAAATTTGGCCAAAAGAAACGGTTGCCAACTCTTTGATGAGTCACACGAGTACAAATTTGGCCAAAAGAAACGGTGCAAGGATTCGGAAGGACATATTGAGATCGATCGTGCTAAAAGAAACAGACAAATGCTACTCACTTACTCCTCAGTACTACTGCTCGTTAGTTGAATATGCAATTCTGCAGAGCGTTTTTGCTTTGCTCTATCATACCATGTCGCATTCAGAGTCATAACTGCTTAAAATATCCAGACTACCATTGCGGTTGTATGGACAGAATTCGATACTATCTTTGTGGAACTGAATGAATGAAATAAAAATGCCCTGGAGTGATTTTGATTTTTTGGTTAATCTTCTTTTTTTTTCAGGTTGCTGCCAGCAAGACAAAGATTTATATGGTGCTTGAGTTCGTCAATGGAGGCGAGCTCTTTGACAAGATTGTAAGCCACCGAAACCGCATCACAGATACTGCTTTTGCATGTAAAACTACCGCGACTTGTTTCTAATATTTCTTCCCTGCTTCTGTTGTACTATCACAGGCAATAAGAGGAAAACTCTCTGAACAAGAAGGAAGGAAGCTTTTCCAGCAGCTAATTGATGGTATCAGTTATTGCCATGACAAAGGCGTCTATCACAGGGACCTCAAGGTATTATAAATAGTTATAATGTTTCCTTTTTTTCTGAAATTTAGATGCAAAATTCTTTTTCCATTTTTTCTCTTGTATCATTAAACATTAGCATGGAACTCAAGTAGGGTTTGATTCTTGTGTGACAGAAGTTTTCTTCTTTATTCTACTATTACAGCCAGAGAACGTCCTTGTGGATCGGAAAGGAAACATCAAGATCTCTGACTTTGGCCTTAGTGCTTTGCCTCAGCATCTTGGGGTATGATAATATGCTCTATCTGGCTCATTTTGTTCTGAATGAAATTATTCCCCTGTTTGCACGATTTACTGACGATATGCACTTCAAATTCAGAATGATGGACTTCTGCACACAACATGTGGCAGCCCCAATTACATCGCACCTGAGGTAAAACTAACAATACAAAGTAGTAGTATGAAGCAAAGAGATTTCATTCATTTGTCCTGTTGGTGCTAATTCTGTGACGAATTCATGCAGGTTTTGCAGAACAGAGGTTATGATGGCTCCTTGTCAGATATCTGGTCATGTGGAGTAATTCTTTTCGTAATGCTTGTCGGCTCCCTTCCCTTCGATGACAGGAATCTTGTTGTTCTTTACCAAAAGGTTAATATTAAGACAAAGCTCCTGCGTATTCGAGAAAAAAAAATTAAAACAAAGCAGCTTGAAAACTTTGCCCTTATGAAAGTTCAGTCCATCCTGATGGAGCCAAATTGTTTTGTTGTTCCAGATTTTCAAGGGTGATTGTCAAATCCCAAGGTGGCTTTCGCCAAGTGCACAGGACCTTCTTAGGAAGATTCTTGAGCCAAATCCGATGAAGAGGATCAACATCTCGGGTATCAAAGAGCACGAGTGGTTTCAGAAGGACTATGTACCAGCTGTTCCATATGACGACGATGAAGACGTCCTTGGTTCAGTTATCCCAATCAAAGAGGTATACATAGTTAGCAGAGACCATAGGAACTGGATATAATTTACTAAGTAATTGTTCGTTCGTAATCACTAAAGCTGACTGTTGGTTTCTTCCTGAAGCAGATTGAGGAACCACCACAAGTAAAGCCTACTCATATCAACGCTTTTCAGTTGATCGGAATGGCTTCTTCCCTTGATCTTTCTGGTTTCTTCGAAGAAGAGGTTTGTGCAGTTTCTTTTCAGTGATTCCTGATATGTACATCCAGATATTAATGGGAAAATATTTTATATATTGCAGTTAAAAATCACATCATTTTGACACATTTCTCATCGTTTGCACCTCAAACTGATTAACACAGATGCATATAGAACACTCAACATGAACCTGTCTTAAGCTACCTGCACATCGAGAGTCGAGTGTTGCCAGCACGACAAGGATACTTCATCTCACCTTTTTCTGATTTTTTGATTCATTGCAGGACGTGTCTCAAAGAAAAATACGGTTCACATCAACACATTCACCAACGGATTTGTTTGACAAGATCGAGAACGTCGTGACAGAGATGGGCTTTCAGGTTCAGAAAGGATCAAGCAAGGTAGATAACCATGGAGTTTTCACCGTACCATCACTCTGCAAACAAATTAGAACTGAAAAACAAAACTAAAAGGACTTTTCTTCTGCAGCTGAAAGTCATGAAAAATTGCAAATCTTCCAAGAACCCAAAGCATCTGTTGATATTTTGGGAAATTTCTGGAACTCACTCGCTTCCATTCATTGGAGTACACACATATATACAAGTACTTGGGCTCTTGGGCCCTAATACACAGCCCAACACTCCCCCTCAAGATGGGTGATAGATATCTATCATTCCCATCTTGTTACATGCTAGATTACACTCTTTTACACCTAAACCTTTAGTCAAACAATCAGCTACTTGACTGCTTGAGTTTACATGGCTTAACTCTATCGTACCATCATCTAACTTCTCCTTGATGAAGAAACGATCGATCTCAACATGTTTTGTCCTATCATGCTGAACTGGATTATTAGCTATATTTATAGCTGACTTGTTATCACACCATAGCTTTGAAGGGCCTTTCCTTAGAACGTTTAGTTCTGACAGAAGACTCCTTACCCATAATATCTCGCTCACCCCGAGTGACATAGCTCTATATTCTGCTTCGGCTGTTGAACGAGATACTACTGATTGCTTCTTGCTTCTCCATGAAACCAAGTTTCCACCCACAAAGATACAATAGCCCGTAGTCGACCTTCTATCATCCAAACAACTAGCCCAATCAGCATCACAATAACCTTCAACATTCAGATGTCCATGGCTCTTAAATATGAGTCCCTTTCCAGGGCTCCTCTTCAAGTATCGAAGTATCCGATAAACAGCATTCAGATGACCACTCCTTGGATCATGCATGTACCTACTCACGACACTCACAGCATAAGAGATGTCAGGTCTTGTATGACATAAGTAGATAAGTCGACCAACAAGTCTTTGATAGCTCTCCCTATCCACTGGATCACCTGATTCAGCACATAGCTTGTGATTTATATCAATAGGCGTTGATGCAGGTCGACAGCCAAGCATTCCAGTTTCACTTAATAAGTCTAGAACATATTTCCTTTGAGAGAGCACTATGCCCTTCGGAGATCGAGCGATCTCAATACCAAGGAAATACCTGAGTTGACCAAGGTCCTTGACCTCAAATTCCTTGCTCAAATTCTCCTTTAAACATTTGATCGCTATTTCATCATCACCTGTGATAATGATATCATCCACATACACAGCTAACACTGTTATCCGACGCCCCGAATGTCGGTAAAAGAGTGTATGATCCCCATTGCATTGTTTATAGCCCATGCCACATAGTGACCGTCTAAACCGATCGAACCATGCACGTGGAGATTGTTTTAGTCCATACAAGGACTTTTTCAGCCTGCATACCTTTCCATCCATCTCAGGAGTAGAACAGCCAGGTGGCAGGTCCATATATACCTCTTCTTGGAGATCGCCATGTAGAAATGCATTCTTGACATCTAATTGATGCAACGGCCAACCGAAGTTTGCTGCACAAGAGATTAAAGTCCTCACGGTACTCATCTTTGCCACCGGAGCAAATGTCTCATCATAGTCAATGCCATATGTTTGGCTGTACCCTCTAGCAACAAGTCTTGCTTTGTATCTTTCTACTTTTCCTTCTGGATTTTGTTTTATTGTGAAAACCCACTTACAGCTAACAGCTCTCTTCCCAGCTGGCAATTTTACGATATCCCAAGTTTTATTTTTGTCAAGAGCTCTCAACTCCTCTAACATAGCTTCACGCCACTTAGGATCTTGCCTTGCTTCTCTCCAATCCTTAGGGATTTTTGTTGATTGAAGCGATGCTATAAAAGCTCTATATTGCGAGGACAATGATTTATATGAGACATAATTACTTATGTCATTTTCAAATCCATACCTTGGTGGAGGTTTTCCTGCATTACTTCTTGGCTCCCTTCTTAGAGCAATAGGCAGTTCCATAGATCGATTAGCCAGTTCTCCCCCTGTATTTGTAGAATGAGTAACATCATTACTAGAAACATCGACATTTGAAGACTGTAGTTGTTGCTGCTCCATTGGTTGTGGTTGCTCTTCTTGTTCAACACTTTGTGACTGCTCAACTTGTTGCTCCACTGGGGGCGCTTCAACTATTTTCTTCCTTCTGGTATAAACCTTTATAATGCGTTGTTCTTGCCTTGGCCGCATGCTGTTGATGTTCCTATTTTCTTGCCTCACATTCACATGAGAATTATCTGAACAATATGGAGACGTACCTGTGATAATACCTGTGACCCTTAACTGGCTGTCTTGCTGATCTTTTATTACATCCATATCATTCTCCCCCTCTCGATCATCCTCATTTATGCTTGGATCACCAAGTTCAAATAAGGAACTCAGGTCTGTTTTTTCTCCATAGTATGGTTCAGATTCTCTAAATGTCACATCCATACTTACAAAGAGTCGTTGCTCCGTAGGACACCAACAATTATATCCTTTCTGAGTTGAAGAGTATCCTACAAATATACACTTGATCGCTCGAGGATCCAATTTTCCCACAGAAGGTCTATGATCTCTAACAAAGCAGGTGCAACCAAATACCTTAGGTGGAACTGTAAACTCGTTCACTCCTCGTAACATCTCATAAGGAGTTTTCCACCCTAGCAATCGTGAAGGAGTACGATTGATCAAATATACTGCTGTCATGACTGCCTCACTCCATAAAAACTTGGGCACATTCATGGTATACATAAGTGAGCGTGCAATCTCCAATATATGACGATTTTTCCTTTCTGCTACTCCATTTTGTGGAGGTGTATCTGGACATGTGGTCTGGTGCAATATTCCGTGAGATGCCAGAAAATTACTAAAGTCATTGTTTACATACTCTTTTCCATTGTCCGTCCGTAGTATCTTGACCCGAGCATCATACTGATTTCCAATAAATGAGCAGAAATTTTGAAAGCATTTAAGCACTTCATTCTTGTGCCTCATGAGATATATCCATGTCACTCGAGAATAACAATCAATAAATGTGACGAAATACTTCATTCCACTAACCGAGGTAGTTGGGCAAGTCCACACGTCGGAATGAATGAGCAGAAAAGGAGATATACTCCTAAGTCCCCTGCTTATATATGTGGTTCTTGTATGCTTTCCATATTCACATGCATCACAAACAAGTTTTCTTTTATCCACTTTACTCATCATCTGTGGGAATACTTTGGTCATAGCATCAAATGATAAATGGCCTAGTCGACAGTGTTGGAGCATCACCTTCGCTTCATCTTCATTCATACTTGTTGCAAGAGCAGCACAAAAGAACTTACCATCCTCCTTCCTATCTAAGTACCACAATCCACCATATCTAATGCCACTTCCAAGTTCCTTTCCTGTCCTCCTCTCAATAATGAGACAGTGCTCCCGATCAAATGAAACTCGACAATCCATTTGATCAACTAAAGCACTTAATGATAATAGATTAACAGGAAAGGAGGGGACATGCAAAACTGATGACAGAGTGATTGAAGGAGAGCACTTAACTGTACCAACACCTTTGACTGGCTGGCATGTCCCATCAGCAGTTTGAATTGTCTCATTACGTGTGGACGGATATGGACTATATGATAAAAACTCACCAAAAGCACCAGTAACATGTTTAGAAGCTCCAGAGTCTAATATCCATTCGGAGAGAGGAGTTTTTATGCATGACAATGCTTCAGCGTTAGCTCCTTTGTACTTGATGTCATCTGGCATCAATTCCACCTTTTGTATTTCTCCCACATCTGGCACAGTATCCATACTTAAGGGTGATGTCTCACAGCTTCTGGCCATAAGCATTTTGACCATATTCTCTAGCTCACCCAATTTTTCGATGATTTTTTCAAATATTTGGTTGTCTCCCATTCTTCTTGTTCTAAATTAGTTGCACACAGATAGACCTTCTCTGTTAAAAGTGGAAACAAGTTCCTAACCTGCAGGCAATAGCACAAAAACGGGACCTTCTTACAGCCCACAGCTACAGCAGGAAGCCACGAGCAGAGTCCTTGCTGCTCTGCTTTTCTTCTCTCTCACTCTTACCAATGGGGACTGCTCCACCGATTTCAGCAGTAGCAGCTAGCAGAGCACTAGACTGAGGAACTCCCGTTCTCTCTCTCTCTCTCCTGTTCAGTTAACACAAATCGAACTTCCAAGCTCTGATTTGAGCTGCACCTTTCCTTGCTCTATCGATTCTGGCTTCAATCAGAACCACACCACTCTCAATTCCTGCTAATCTGAGCAGTGAGCACTATGGCCGTGCGTTCTTCTTCCTATCGCCACCCACAGCTGCTCGTCAGAGCAAGCCCTGCCGCTGCTCCGTGCACACGCGAGCCTCCTTCACTGCACGAGCACCTCCACTGCAGTGTCCTGCTCCGCCTCAAGCTGCAGTAGTCGACCCTGTGTGCACTGCAGTCCCTACACGGTCTCTCTTCCTCCGCTTCTCCCCTCCAGCGCAAGCACAAGGCAGACAAACCGCCACCACACTTGAGCAGCAAATCCTCGAAGCAGCAGCTAAATCCACAACCTCCACAGGTCTGAATCGCGCCACCGATTCCAGACCTCAAGCACCGATTCCTCTTCCCTCTTCAGAAATCAGAAGCTGCAGCACCTCCTCACTTCTAACCGCCGTCGCTGCTCAAACACTCCTCAGCACTTCACCTCCACTCGCAGCCTCGCAAATCCGGTCAGCACTTGGATCATCACGGCAGCTCGACCGCCGCCGGTGATTGCAATGGCCCTGATACCATGTTGATATTTTGGGAAATTTCTGGAACTCACTCGCTTCCATTCATTGGAGTACACACATATATACAAGTACTTGGGCTCTTGGGCCCTAATACACAGCCCAACAGCATCCATCATCATTTTTGGTGTCTATTGAGGTAAAATGCCAGGGGACACCCACCTCACGAGATGCAGGAAGGACTATATATAGCGGCTAATACTTACAGTACTACTTTTGATCTGTCAGGTGTTTGAGCTTGGGCCATCTCTGTATGTTGTTGAACTGAAGAAGTCCAATGGAGACTCTACATTGTATAGACAGGTACTGATAGACACTCATACTGACCAGTGACCACCATTATTTTTCTCCAGATTCACAAGGTGCACTTATATGTCCTGTGCTGTTCTAATGTGAATTTTTCTTTAATGTTTCACAGATGTGTGAGAAGCTCTCAGACGAGCTAGGGGTGTGCAAGACGGAACAGATTGAGAGGACGGGATCGGTTGACAATGATCTATCGAGCTTCGATAGTGAAGCATCTCTGTCTAGTTTCTGATTAGTTCTGCCCTGCATCGTTTTTGGGTACAGGGATGAGGAACATTTTCGTTCCCGATATAATTCTAGATTAGGATAATGTAATGCCCCCCTTCCCCAAAAAAAGAAAAAGATTAGGATCATGCATACAGTGTACAAAATGAGTGGCACAAATTAGCCACTAGTTGGATATATATAAGAAATTATTCTTCTTGTCTGTCCGTTTCACCATATTCCCTTACTAAATTTTTACTTCCTACTGCAAGTTCATCAGCAATCTACGACGATCCAGAAAACTGGTTCAATCACAAGACAGAAATCACGATCCTGAATGAACTGACAAAAGTGCAATGTAGCTCGGCCTTACTGTTGAAACTTGAAATTCACCAAATTCCTCAAGAGAACAAACGAATGCTTCTTCCGTGCAAGAGGAAAACTAAGAATATATTTATGCAACTGAAGAAACATAAGGCTGCAAATTGACAATCAATACAAAACAAAGTCCGCACCTGTTCCAGCGGATATTGCGAGGACTCCACAGTTCACACATGTCTCTTTCAAGATTCTAATTTTAATAGGTAGCATACTGCATTATAAGTTTCAGAATTCCCTGCATCCATTACATTGTCCACTGCTACAAAGACGATACATTGTTCATGGCATGAACAAGCTGCACACGGAGCTATATGGGACGATACATGACAGAGTACCTAACAGTTCACCAATAACTAACCGATCTGAATCATTACAACTCTAGGGCATAGTACGCACCCATCTGAAATCATCCATTAAGAAAGAAACTAAGAAGTTTTGATAAAGATACGACAAACAAACACCTTACAACAAACAACACACCTGCATTTGAAGAAGTCAAGCACGATCATCCTTGGTATCATTACATCTCCTCATCATCCGGTACCTTGTCCTGGAACAGCTGCAGCGTACGCGGCGCGGCCCTGCTGGAGCTGGCCATGGCGGGGAACAGCGGCAGCGTCGGCGGCGGGGCCCTGCTCGAGCTCGCCACGCTGGAGCTCGCCGTTGCAGCTTCAAGGGCGCCGAACAACGGCAGCGTCCGCGTCGGCGGGATGCTGCCGCTGTACCTGGCGGCCTCAGTGGCCGCCCTTGCCAGCTGCGTCTGCGTGATGCCCCTCGCGCCATCGATGGTTAGCGCGGCCAGAGGAGGCATCGCGTGAAGCTGCTGCTGCTGCTGAGCTGGAGGCGGCGTGGCGTGAAGCTGCTGCTGAGGTGGAGGCGGCGTCGCGTTACGCCGCTGCTGAGCTGGAGCCGACGTCGCGTTACGCCGCTGCTGAGCTGGACGCGGCCTGGCCCTGGAGGAACGCTGCCGCTGAGCTGGAGGTGGTGGCATCATCGCGCGACGCGGCTGCGGAACCCGCGGCGCGTTCACGCTCGTCCCGCAGCTTTCACCCAGATCCAGGCGATTCTCGGGGCGCGGCGGCGGCGGCACAGGCACCGGCAGCGCCATCACCGGCAGGACGTTGTCGTTCCTGGACGGCAGTTCCTCCGTGTCGACGTAGCCCATCGCCACGGCGACCGCGCGGGACGCCCTCCTCTGCGCGTCGGCTGCGATCCGGGCCATCCGATCCGCCACCGCGCGCGCCATGTCGGCGCTTTGCCGCAGCAGCGTCATCGCTAGCCGCGCGCCGAGGAAGAGCACCTTCGCGCCGCGCTCGTCGAGGGGCACCCCGCGGGGAGGCCCGTAGGTGAAGGGAATCCCCTCCGCGGCGGCGCTGCAGGGGGGGCAGATGAAGGAGCGGCAGCCGGGGTAGTGGAGGCAGGCTAGGTGCGCGACGGCTTCGCGGCAGACTTGGCAGGCGGCGGTCGGGGCGGGAGCGGCGACGTTCGGGTCGTCGTCGCCGTAGCTGAAGCACGGTAGGGAGCCGGGGATGATCATGAAGCAGTAGCAGCAGTAGTACGACCGGTGGGAGAGGAGCAGGCAGGAGCTGCATAGGGAGGTGCGCACGCCATGGCGGTGGACGTGATGAAGCGGCCAGGTATCTACCGGGGAGATGCAGCCGACGCCGTCACAGAATGGCACGTTCGTTCTGGACGACGGATTCATCGCTGGGCTGCAAGAAGAGGGAACGGCGTTTGTTGATTAGGGTTTCTGGGAGAGACAGCAGCCTTTAGCACTCTCAGCGTTTCACAAATTACCAAAACCTCCCAATGTAGATCTAAGAAAAATTCTCACAAAGTAGAGAGAAATAATCAATACCTGTCAGAAAAAAAATCACCCCCTTTCCTCTGCTTCATGTGCTAGGGGGAATTGTTTTTGTCGAACGGTGGTTCACGTTCGCCGGTGACGGCGTCGCATCAGAGGACGGCGAGATGCACATCTACGAGCTTCCCCTAATACATGTACATCCTAGATCTAGACTTCTAGAGCGGACGAGATATTTGTTGGGTGAAAATTGAGACGGCATTGTCGTTTCCAAACGAGGAAGGACGTAGGATGGATTGGCTACGTTTGGCAGAATCAGGGGTTACTTATAGAGGAGCTCAGCCGCCCTGGAGCGGCGGCGGCGGGAGAAGAAAGAAGGTTGGTGATTAGGGTTTGTGGGCAAAAGTGTCATATCACAATTCTCAATAGGATAATGTATTTTAATAAAAAATATCTTCAGTGCGCTAGATTCGTTCATAACGGGCTGAACCCTTATTGGGCCATATTTCAGAAAAATCACTAGGCTCAAAATAAAATGAAACCCTCACTAGGCCAAATTTGAAAAATCGCACGGAGCCGAAGTAAAATGAAAATCCTGATAAGGCCAAACTTCAATCTGAAATGAGCTGCACAACCTGTCATACCCATGAATCTTGGTGGCCAAACACCTACACATGAAACATCCTACGGAACATAATTTTACATGGTTTGTGAGATATCAATGATGCTAGTGTATACCACGGTCCTATTGCTTATTTAGAAACCTTTTCTCTAGGGATATATAGTTGATCATGAGGCAAGGAAAATTGAGGATCTTGTGGATATTTTTGTAGCATATTATGATGACTCTTGCTGATGGGTAATGTAACATGCTAGGGTCTAAAGTCTCGCAAAAAAAACATGCTAGGGTCTAAATAACTTGGTTTGATCTACTCACACGCTGTACGAATCCCACCCCTCCATCAATTTATTACGTATTTACGCTTTTGTTCTCGCTTCGCGTAGAAGGGTTTAACCAAAGTTAGTGGTGTTAAACAATCTAGTCTTATATATTGGCCTTCCTCGCACTAGGTTTTAGCCAGGTGAGTCTAAATTCCCACCTCATGCACACTAGTGCACATTGTTCACAATAGGCTGGACATCACACCCCCCCCCCCCCCCCCCCCCCCCCCCCTTCCGGGATCAACGTCCTCGTCAAAACACCACAAAATATAGCCGAGTGTGCAAATGATCAGGAACACTCATCACTTGGCACATGACCATGTTCAGTGTTACATCATATGCTTGCATAATATGTCTACACTGCACATCTGGTCAACTCGTCTGTGTATCCGTGAGTGTCGGCTCTGATACTATATGATTTTGTAACATCCTAGGGTTCAAACCTAGCTGCCACACGCTTTGCATACCTCACTCTCCCACCAACATGTTTACACTTTCTTCCTCGCTTTGCATAAAAAGGTTATCTCGAGGTGCCGGTGTTGGACAACCTAATCTTATATGTTAGCCTTTCTCCCACTAGAGTTGCAAAGTGGGACAAAATTCACCCTAATGCATATAGACCAATATATATGAGCCTAATCATAATAGGCTGGATGTCATAAGTAGCAATGTATATTTATATGCTGGACAAATAGATCGATCAATGTGAATGGACAACCTTTCGATGATGTGAGTGGATTTTGGCCGATAAAGTATAGATCATATCTACTAAATAGTCACGCCTTCACAATAGGATACATACCAGAAGAAACTAAGACACCGATTGAATATTGTCAAACTTTAAATCAATTAGCAAGCATAATTGGCCAATAAAATCGAGCTATTCTCAGACTACTTCTTGTTTGTAAACTATCAAATGCGTACCAAACATGCCTTCTTTCACCTCATGCATAGCAATCTTTTATTTATCCTAAACATTTATAGGTTGGATGTAAATCATCATTTAGAAAATATATTTGAATTCTAATCACCAATTTTCTCACTGTTATCCAATCTTTGGATCCGACTAATTTATTATTTTCTTAATTTCTAGCAGCCTCTACCAAACCTAGGCGTTGAAGTTCGGTAGCACATTCAACATTGGTTTTTCAAAAATAGAAAATATCACTCTACCAATTTGATAACTGGATGCTTGGTATGTGCTAATCTTGACTCTATAATTTTTATCTCAAAATAGAATAATCATAAATTCATCAAAATTTGTTGTAAAACCTAATCAATTGTAAAGATAACTATCCATATTGATCAAAACATTAAAAATTCATTTGCTGAACAACTAATAATAATTTCACCATAGGCATCACACACATTGGCAGCTATGGATATATATACTACATATGTAATTCTAACAAAATATTTTCATCTTAATTTTATTGCTTGTGTGAAAATATTCTAAATCGAAAGATGGTATCAAAATTAGCACCTTTAGCTGAAAACGGATGCCACATCTATATGTGTTGTCTGCTCATCAAAGTACATTTTGCATAGAGTAAATACCACATAGCTGAGCTTAAATAAGGTTGATGTAATCCTAATAAATTCTTTATTTGATAATAAAATCTGCTACCATTTAGTCTTTGAAAGGTTTTAACTCATAGGCAAATAGTATTTATAATGTATATGAGCCAACTTGCTCTTTCTATCACTCAAAAGTAGACTGTTGCAACACACACTTAATCACACCTATTTGACAAGCTACTAATTGCGTATGTAATATGCGTTTTGCTGTGCACAATAACTAGAGTAGTGCTTGTAAATCCAATACGGTATCATGTCTCAATGCAACCACACACACACACACACACACACACACACACACACACACATTAGTGGCGTTTATTCATTTTTGTGGAAAGCACAACTGTATTGATATCCTATTTTGTGGATTATTATATTTTTTTTTATAAATAGGTTGGGTTTCAGTTAATGACTGGCATAGATGTGGATGACAACGGTGGATGGTGAGATGGCCGTATTGGTCAGATCAGAATTTTCTTCTGTGGCATATCCATCTGGGATGATGATTTTAGATGGTGAAATTTGCAGTATTTTCAAAAATTTTTGTCTCCCATCAATGAAGTTGGCATTGTTTGAATTGTTTATGTAATCAGAATATGCTTTGATATCAAAGGTATTCCTTTTTTGAAAAAAAAAATGCCATCTTTGATGCCAACGCCATCGGACTCATCAGAAACGAGACCGGTTGCTTTTTATAAAAAGAAAGGAAAAGAAAAAGAAACGGGACTGGTTCGTTTAATCTTTTCCTGCAGGCAGCCCAGCGCAGCCCACAGGCCCATTCCAAATTTTAATCTTTTAAACGTGGGGGGTGTCAATGGGCCGCCACGAGCAGTCCACCACGCCGACCACCACTCTCCCAGGCCGCCGCCGCCGCGCCGCCGCAGCAGCCAGGCAGGAGCCCGCCTGCGCCGACGAGGGGGACCACGACGTTCCGCCCTCACTTGCGCACCTTCCCCTCCTCTCTCCGCCGACTACGCTGAACTGGCCACCCCTCTTCCGCATCTACCTCCAGGTCACCGACGACGGCTAGTTTGGCACAGCCGTGGTCGTCGGCCTCCACAGCGCCTACGGCACCAAGCTCTTCCCCTGCGCCTGCTCTAGCTGTCCAAGGTTGGTCAACTTTGTTTTGAAAGCTCCGCTCTAGTTGTTCGTCGAAATGCCTCTGAGACTGGCTATGTTGATTTCGACCGTTCTGTGTCCAGGACAACTATGGTAGGGCTCTCGGAAGGGGAGAAGCACTTCATCCGCGGCGGCATCGCTCAGGACATTCGTATAGATGGGCGTAGGAGGCTGCAGTTCAGGGCTCTCTCCGTCGAGACTGGAGTCATCCCACAGGTTCCAGCGTTTTCGCATTCACGCTTTTCTTTTTCTTGTTTACTGTGTGCATTCATCCATGTTGTTCTTGTTTGGTGGTTGGTATAGGCGAATGGTTCGGCGCGTGTTAGATTGGGGGCCACTGAAGTCATCGCAAGTGTCAAGGTAAGTTCAATCCTGAAGAAATGCTCTGCTGAGAGCTTCTTGAAAATTCCTACCAATGAACTGTTGATTTCCTAAAACGTTGTTTTTACCAAACTCATTGATTATTATCAAACATCAGCTACCTGTGCTACGAAAATTGATACTTCCAACTCAAGTTTAGCTTTTATGTAAAGTGCTTCCACAGGACATTAAAACATTATGGTAGAGTATGTGACATGTTGATCCATCTGTTGATATTATTAGTCCGTAAACTTGCCCCTGAGATTAGGAAACAAATTTGTTGGGCATAGTATATTGTTCATATTCTGCTTCGCAAAAAAAAAAAAAAGTTCATATTCTGCTGTGTCCTATTCATCTTTTGTTGTTTATGGTGCATTGTCATTTGCAGGCTGAGTTGGGCAAACCAAGCATTCTTCACCCTGACAAAGGAAAAGTTAACATTTTTGTTGACTGTAGTCCAACTGCTGAGCCTACATTCGAGGTTGGTGGGTTGGTCTCTGAAAGTAACTAACAGTAGGTTCCATAATTATTTTTATCTATCCGAAATATGTAATGTGGCTATTGTGTTTATTTCAATTTTCGTAGTTCTTTGAAGAAGGTATTCATATAAGACTTTCGTACCTTTGATGATTGAATGCAAGGAAACAACGAATTTGTTGACGAATTAAAGTAAAGAGGTTTACTTGGTCTAGGACAAATTGCAGAAGCATGTCTTAATTTTCTTTCTGTCAATAGTATACAATAAAGCTATTTGATATTTTTTTTAAAAAAAATATTGCCTTTACGGGTGTTTCTATAGATGATTCTTTTCCGTGATATGGTCTTTTGATTCCAGTTGTACATCAGCTAGAAATTGCCTGGTAAACAAGATGTAATGTACGGTAGCAGGCCATTAGGGCCCATAACCATCCGTACCCTTATAGGATTAGGTTAGTTAGATTAGAGTCCTTATCTCTAAGGATTAATTAGTTAAGCGTCAAGTCAATCCAGCTATATATAGATGGGGATGTATCCTGGTTCATTAAGCAATAAAGATAAAGATTAAGTTGTCGTGAGTTTAGACGGCAGCTCGAGGACGAGCTGCTCAAAAGGAGGGGTGAAATGTAATGTACGGCAGCACGCCATTAGGGCCCATAACCAGCCGTACCCCTATAGGATTAGGTTAGTTAGATTAGAGTCCTTATCTCTAAGGATTAATTACTTAAGCGTCAAGTCAACCTATAGAGATGGGTATGTATCCTGGTTCATTAAGAAAATAAAGAAGAAGATTATTAAGATTCATCCTCCTATACCCCGGGCGTTTGGAGTTGGGCAGCGGTGGCGACGTCGGCGGTGCCCGACCTCAAGCGACCGGTTCGGTGGCGGCATAAGGCCGTTTATGACACAAGACCACTATAAAGTAATACTTATTTATTACCATTTTTGGGAACCCAGCATTTTGTATAACTTTTTTCATTTCCTACCTGACTCTTTCTGAAAGTTGTATAGTTTTACTTTTGTATCATTATCTTATTTGTATTATTTTTTTTCTAGGGTAGAGGATCTGAAGAATTGTCTGCTGAGCTCTCTGTTGCCCTGCAACGGTGCTTGCTAGGTGGTAAAAGCGGCGCAGGTAACATATTACTTCGCTCCCCACATAATCAATGTGTTTGTTGACGCTTTTGAAGTGATCTCCTTTAGGTCTGACTTCTAATATTTTCATTCTTTCTTACCTGTCATCAGTTATAATAATATTTCAGCATGGATAACATCATTTGTTTGTATCGTTCCAATCGAAAGTACTTTTAGCTGTAGTGCTGTACCTTCATTAGGTTATACTTTTACTGACCAGCGTATGGTACTTTGGCAGATGTATTGTACCAGTCTTAAGCAAATTTACTTGTATACAGCGACTAAAACATCATCATGTATTATCACTAATTGGCAGTATCATGCCTTTTTAATTGGTGGTATAGTACTTCATGCTATAAATGTTATGGAGGATGTAGTCAAGAAAATAGATGCATGCTGCTGCTGCTTCTCATCTTCATATAAAGGTGGTTTCTGTGTGCAGCAGTTGCTGACCTGTCATGATTGTGATTGTTTGATATTGAAGATTTTATTTGGAGATAGTATGTTAACCAATTGCAGCTTTGTTTCTCAGGTCCTATTCTTTCTTATAGTCAGGAAATAATCATCGAGATTGATTCTTATTATTCATTGAGATTGATTCCTATCTTGTTATGTTGTATATAAGTTTCTTACAATTCGAAGCCTTGCACAATATTCTATTCATTTAATTAACTATAAACTACATCAAATCATATTTCAGGTGCTGCAATTGATCTGTCATCCCTAATTGTTGTTGACGGAAAGGTCTGCTGGGATCTGTACATTGATGGACTTGTGATCAGCTCTGACGGCAATTTACTTGACGCGCTAGCTGCTGCAATAAAGGTAATTGTTATTTTCTTGTTGCTTGTAGTTTTAAATTTCATCTTCTGTTCCAAGCAATGGCGGAGCCAGCCTGGCTCATAGGAGGGGCCATGAACAGTGCTGACCCTTGTGGAAATTCAGGCCTGTGCTCTGCTAGTGAACTTTGGGCCTGTTATATTCATGTGTATGTGCTCAGCTAGTGGACTTTGCTCGTTGTCACTCTGCACAAACATGCACAGACTGCGGCTGGAGCTGAAAATACTACTGGACCTATGGTTTTTTTTCCCACGGCAAAGGGGGGGCCGGAGCCCAGGTTGGCCGAAGCCTGGCTCCGCCCCTGGTTGCAAGTATTTCAATGGAGCCTAGAGTTGCTACTGGTTGTGTTGTAGCAGTTTCAGTTATTCTTACATCATTGTCATATTTCATTTTGTTTGTTGGTAATTTTGTTACACTGCTGTATAGCCAGTGCATTATTTGACAGTACAATTTGTACAATTACAGGGTGCTAACAGCTTATGCACATGCAGGTTGCTTTGAGTGATACAGGTATTCCAAAAGTTAATGTTTCTCTTAGTTCCACATCTGATGAGGAACCTGAGGTTGATGTAAGTGACGAGGAATTTCTGCAATTTGACACCTCCAGTGTTCCTGTAATCATTACATTAACCAAGGTAATTCCTTTTTTTTGCAGATATTTCTATTCTTTTATGTTTAGTAGACATGCTTTATTGATTGCCTGTAATCAGCAGTGTTCTGTATTGCGTGGGCATTCGGATGTTGGAGCTGCCAAATAGGATTTATTATGGAATTGGCTGTAGTACTTTACAGTTAAAATTATTGAGTAGCTTGAATACTATGATCTGCTCTCATGTTAAACATGATAGGATAGCGTATAGGTTTTCTTGTACCAGTTGAATGCCCTTTATTTCCTTGGGGAAACATGGAACTAAGCAGCTCGTTGGACACCACGACAAACAGTTGTCTTTCGTTTTCCTGCAATAATACTTTTAATACAAGTTAGTGTAATTTTTATCGTTGTTTCGGATTTGTGATCTGCTTGATTCCCTTGCCAGGTGGGTAGGCAGTACATTGTCGATGCTACCTCGGAGGAAGAATCCCAGATGAGTTCTGCAGTATCTGTATCAGTTAACAGACACGGTCACATATGTGGGCTAACCAAGAGGGGAGGTGCAGGGCTGGATCCAAGCGTCATCTTTGACATGATATCTGTCGCCAAGCATGTAAGCCAGCAGTTCATCTCTCTCTTGGATTCGGAGATAGCAGCTGCCCAAGCAGATGAGTGATCGAAGAAAAAATAGAGTGGAGAAAGCTTCTGACTGCTAAGTTCCCCTGCGCTCTCGCAAATGTGTGTATTTTTACATCTTCTGAATGTTAGTGTACTATAAGTGTTAACTTGACTCATGTTTAATCATCATCTGATTAGCTAAGTTTTGGCGTTATGGAGAATTTCTAGTTTCTTTTTTAGACTCATGGAGAATTTCTAGTGGATATGTGGGCCGTATGTTGCTCTAACCGTCCATCTCGCTTCTGGTTGTTGTCCGAGATAAGAATGAATTTTCGTTCCAAAGGCACGGACTAGGAGAAGGCTAGATGGTTGTCCGTGGGAGAATAAAGTAGGGTTTGGCCCATTTTTTAATCATTTTTAGGCTGCTCTCAATGGCATGTTTAACAGTGCCACATATGCAAGACATTTATACGATGGATGGAACAGCCCATCCAATGCATTGTTTCATTTTTTATAAGTTTCCAAAAGACACATGCAACAGACAATCGACATTGGAAACAATGTTCATGCGGCTTCATCTAGATAAAACCCTTTTTCATCTCACTCCTCACTGATTATTTGCCACATTTTAACTGGTGACATGGTACCCTATTTGATAAAAAATGAACTCCCATTAGGAGTAGCGTTAGACACTTTGGTTCGAGTTAATTTCACAAAGCCAAGAGTCATTGTATAGCATTTAATTAGTTAATATTATCTTAGAAAATCAGAACAAATGAACAATATTATAAGGAGATAGATCTCATAATAAGTGAAGGTTTTTTAGCAGGTTAGGCACCTTTTGCAATGAGACACTGCAACATTCAGTAATATCTTTTGGAATACGCGGCAAGCAACAATAAATATAAAATAAAGAAATCGTTGCAAATTTCAGTAATACAACTATTTTCCAACATAAAATTTATCAATTAAAAGAAAGTTCAAGAGTAACATTTTCTTCCATGTACATTTTTTGTTACATTTTGACGGTGCCTGTATTAGGGATAACACCGTTAAGCCGTAGAACGTCCGAGGTTAAAGTTGAACGGAGAGAGGGCAAAGTCTAGCGTAATCCGCGAAGTATTTTGTGTGTATTTAACACATAAACACTTGTTGTTATGTACTGCAAGTAGTACCTCATGATGGCTCTCCTGCAGTTGACAGCTTGAACCACGCAACATGGTACATCCGGAAAAACTTGGAACTGTCGCTTGAAACGCTTTGTTGAATCAAAGATCAAACTTGAGGGTCATCAGTCATCACAGTGCAGTCCGTGCACGAACGAAGCGAACGGAGTACAATCTGCCCCTTCCCCCTGCAATCCTCTACCGGCGGCGCTGCCTCGAGCCTGGGGGTCTGATCCTACCGCTCAGCAGAGAGCGATGGCCACGAGGGAACCGCCACGCCGCGGTGCGCTCTTGGCTGATGTCAGCCCCTGCTCCGCCAAGCGCCGTCGCTGTCCGAAGTCCCAACGCCAGACAAGAATCAGGTCGAGGCGGAGAGGAAAAAGAGGCCGCGGCGGTGTGATTGTGAATATGCCGGGGGCGCGAAAGGTCCTGCCTCCCCAGGATACTTCGCCCCCCGTTCGCCCCGGCTCGCCTCGTCCTCTGTTCCGCCGCTCCAGGGCCCGGAAGAAGAAAAGTAGTGCTCCGATGCGGTCCTACCCTACCGTACCCGATTCTTGACTTGCTCTCTCATCGGTGAGTGGGTACTACTCCGTTCTATGAATCTTTTTCTCGTCTTTGAGTTCGATGCTTGCCAACCTTAGGCGTCCTAGCCGCCGCCTAGCGGGAGATAAGGTAGTTCTTGGTTTTTGATTTTTTTTTCCCTCAATTCAAGATTGGTCTCCCCAGCTAGCTACCAAGGTAGATGGATAGTTTGGTCGATGTTTATTTGCGTGCCTGTTTAATTCTCTGTGTTTGATGCAACTTGTAGGTTCGGATGTAGTTGAATTGTGGCCTTGTGGGGATCATTTGGACGCTCGTGGCAAGAACAGGAGTGAATCCAGGAGAGAGGGAGCGTAAATGGATGCTGGGTTTCTGTGGAAAGAGAACGGCAACCGAACTGATGCATCAGGAATGTCTGGTGGGCACAACAACAGGAGCCTGGAGTGGGACTTGAATGATTGGAGATGGGACACCAACCTGTTCCTGGCCACGCCGTCGAGCGCCCCGCCATCAGATTGTGGTGGCAGGGACACTATCCGATCCCAGGGGGAGATTGATTTTGGTGTCGTCGACAAGAGGAGGAGGGTGTTACCGGAGGATGGCAGTGCGGAGTGCAGCAATGGTACAGCCGCAAACGGGGAGAACCGTGGTGTGGTTGTTCAGAGAGGGCAGAGCAGCGAGGAGGAGAGGCCTAGGAAAGGTGCACGAGCTAGTTCCTCCCCGTCTTGCCAGGTTGATTGCTGCCAGGCGGATCTCAGCGGTGCCAGGGACTATCATAAGAGGCACAAGGTCTGTGAAGCACATACCAGGTCGATAGTGGTTCGCATCAAGGGCATCGAGCATCGGTTCTGTCAGCAGTGCAGCAGGTTAGTCAGAAATTTCTTTCTGAGATCACTGATGCTATTCATGTAGCAGTCCTGTTTTATGCCGCTGTGGCGTAATCAAGTACCTCGGGAAATGCTGGAGCTGGACTGATAACTTTATGCCCATGACTGAATTCTAGTTTATGTGGATCATGTACCATGAAAATGCTCAACTTGGGAATTGCCTCTGACAGAATACTAGTTTTGCGCAGGCTGGGCTCCCAGCTTCTCGTTTTGAAATGTCTTTTGTCCTTACTACTTTCGATTAATATAAGGTGGGGAAACTCTAGCTCCCAGGGTTTCAATAACAGACCGAGCCGCGGATATCGGACCTCACCGGTTTTGTCGAAAACCGGTCAAATTTCGTCAAATATTCATATTCGTTTGAAATTCAATACCGAAAACCGGTTTTACTGGTTTCCCCAATACCAGACTGGTTTCGACCCCCCCCCCCCCCCCCCCCCCCCCCCCCGATTGCTCATTAAAAGTGAATACTAGTTGGTATTATAATTTAATATTAATTATCCTCTGTAACAGTAGCATTCTCTGATTTTATGGATTATATTAATCGTCATCTCTTGAGTTAATATTGGGCTGTATCTTTGGCCATGGAGAATGAAATAAGTTGTGACTAGTTGAAGTCATGAATGGTAGTGAACTGTAAAAGCAATGGCTTGAATTAGTGACCGCCACTTGGGGAATCTGGATGCGATAATCATTGTTTTATCTATATCATATAATGACCACTGATGCGTGGCACAGTTCCTCACCTCTGCTTACTGGAATCAAGAACACAGATAATTCAGTGACATGGCTGGGGATATGATTGGAAATAAGTTCACCTTGTTCAGTGGACCAAGGCTTGTCGTTGATACTCTAGCATGTATAATTATGATAACCTGAAGTATGATGCTGAATTCAAGATGTATGTAAAATAAAGAATCATGAGAAAAAGTTGGAATTCAGACTTTTCGATGCTGAATTATATTCCCATCTCTTTTCATTCCCTCATGATCTGAAAAAGTGAATTATTTTGTACGCCATGTTAGGTTTCACCTTCTTCAAGAATTTGATGAAGGGAAGAAGAGCTGTCGCTCACGTCTAGCACAACATAATGGAAGGAGGAGGAAAGTTCAACCACAGGCAACTGTTGGCGGGAATTCCATGGTTGAAAATCAGTCCTTAAGCAGCACCCTCTTCCTTTTGTTGAAACAACTTTCAGGGCTGGAGCGTAAGTTTTTGCTTTCTAGAATTTGATTTAGCTACACTAATAATATTTCACTGCATTCATGATCATGCTAACTGTGTTCTCATGTTTATAGCAGCTGGTACCTCCTCTGAGCAAATCGATCATCCTAATTATCTGGTTAACATTTTGAAGAACCTGGCTTCTATTGCTGGCACACAGGCATATCAAGAAATTCTAAAGAATGCAAATTCAAATTTAATATCATCAAATGCCGGTAACTATATTGCCAATGGCTTCTCTATGCACGATCAAACTAGACCACCACTTCGTGTTGTCACTGAATCATTGGCTGGTAAAACACTTTATTATTTACCTGATGCTGTTATTCCAGATGAATATTCCAAATCCTTGATAGGAAATAACACGTGCATAACTTGTGTGGCCAGAAGAGCATCCGATGACAAGACGAGTACAAGACTTCGATTTGAATGATGCTTGCGTTGAAAACGTTGAGGTACAATATTTAAGTTTGTTATTTTAGGTGTATTCCTGATGTTTAATTTCAGCTTAGATCTCTGAAACACATAACATATATCCAGAGCCGAACAGATAAGATTGTGTTCAAGCTGTTTGGGAAAGAGCCGAAGGATTTTCCTGTAAATCTGCGGGACCAGGTCATTTACCATGCTGCTAAATCGAATCATGTTACTGTTACCAACCTTACCCGTGAGATATATTGGGTTGCTAATGCACATTGTTTATTAAAATACTTTAAATTTACAGATCCTAAACTGGTTGTCACATTACCCAAGTGAAATGGAAAGCTATATTAGGCCTGGTTGTGTTATTCTAACTATTTACCTTCGCCTCCCTAATTGGATGTGGGATGAGGTATGGACGCCCTAACTGTGCTTCAGATATTACATCCAAAATATGATCCCTGCATAAAGAAGCAAACTGCTTACTGTTATTTTCATTTCTTTTTATGTTTCTGAAGCTTGATGACGATCCAGCTCCTTGGATAGAAAAGCTTATTAGTATGTCCAATGATGGTTTCTGGGAATCAGGATGGGTTTATGCTAGGGTGCAGAACTGGCTGACATTGAGTTGCAATGGTCTGTTCACCTTATATGGAGTAATTAATTTCTTCATAATCATTATATTTTTTATTTTTATATATTTTAGGTCCACCTTCATTTTTATTGCTTTCTTGTCTTTAGGTAGTCTTGTGTTAGCATCTCCCTGGCAACCAGTAATTGGTGACAAGCATCAGAGACTATATGTGACCCCTATTGCAGTTGCTTGTTCTTCGACAGCACATTTCTCAGTGAAAGGTTTCAATATAGTTCAGCCGACAACAAAGTACGTATATTTTCACACCTATCAGTCTCCACTGACCCAACTTTGATTTAACTGATAGCATTGGTATTTATTTTAGATTGGTTTGTATATTTGGTGAGAAACATTTGATACAAGCAGAAACGCAAATGCTACTTGAAGATAGAACAATACAACAAGGCCCTCAGTGCCTGAGCTTCTCTTGTTCATTTCCTAGTACAAGTGGACGAGGATTCATAGAGGTGCATGCTTTTGGGTACTTTTTTGTAATGCCTGTTCTCACTTTTTTTATATTAAACATATTTTTACTCCTTTTTCAGATTGAAGATTACGATCAAAGTAGCCTTTCTGTTCCTTTTATTGTCACCGATGAAGACATATGTTTAGAGATTCGAATGTTGGAGCATGAATTGGATTTGATTTCAGTTTGTGAAACTTTGGAGCATATAGATGACATGATGGCTTCTCACAATCAGGCTTTATATTTTCTACAAGAATTCGGATGGCTTCTTCAAAGGAGCCACATGCGAGCTACGTCTGATCAAGCACTATATTGTACAGATGGTTTTTCTGTTGGAAGATTTAGATGGCTGCTATCCTTTGCGGTTGATCACGAATGGTGTGCTGTTGTAAAGAAACTTCTGAACATCATTTTCCAGGGTAATCTGGATGTCCCCTCACCAGTTGAATTTGTCCAAGGGCTAAATTTACTATTTGTCGCTGTCAACAAACGCTCAAAGCCTTTGGTTGAATGTCTGTTAAGATACACAACTGCAAATTTTGCTCCAGTGGACACTGGAGCCACTGCTCCAGTTCAGTTCTTGTTTACACCTCAGATGACTGGTCCGTCAAATATTACACCTCTTCATACTGCAGCTACAATCAGTGACGCTGCTGGTGTTTTAGATGCTTTAACTGATGATCCACAGCAGGTAGGTACTCTAAATCCTCATGTTCAACTGTATATCGAGTAAATAAAGTTGTTCTTGTTGTTGCCTGTCTTGTCTAACTTCCTTTATCTAGTAAATCTTCTCATCCACATTCAAAGCAGCTTAAGGTTTCCATCTTTTAGTGTATGTTTTTTGGGAGAAAAACTAAATCCATCATTACCTTCGTTCCTACTTCTCGTGAAAAATAAAAGGAATCTTGATTTTAAAAAATTGTTTGTGTGGTCGATTGATTCTGTAGTGGATCTTATAGAGATTTATCTTATCTAATTATAAGTTATAGGTAAAGTGTAGGATCGATGTTATACTTCAAGTTCTGTTGCAAATTCTGAAAAACATTGTTACTGCTTGGCTTCTATCTACCTAAATTTTACAGATGGGAATCAAGGTGTGGAAGAATGCTCGTGATGCTACTGGCTTCACTCCTGAGGATTATGCTCGGAAGAGAGGCTTCACATCCTACATTCAAATGGTTCAGGAAAAAATCGACCGGAGGATACCAAAAGCGCACATCTCTGTTGCCATCGCCAGCGCACCATCCAAAACTAATATTGTTGGGAAACACAATAGTCGATTGAACTTTACTGATAAAACCACATTTGATGTGGAAAAGAGCCATTGTAGCATCAAGCAACCAGTAAGCTGCAATCAATGTGTCCAGCAGCTCAGATATCGCCAGCAGACAAGCAGGTTTTTGTCGAATAGGCATGCAGTGCTTTCCTTGGTTGCCATTGCTGCTGTCTGTGTCTGCGTAGGATTGCTCATGAAGAGCCCACCACATGTTGGTTGCATGAGGCCGTTCATCTGGGAGCACATCAAGTGGGGCCCCACGTGATAGACTGCAGGATCAACAGGAGTACAAAGCCAATTTGATTGTATCGGTGCTACATGAAGATGTGCTGAGGGCGAAGCTCGATTATTGTAATGTACATACACAGTAGACCACAATACGTTTTCATTGTACAGTTTGTGGGATGCTCAACCTGCCTAGCCCCCGAATGCAAAAGTTTACCTGTGTTTGACTGAGTGGGAAGAGGGCACGTAAGGTTTAGTTATTGGGGTTATGCTCAATATGAACAGCTGTTTCTCAAATACTTGAAGTAAACTGAGTAATATTACCCAATTGTAGCACGTAAAGTAAATTCAAGCTATGATGTTCTGGCAACTCTGATAACTCAAAGATGAACAAGCGAATTATCTTTTTTTTCTTGGAAGATTGTTTGTTCAAATATGTACCAGCACAAAACCTCTAATCGGATAAACGCTACCGGATTGCAATTTTGGTCTGTTTACTACCATGGCTGTTAGCACCGTCCAAATGACCGAACTGCTCCTGTGCCATGCGGGCTATGTTCCGTCATGTGTGACCGGACAAATAGTCCTGGTATTTTCCAATCCGAGCCCCAAATCAGTTGGAAGTTGGAACCGCGCATGAAAATACTCGTGGAGGGATTCACTTGGGTAATAAATCTTTAGGGCCTGTTTGGGAGAATTGAAAAGTTTTACACTTGTAAACATGTTACACCTGTAATTCATTGTGCACAAGAAAAACCTCTGAAAATTTTACCCTTATAAAATGATGTTTGGATACTCTGTAACCAAAACACCCTGTGCCTGAAGTTTTCAGAGAGATTATGTCAGACTAACATTTGAAGCAAGTAATGCTATGCATTAGAGCCTTCTTGCGAAGTGCTTGATCCCAAAATAATCCAACATCTCAATCTGTCTGAATCAAATACGAACCAAGCGATTTCAGCATCTCAAAATCGAAAAAAATAATAATTCAGAAATCCATGGAGGCGGGGCATTATGAGGAGTCAGGAGTCAGGACCCGGGAGGCAATTCGCTGCACTGGCCTGCAAGCACTCCACAGCCATGTCAATGTGCCGACATCGTCCATGAGCTTCCGACTAGGCAGCCGGCCTGATAGCTTGTTAACTTGGAGGAGCAATCAAGCCAAAGAATAGTGCCTACAAACAATTCAAATCGAAGCAGGGATGGAGGATGCATGAAAGCTTGTGTCGGCCGATCGGATCCCCACTAGAAGCACAAAATTGTTTCGGACGATCGGATCTCCAATAGGAGCACCAAATTTCATGCGCGACCATCGAACTGGAGCGGAATTGGGGTACATCGAGACTCGAGAGGATTTCTTCTCGCCGCCGCCGGTAAAGCCGCAACTGGAACAGCCGAACAGGGGCGGCAGGATTCGACGAGGAGGTAATACGTGAGGATAGTGGCCGCTGGAACGCGACGGAAGATGGTACGGCAGATCTCGGGAGGAAGAAGGGGACGCAAGGATCAAACGTGAGTCGGGGAGTCACAGGCGAGCGGGGGCCGAGGGCTCCAGCCCGACATTCGTCGGATAAGAAATGTCGCCCGGCGAGGCGATTTTATTTTTCCGCCGGATTCGCCCAAACCGAGTGTATTTTTTTCTCAGATACCGATCATCCAAGCACACTTTTACGATAGGCGTCGGAAAAATAAAGGGGCCTGTAATGGCACATACCGGTCTTCCAAACAAGCCCCTAGTCTATTTGTTATTTCACTTTATTTACTCTTTTGTCAACTTAACGAACTCGAGTCATGTGACTCATGTCCATGTTGTGATTTTTTTCTTTAGAAATTGAGCCTTATTTTTTTTTTGCGAAAAAGAAATTGAGCCTTATATTCTTGATGACATCTCATCTTCATCTTTTTATTACGTTCTTTCGTGCCTGTCTTTCTAATAGTAGTAACAAGCCATGACTCTTATGTAGAAAATGCTACACAATTCCATGTTCGACAATATCTATTTTATTAGAGAAGTGAAGTTTCTTATGTTATGAATTCGGATTTTATCTCTTTTTTTTCTACGTTGATTTCGCCTGGGTATATAACCTAGGTCATACTATGAACAGTTAATTAACTCAAATAAGTGAGACAAGTAAACTTCATTTATTTGACACTCCATTCGCTTCATAAACTTTCATTTATTTATGGAAAAACCTATCCAACTACTGGTAGCTGGCTTCGTCGAGCCAGCAACCACGGGGCGCGGCAGGCCGGAGGCGGCGGGCGTGCGGGTGGCCGTCGGAGGAGGGTCGGTGTGGCGGGCGGCGACTGCGTCGGGTGGCACCAGAGCACATGAGGCTGTGATTCGATCGGGTAGCATTGGTGGTCACCGGGGAAAACAAGCCCGACGGCTTCAGGTTGAAGAAGACGGTGCAGCTAAACTGAACTGGTAGCCAGATCTTCCTATCTGGCTACCGGTAGCCCATTAGTCGGGTCCTTTATTTATTACTTTCGCATATGATTGAGAACACCACAGGCGACTCACGCCGTCCAACATGACGGCCACCAACACTTTCAAAAAAAAAAAAATGACGGCCACCAACCAAAAGGAGCAAACGGCCGTCAACCCCTCGCTATCTTCGCCGCGGCGGCTTCTGGTTTTGTCCCGTACGTCCCAGAAAAAAACTGTGCGATTTATCTCCAAAAAAAAAAATGTGCGATGGGGACGGCCGGACGGGTTTCACGACGCAACCGCCTCTCTCAACCGGGCCCACCCACCACCGTTGCCGACTTGCCGTAGCGTCACGGGGGGACTCTGCCACCGGGGCCCGTCTCCTCCCCCGGTCCGTGTATAAATTCCCACCCCCTCCTCTCCCCTTCCTCATCCATCGATCCCCAATCCAGTCTCGCGAGAGAAATCGCCGACCCATCGAAGCGAGGAAGCCTTCCCCAATCCTCTCAAGGTATGCGCGAGTTCTCGATCCCCCTCTGATGTGTGGATTTCCTTTCCGTGTTAGTCGTGGATCTGCTGGCTAGGGTTGCTTAGGTTGTGATTCCATGCCTTGTGTTCGCGTCCTCTAAATCTGTAGTCGATCTGCCGGTAGAGGTGTAAATATGCCGGTTGTGATTGAGATTATGTTGCGTAGATGAGTAGATGCGTGCTGCTCTCGGCGCAGTCATCTGGTTTTGTCCTAGTTCATGCCGCGATCGGATCGCCGTGTTAGGGTTCCATAGCTGTTTGGCCTGTCTCGCGATCTGTCGTTTTATCGATTAAACTGGTTGATTAGAACTTGCTCTATTCATGGATCGTCTTTGTTCATGTGAATACAGATCGTTGGTTAGATTCATCTAGGTGGTGCTAATAATTGGGATACCTTTACTGCTGTTTAACCTGCGTAGACTTCTTTTGATAGATAGGAGAGTCTTTGTTCTATGCCCTCGGCCGGCTGATTGGGTTAGTTTTCATTAATTCACTGTTGATATTGCCTGGCTGGCTCTTGTAGTTTTCAACTACACAGTTGTTTCAATCTGTTGTAGTCACAGATCTGTTAAGTTTGATTGTAAGACTGCAGTTCACCTGTGCGTCCCTTATTTGTTGTATCCAACTAGGCCTCGCGGTGTCTAAAATTTCATTATGCTTGTACAACTTGGTTCTGCTAATCATCCTGAATTTGACACAGTACTGCTAAACTTGTCCATAAATAGATGCTTTGTGTGTTGGATTTGTATTGAACTTAGCAGTATTATGTATGTATTTTTGCACATAGTATGCGTGCTTAATTGGTGACCAGTCACCAGAACTGATCATTTTTATGTTGCAAGAGATACTGTATAAGTTATCCTTCATAGCTGATTGTTTATGGTGGCCTAACCTATCTTCTGGTGCCTTGATGTTTGCAGATGCAGATCTTTGTGAAGACCCTCACCGGCAAGACCATCACGCTCGAGGTCGAGTCTTCTGACACCATCGACAACGTCAAGGCGAAGATCCAGGACAAGGAGGGCATCCCCCCGGACCAGCAGCGTCTCATCTTCGCCGGCAAGCAGCTGGAGGACGGCCGCACCCTTGCCGACTACAACATCCAGAAGGAGTCCACCCTCCACCTTGTGCTCCGGCTGAGGGGTGGCATGCAGATCTTTGTGAAGACCCTCACCGGCAAGACCATCACGCTTGAGGTCGAGTCTTCTGACACCATCGACAACGTGAAGGCGAAGATCCAGGACAAGGAGGGCATCCCCCCGGACCAGCAGCGTCTCATCTTCGCCGGCAAGCAGCTGGAGGACGGCCGCACCCTTGCCGACTACAACATCCAGAAGGAGTCCACCCTCCACCTTGTGCTCCGGCTGAGGGGTGGCATGCAGATCTTCGTCAAGACCCTCACTGGCAAGACCATCACGCTTGAGGTCGAGTCTTCTGACACCATCGACAACGTGAAGGCGAAGATCCAGGACAAGGAGGGCATCCCCCCGGACCAGCAGCGTCTCATCTTCGCCGGCAAGCAGCTGGAGGACGGCCGCACCCTTGCCGACTACAACATCCAGAAGGAGTCCACCCTCCATCTTGTGCTCCGGCTGAGGGGTGGCATGCAGATCTTCGTCAAGACCCTCACTGGCAAGACCATCACGCTCGAGGTCGAATCTTCCGACACCATCGACAACGTGAAGGCGAAGATCCAGGACAAGGAGGGCATCCCTCCGGACCAGCAGCGTCTCATCTTTGCTGGCAAGCAGCTGGAGGATGGCCGCACCCTTGCTGACTACAACATCCAGAAGGAATCTACCCTTCACCTTGTGCTTCGCCTTCGTGGTGGTATGCAGATCTTTGTCAAGACCCTGACTGGTAAGACCATCACCCTGGAGGTGGAGTCTTCTGACACCATTGACAACGTGAAAGCAAAGATCCAGGACAAGGAGGGCATTCCCCCGGACCAGCAGCGTCTTATCTTTGCCGGCAAGCAGCTGGAGGATGGCCGTACCCTGGCAGACTACAACATCCAGAAGGAATCCACTCTCCACCTGGTGCTTCGTCTCCGTGGTGGTCAGTAAGTCCTCAGCCGGGAGCTGCTGCTGTCACTGGGTTGACAAGTATGGTGTCTCCGCCATGGTGGCGAATGGTCGAATTATGTCTCTGTCGTGTTATGTCAGGTACTGTGTCGGTTGTTTGTGAATTTGTGAAACATTTGCTGCGGTGACGCAGCTTGGTTGGTTTATCTGTGATGAATAAGTGAACCTGAACTTCTTATGAATTCTGCTGTTCTGGATGTATCGTTGTTAAAGTTCCATGTTCTGAATGTGCTTTTCTTTTATCTGTCCTCGATGCTACTGAGTTATTAATCCTGATAATGTGATCATCGGCCAATTTGTGTTGGTTTGGTCGGCTTGGTTGCTGCCGGTTAGACGGATCGATTTGATTTAGTTTTGGTTAATTCTGATTAAGTTTGGTTATTTGTGTAATTGTGAGGCCGAATTCAGAGGGCAAAATGAATATATTCTGTAGTCACGTCTCTCTGTTTAGGCGGATTATTTGGGCGAGAACTCTTCTTTCCCTGGCTGGCGGATCTGGTTGAAACTAAACTCAGTGCCAGTGAATAAACATGCGCCTGGAACTGTTTCATCTTTACAAAATTTTTTGCTGCTAAATTCAGGGCAGAGATGTTTCAATTCTTGTGATTTCGAGGAAAAGACATCATAGCCGTTCTGAAGATGGTGTGAAGTTCTTGATAGCAAACAATAAATCTTTGATTTGTAAATTCAGATTTCCTGGTGATCTGGTTGAAGCTAAACTCTGCGCCAGTGATTGAACACGCGACTCGAACGGTTCCATCTCCAAAAGCGACTCGAACGGTTCCATCTCCAAAATTCTTTGTTGCTAAATTCAGGGCAGAGATGAATCAATGCTTGTGATTTCGAGGAAAGGACATCAGAGCCGTTGTGTGAAATGCTTGATAGCAGATCATAAATTCAGATTTCCTGGTGATGAAAATATTGAAGAAATTGCACCAATCAGAAAACTGGCTTTGCATGTCGACCTGGGCTGGGCAACGCACCGCCGAGCAACAAGCTCCTCCTTCCAGGTCTCACGCGCACGTACGCGCGATCCGCACGAATCGGCCTCCACTCATACGATAGCCTCTCGCTCATCCGCACGAGCCGCCGTTCTTCGAGCTGACCGCAAGTACATGCGTGACATACACGCACTGACCAAAGCCCGGTCGCAGGACCTATAATAAGTCATGATTATAAAATCGATCCCCTCCAGTCGCCCTTCCAAGCCGCTCTTTTTAAAATAAATCCCATCCCAGACCCGGCCGCCGTCGCCGAGCATGAGGCCGCCCCGACCGACGCCCTGCAGCAGGCCGTGTTAGAGCCATGGGGCAATGCGGCTCTGGTAGGGCAGCCAGGAGCAGAACTTGCGGCTGCAGGAGTGGTTGCTGGGCACGTGAAGAAGGCCGGCGAAGCCAACGTCTTTAAGGAACACCTCTTCACCATCGCGGAGCCTGGAACGTGCCGCGTGGTGGGCGTTGAGATTGAGGTTGGAGTTGTTGTTCGCCATACTACATCACAGTTCGGTGCCAGAGGCAGAACTTACGGTTGCAGGGGTAGTGCATCTTTAGGTTGACATCACGCGGCACTCAAAATTGCTCTATACGAGACAATGCAAAAAGTAGGAAGCTTTATTTCTTCTGTAGTTTCTATTTTTTGCTCGATTGCCCAGAGTAGCAAAAGAGAACACGCAACACACCCAGAACACAAGAACCTTCAAGGGATATAAACAGTATGCATATATCCCACATACACCTCCCACTAGAGCGGTGTGTGAAACCGTAACTTAATTCCTGGGCAGACTGGTATCAGATGTAACACAACTTCGAAGACAAAAAGGCATAAAAAAGGAGCTGTCTGCAAGTGTTTGATCAGGCAGAAGGCTTCTCCTGATTGAGGGGCTTGACCACCTCCCAGGTGAAGTCTGGATCATCCCTGCCAAAGTGCCCGTATGCCGCCGTCTTGAGGTAGCGGCCGTTCCCGCCTCTCTTCAGGTCGAGGTTGATGATGATCATCCCTGGCCTGAAGTCAAAGTTCTCCATGCATCACAATCTTCAGGATCTCCTTGTCAGGGATCTTGCCTGTGCCATATGTGTCGACAAAGACAGAGAGGGGTTCAGGCAAACCAATGGCATATGACACTTGGACAATGCAGCGTCGGGCAAGGCCGTTGGCAACGATGCTCTTGGACGCCTGCCTTGCAATATAAGCTCCACTGCGGTCGACCTTGGTTGGATCCTTGCCAGAGAAAGCTCCACCACTATGGGCACCCCAGCCACCATCTGTGTCAGTAATTATCTTCCTGCCAGTGAGACCTGCATCACCATGAGGTCCACTGATGACAAAGCGGCCAGATGGATTCAGATGGAAAATAGTTGGTCTTCTCATCAAGGTACTGCTCTGGAATGACAGGCTTAATGACATGCTCTTTCAGGTCAGCAGCAATTTCGTCATTAGTCACAGTCTCATCATGCTGGGTAGAGATAAGCACAGTATGGACACGAATGGGGACCATGGCTCCATTGTCGTTGTGGTACTCTACAGTCACCTGGGTCTTTCCATCAGGCCTCAGCCATGGGCAGATCCCATTCTTACGGACCTCGGTGAGGCGAGCACCAAGCTTGGTAGCAAGTACATGGCTGAGGGGCATCATTTCAGGGGTCTCATCAGTTGCATAGCCGAACATGTGCCCCTGATCACCAGCGCCAATCTCCTCAGGACGCTTGGTGAAATTGCCATGGACACCCTGTGCAATATCAGGAGACTGCTGCTCAATGTTAACGAGGACCTTGCAGTGGTCAGCATCAAGACCTACATCATTGGACACAAAAACCGATACCGCGGCAAGTATCCCTGACAATCTTCTCATAGTCAACATTGGCTTTGGTAGTAATCTCCCCAAAGACCATGACCATATTGGTCTTGGTGCAAGTCTCACAAGCAACCTTGCTGTCCGGATCTTCAGCGAGGCATGCATCAAGCACTGCATCAGATATCTGGTCACAGAGCTTATCAGGGTGTCCCTCATTGACAGACTCGGATGTGAAAAGGAACGTGTCAAGTTCAGCCATCTTCTTGGACCTGCATAACATTAATGTGTAACTCAGGTTTGAACAAACATGGGCAACACAGAATGGCTCATATTCTAAGAGGTTCCAAATATTGATTTAAATGAACATATTTGACGGTCAACAAATAGTGAAATTACTGTTAAATAAAACTGATGTTGACTTTAAGATACGAAGTCAATAATACACAAGCATCAATTTCTTTTTCTCTATGACTACTAGCAACCCAAATATCTGAGAATAAAAAAAAATACAATATGAATTATTACATGGACAGACCCGATGAAACACTTTAATCACTAACTTTTTGAACAAACTTTGGTTACCTTGTCCGAGTTTTGAATCAAATTGGGCCTGAGGTGAATCAATTTGCAGAAGATGCTTACATATACATAGCAACTAGCAAGCACACAACTGCAAAACAAAAAAATGATAGTGAAAAAGCATCCTTTTTTTTTTCATGTTACTTTATTCAAACAAGCAAGTAATTTATCCATGCTACACAACTATCTTGTAGCAAAATTTTGGCTTTCTTAATTCCCCAAGGCACCACAACATGATTTTCTCACCAACAGCACTATAATCACTAACAGTGAAATGTGCCAAAGCCAATGTTGCTCACCATTGTAACTACTCCCTCCGTTCACTTTTAGATGTCGTTTTGGAGTTGGGCACGGGAATTAAGGAGAAGTGAAAAAGGTGGTTGCACTGAAAAAGAGGAGGAGAGAGATAGAGATAGAGATGTAGTGGGAAGAGGGAGTATTGGAAAGAGAGAAAGGTGCACTGGGAAGCGAGAATGACATGTAATTGGAGAAAAGTGGAGAAGGCTAGAATGACATCTGTTTGTGAACGGAGGGAGTATTACACAGTGGGCGTAAAGGTATAACAAGTACTACCTGAATCTACCCGGGAGATAACTTTATCCAAATGCTACAAAATTCCATGGATAAATGAATCATCCATTGAACTGCACCCTTCACTCCCCAGTAGCATTATATGGCTCATCAATGACGAATATTCATTTTACAGGCATCTAATCCACAACTCACTTCTCTGAGGGGACACAACAATTTTGTTCCCAAACTGGACAAGACCCCAATTTCCAGGACCAATAGATCGAACCTGACACTATCCAACACAGCCGCCCCTCCCAGTTTGCTGTGGATTCAATGCGGCAGCACTGGAGCCCCCCCAAAAAAAAAAAATCCCAATGGCGTGCATAAGCAGAGAATGAGATTCCGGGAACTTAGGAAGCACGCATTCGTCACAGTTAATTAATTGTTCAATTCTAAAAATTCGACTAAGGGGGAGAGACATCCACCCTAGCATTGTTTGATAGTAGAAGCTGAGAATCGAACCCTGGCTAATTGTTCAATTCTGCTACATAGTGACAACAACAGCAGCCGCACTGCATACTAAGATCGTCGCAAGAACAAGCGCCTGCAGATCTGGGCCTCCTATCACAAAGGACCAACCTACCCGCGAGCAATCTACTTGCAGTTCGACGCTGCAGCAGCACGTCCAGTACGCAACAGATTGAAAAGGCAAACGAAACGCTAATCCCGCGATAGAGAGGCGAAATCGAGACCCGGAAAGAAATAAAAGAGCGTAGCGGAGTAACCAATTAGATCAAACGAGTGCAGTCCAAAATAGCAAGAAAGAAACGGAAGTAGGGGCGCCTCACCGTAGCTTGCAAAAACGGCGGTGGCGGCGACGCAGGGCCGTGCTCGTGCTCGCCGCTGCTATTTTGTAGCCCCCCGACGATCGGTTCCGGGCTTGGTGGGGAGCAAAGATGGGTTGGACCGGGCTGCCCACGGCCGTGAATCGCAATCGCTGGGCCGGGCCTGCCAAGTCCTTGCGAGCCCATCAGTGTTTCTAGTTTTGTTTTTGTCTCAGCCTGGTCCTATGACTCTATGATCATCAACGAGCACCGGCCAGTGTTCCGAGATGGATTCCACCACCGGCGGGCTATGTGAAAATCAATGTTGATGCGGCTGTTTCAAAGAACTCAAGTGTGTCCGGTGTGGTTGCAGTTGTCAGAGATCAGACAGGCAAATTCATGGGTGCATCTGCCTTGGTTATGGAAGGACTCTACGATGCAGAAACAGTGGAGGCGATAGCTTGCCGAGAAGGCCTAGCTTTGGCTAGCGACCTCGGTGTTCAGGTCTTCAGGATGGCCACAGATTGTGCGAATGTCGTGAGGAGTATCAAAGAGCAAGGTTTGGGCACCTATGGCCCCATCGTCCTGGAGTTTCAAGCCAGAAAGAAAAGCTTCACCATGGTGGAGGTTGTTCATGAAAAGAGGCAGTCCAATGTGGACGCCCATAGTTTAGCAAGGAGTTTGCTTTTCAAGTTATTAGGTAGGCATGTTTGGCTCCTAACTCCACCCGACGGAGTAATTCGTATTCTGAGCAATAAAGGGTGCAGTTGATCTAAAAAAAAAAATCAACGAGCACCGCCCCCCCCCCCCCCCCCCCCCCCCCCCCCCTAAAAAAAAATCAACGAGCACCGGTTCCTAAATAAAAAAAATCAACGAGTATCGAACTAAACACGTTTTATAGAATGGTTTTGCTCACAAAAAGAAAACAATAGAATGGTATCATTTTGTGTGGAATGCAACTAATCATCAATCATGGAGACAATATAATAACATTAAGCTATAGATTTAAAACGTGATTTAAAATTGTGTGGTATCTCCTTGATCTCAGCTATAGAGTTGAAAACTTTGTTATAAGAATTTAGGCAATGTGTGATGATATAAATTGCCTTGTTGCATTAGTAAGGTAATAAAAGCGCCAAATTTGCGTAGCTTTAGGAGAAAATATAATAATATTAAGCTAGTTACTACAATAACAAACAAGAATATCAGACGCAACGAAAATTCACAAAACTGAACCGAATCATCTAAACAATTGCCTCCGGGACAACATCGGTGTACGTCATCCAAGAGGATACATTCTCATAATTTTGTCAATTGTTCATAACTCAAACAATCCATACATTAATATGTATCGACATAAAAATCCCACAAAAGTGTTACTTATTTATTGAAGACAATCCCAAAACAAGCAAACATCTCTCGAAAAGGTCCAACACTTATAATAACCAGTCCAAAGTAGAAGCAAATAAGGAGCCAAAGATCCATCCAAGAAACATAATATGCTAGCTAGCAATGCATGTGGAGGCAGTGGGCTGGCTAGCTAGTACTCGTCCACCACTTCGATCAGCCTATTGGCCACTGCACTCGCAAAAACCGAAGATCCCTGATGAATCTGCGCACAAATGAAATGAGCAAAGAAAATATAGCATATAAAGTTCGGTCATGCATGAACGCTTCAATGGCAGATCGATTATGATAATTTTGATGGACGGTTATTAGTTAGTCACCTTGGTGTTGAACATGTAGATGTGGCAGTCGCCGATCTTGCCGCCGGAGAGATGGACGAGGTCGAGGCGGAGGTCGTCGAGTGCGCGCGAGGCGGCGGCAAGGCACCCGTCGCGGCGGCGCTTGGTGAGCTTGATGTTGACCTCCTCCTCCACGATGCGCACGTCCACGAACGTGTCCTTGCTCTTCCGCTGGATGTACGTGCTCCGGATCGGCTGCTGCCGCTGCACCGCCGCCGGCGCCACCACCTCGCCCTCCGAGCTCTCGGCCTCGGCGCCGGCCGCCACCGCCGCCGCGGGCGCCGCGTCCACCACGTCTCCCTGCAGCTCCCTCCGGCGCCGCTTCTTCTCCACCAGCAGCGTCAGCTCCTCCACCGTCCTCCCCAGCTCCTGGATGTACTCGATCGCGTCCGAGATCACCGTCGCCCTATCATCCTGTTCGTTTATCCCAAAAATAAAAACCGAGAATTAAATCGCTCATCAAGACATCTCGATCGACAGCATGATACGAGAGATTCTATCTTGATTCTGACACCAAGAAACAAGAACTGATGGTTTGGTTACCTTTGTACGGTTGGGGATGAGCAGCATGAGGGCAGTGTACTTCTCGCTGAGCCTCTGCCGGCGCTGCTTCTCCTTCTTCTCGACGCCGTTGACCAGCCCGCCATGGAACCCGCCGCTCATCGCCGCCGCCCGGCTGCGCTTCCTGCCGCCGGTGGCACGCGGCGGCGGAGGTGAGCTCTCGAAGGTGCCGGCCATGTAAGCAGCGGCGGCGGCGGCGGCGGAGGACTCGTCGTCGGCGGCGCCGAACACGAGCGATCCGGCCCTGGTCCCGCGGAGGTACGGCTCGCCGGTGGGGTAGTGGCCGCTGCAGTAGTCGCGCAGCATGTTCATGGTGTGGTGGTGGCCGGGCGCCGCCAGCTGCTCGTACTGCACCGACTGGTGGTGGTGGTCCCCGCCGCCGCCGAAGAAGTAGTCCACGGTGGGCTGCGGCGTAACGGCGGAGACGGCGGCGGCGGCGTCGAGGGAGTGGAGGAGCTGGAAGCTGAGCTCCGTCGGCATGGTGGCGACGCTGGAGGCGGACAGCTGCGGGTGGCCGGCGTCCAGGTCCAGGGTGTCGTGGGCCATCAGGAGCTCGCACTGTGGGTGATACATGCTGCTTGCACGCTGCAGCAAACACAGTAACTAGAGTCAGCAAGAGTTTACATATGGAAACACAGCTACTCTACAAGAGCAAAATGGATTTAGTAGTACTAGCAGCTCGGGTACATGATCGATCGGTTCAGTACAAACATGTGGTTGCAGCCTTGGCAATGCCTTGGCCTAGAAATTAAAAGGTCTTGCATATGCAGAACACAAAACAGATGGACTAGAGAGACAACTCAAATCATAATATGTTCTGGGGAACACGGCAGGAAGAGAACAAAGAGGTCTTTGGGGTACTTTGTCTAAAAACCATAACAAACAAAGAGAGGAGAAGAGGTACCAAACAAATAGAGAAAGCACGCAACCAAAGAACAAACTAAAAATAGCCAAGAAGCTAACATAGCAACACCAAGTCACCAACCTTTTCTAAACACACTGCAGCAATTCAAGATTAAACAAACCGAATTCATACAGTCAAACGTCAAAACAAGCATTGTACTACTATCTGTGCATCAAATCCCACATGCAACTGAGTTTTCTCTCTGCTGGAAATAACCTATCCATAAATATATGCGAAAAAGATATAAAGAATGTTGTCAAAACGAAACGAAAAAGCCTTTCATGCCTATGCATAATCATGTCAAAATTAATATGATTCATACAGGTTGAAATATTCTGTTCAAACAAGAGAAGAGTAAGTTCAAACAAGAGAACGTGCGGTAGGCAGCTTTTTGGTTTGAGAAAACTGCATAGCGGCAACCTTTCTAATTAGAAACTGGCAACAATTCTAGAAATGAATGAAACAGAAACAAAAGAACGAAGATTCCTGAAATGATGATCAGCTTAGCGAATTCTAAGCGAAAAGAACGAGTACTATCCGGGGTCTTGTTAGTACATGCATGTGGACGTGTTTTGCAGATCTCGCAGTCTCACCCATAGAAATAAACAGAGGGACTGAAGAAGTATAGCTAAGATCACAAGTTAATCTGATCGACCTAACAGGGAAACACAAGCATTACAATTCACACATGGTTTGGAGGGTGTTGATAGCAGGGGAGCCTCATCCTAGAAGCCGTAGCAAAGTAGAATCTAGATGCAAGGAACAAGCGGTAGCAAGTAACTAAAATCGTTAACAGAAGACGAAGCCCATAGAACAAATCAACAGCCATGACATTTCAAACAGGAGTACCAAACCTTTTCTTCAGAGATTGCAACAAGCTGGCTAGAGAGGTTGGTTAGGTGAGTTTCTCCTGTTGATATGAACCGATAGAGATGAGAGGGAAAAGAGGAGAGAGAGAGGGAGATGTATAAAAGAGGCAACCATGATATTGGGTAGGGGAGAAAGCTGTTTGTTACTGAGATTCCTCCCCGAGGGGACCCACAAACCGAACCAAAAATCAAGCATACGCCACATACTGACAATTCGAGTGATACATGCTCATGCAGGATTCAGAAAGGCTAGCTACCTTGGCCATGTTTATATCCACCCACAAATATCAGGGTTTGGTGTCTGTGTGCACACCGGTTGCCTACTTCTTTTGTTTTTCGAGGTAAAATTCATACAACTACATATATTTTGGAGAAACTGTTAAAAGCTAGTAAGATATAACAAGCTGTATCGAGCATTAAGCACTATTTTAACTTCTCAAATTCTAAATTTTTATTATATAAAATGCACAATCTGTTGTTTCGTACAGCTATAGTTTACTGATCGACTAATCTGTTGTTTAGTGAAATTACTCCTTTTTCTCCCTTGAAGGTTCAAGCTTCCAGGAGAGAGAGGCGAAGTAGAGAGAGTGGCTAGCTACCTAACGAATTGGTTGAGGTTTAGGTGCAAGTTTTAGCACTGTCTTTGAGAGAGTAAGATATGTTGAGTACGTATCTTTTTTTTTTTCAATTCAGATGGCAACCAGTTACGAACGTAAATAAGTGTACGACCTAATTTTGGCAGTGTGAATTATTTGCTGGGTACAACTGAAATGGGATGTGTAGGAGTAGGTTCAATGTTTGGATACATTACATAATTCTCTTATGTGCAGTGAAGTAATTTACTCCCTTCCCGCAAATAAAAAAAAAGAAGTAATTTACTCCCTCTTGTATGTGGCGTTGATTCGTTCATATACAACGATCCAACCTGTTGGTTTCTCAAGATGCATGCCCTAGCTCAGCTATTCATATGACAACAGGTCGATCACTAAAACTCCAGAAAGGAAACTAACCCCGTAGCTAGCTAGAGAGATGGATGGCATCCCTAACTGACAATACGTCCAACGATCGCTCTTGTCCTGTAAACCTGATACGAATAATCATGAGAGTGAGAGAGAGAGAGAGAGAGAGAGAGAGAGAGAGAGAGAGAGAGAGAGAGAGAGAGAGAGAGAGATGAATCTGAAAACCGTAAGAGCATGCATGCGATGTTTACCTAACGACCTGGCTGGGCGCGGCCAGGAGGTTGGCTCACGCGTTTTCGATCTTCAGCTCGTCCCTGCACTGCAATCTCCATACGCGGAGATCATCACCTTGGGGCTAACAAAGCTTACTACCAACATATCAATACAAGTAAGGCTCATTTACATAATTACAGTATAACTGATCAGTGTACTGAAACGCATTGCATCACCCAATATTCCCTATGCAAGTCATCCCTGCTTTTGACCGATTCATTTCGATCGACCCCCACCGGCCTTTAGCCTGCAGATCATCCACGTACAAGCACAAGAAGAAATAAGCCATGTGCCAGAAAGAAGAAAGCATCTCCCTTCTGCAGCAAGGTACAAACCACCTCTATCTAGGTGCTGGATCGCCATGCATATCATGCAAAGAATTTTGAATCCAAAAATTTGCTTGCTACAATACCATATACCAGTTTCCGTAAGGACCAAGTTATTTTGAATCTCAAAACAAAAAAAAGGACCAAGTTAAAACTTGCCTTCACACGAGCACCAAGGGCTTGAAAGGGTATCATCGCATCCACCATCAGGTATATCTCATGATAGTCAAGTAACAACTATTGCTATAGATATAAACAATAGCTAGAGGGACGGCCTACACAATTGCATGGCTACTAGCATCAATAGTCAACTTATTATTTATCATATGTTAGCTTTATTATCAATTGTACTTTACCCATATCGTTGCTTTGCTTCACACCACACTATACTTTTCTTCTTAATATATACACACGGTTATGTTGCTGGTCTTCTCTTAATTTATTGTACCCGGCCATCCCATTCACTGTTGCAACGGAGACAATTTTTTTTTGTAACGTTAGAGGTATGTGGGTATTTTCAGTCGTTGGCAGTGGTGCTGGGTATATAATTCTTTAGGTTGTTTGTACGTAATGATGGTGGTTGATAAGTAATTACATATAGGCAAAATTTGCTACAACACACCCGGTGTGCCTTTATTAGCCACAACACACTCTAACTCGTATTTAGCTGTGACACACTCCAAAAGTGTGGTTTCTTATATTAGCTGCAGCAACAGCACATTAAACAGACGGAAAGTGATCTTTTTAAATTTTTTATCTCATTGCACGAAATACATTACAATTGGAAACTTTACATAATGTTACATTGGTGCATTCGCTATCCATGTGTTGTTGTGGCTAAAAGCACACCTTTCCAATGTGTTGCAGCAAATTTTGCCTTATATAAATAGGCTTTGGAGCATTTTGGATTAACTTTTTTTTTAATCATTGGAAGCTGTGTGTAAATTTTATTTTATTTTTCTTCAGTTAATATGATAATTTCTAGGTAACATGATATGGGTGCTTCTTTTGTTAACCAAATATTAAGATAACTGTTAAAAAGTATTCTTGACCTTTTATATTGTTATAGCCATGTTTTGCCACATAGTTTCGTAAAAAAATCCTATCTTACAATGCTTAACTTGAAATATAGGTGGTGTCACACCCCCCCCCCCCCCCCCCCCCCCCCCCCCCCCCCCCCCCCCCCCCCCCCCCCTTTTTGACATTTGTTACGCTCAGCAAAATGAGAATGGAGGGAGGGACTACAATTGGCATCACACATGATATGAGCTGCGGCATGGGCTCTGGTGCCTGCAATGTTTCCGAAATCTTCAGGTTGGATTTGAACCATTTATTTGGCAAAAAGTCTCTCAAACGCTTCTTGCACTTAGGTACAGAAAATTAATAAAGTAAACAAAATGTAGTTATTTCGCAGAAAGGCAGGCCCCAACAAATTCTGTGAACTATCCAAAAACATTGGTGTGCCTCCGCTGAGTCTTCAGACCCACTTCATTTCATTTTCTACTTTCTCCTGAAATGACTCAAGTGGTTCCTTTTTTTTAATCCATTAAAACTGGATCAAACTCTCATACCAATAGGTGCGGGCCGGACTGGCTGGCAGCAGTGCTTGAATTCGGACAGAGGTTGAGGGGCGCGCGGCACTCGGCGCTCAATCTGTCTTCGCATCGGAAACGAACAATCACACCGACTGGCATCGGGATTCTTGTGTCATATAAGCTTTGCATCGCATCGCATCGATCAGGAAGCCAGTGGATCTTCAAGCGCGTGCCGCGCCATGGCCGAACAGAGCCCGCTGCACCAGTGGGAGCGCTTCCTCCGTTCGTTCGGCGCCATCGACTCGGCCATCGAGTCCGCCGGCCCGGGCTGCTCCCGCGCGGAGCACCGCCGCTTGAGGGGAGACCTCGTCGCGATGCTCCGCGACGCCGCTGACGACGACGACGAGGAGCTCGCGGGGGGCATCTGCCTGCTGCTGGACGACGCGATGGCCGAGGCGCTGGAGTCGCTGCGGCTGGTGCCCGTGACGGCGTCGATGCTGACGACCACCGACGTCGCCGCGGCCGTCGCCGGTCTGCGGGGGCACGGGTCGGAGCGGGTCCGGCGCCTCGCGCGCGGCGTCTTCGGCCGGTGGCGGGCGTCGATCGAGGGCGACCTGTCCAGGGTCAGAGCTGCCCTGGATAAGCTTTCGCGGATATCGCACGAGGACGAAGCGGTGGCCGCCCCGTTCGCCGGAGACGACGCCACACGCCAGGAGCGCGCGCGAATCCGTAGTTCATCAAGAAGACACGAGGAAGCAAGCGAGCAAGAACAAGATCCCAGACCCGTCCGAAAAGAGATCGGCCATGGTCGGCGACGCCCGCGTTCGGAGCGAGAAGATGGCCACGAAGCAAGTTTCCAAGGTCCCAGACGCCCGCGTGAAGATGCCTCTATTTGTTGCCAGCGGCCGCATCCGGAGCGAAGAAACGAAGACTGCAATGCTCAAGCTCCACAAAAATCTCGTTCCGAGAAGCAGAGCATGGCAACCTCTGCTTTCCAGAAGCTGTCGCAGGAGGAGGCGCCCGCTCCCTTCACCGGCGGCTACCGTCAGTCCACGATCCTTCATCAAGTGGGCAAGAAACAGAGGACGGGAAGCGGCAGCGCAAAATGTACCGGGGATGGTCGAGCAGAGGCCGCTGAACGCGCACCAGAACACGAGGGATCAGATCCGGGCGAGCTCAGCTCCAGGGCCGTGAGGTGCTTCTCGCTGTCGTCGCATCACAGGGTTTAGGCCACCAAGGAAGGGCTCTCCATGCCGCATTCAAGAAATCCCTGCCACGAGTGTATGCTCTGTTCCTTTCTGCTGGTGAAGCATGCAGCACGGTTAATTGTTGCGACGTTTCGTTCTGTATGTGTGAAGATTTCATGTGAACTCTTGATCACAGTGTTAAATTTATCTCTCACTAGCGAGAATGTATCAGATCAATATGAATAGAAGCTCGATTTGCGACTTTCTTATGAGCTCGTTCGGTTGCAATTTGGGCCTGTAATTCATCATATGCAACATGAATAGAAGCTATTGCGCTATTGCTACTGGTAGGATTGATCGACTATCATCACGCGTTTATGCACCAATAAAACATGAGCACTTTTACTATTCAAAATAATAGACATTAGTTTGTCAAAACTAATGACCATTAGTTTGATCCGATGGTTTAGATTCGACCTCGAAAATTCACTGCTAATGGTCATTTTTTTAATCAAATTGGGAGTAATATCAGACTTGTAATAAATAGTTTTATTTTCATAAATAAAATAAAAATCGTAATTGATTAATCTCTTATGCTTATTAATCTAGTAAATATTTTTTTCATTATTATGAGTACTTATATTGGGCCTAGCTTAGCAGATGTCTTACTGACATAAAACGTAAATTTCTTAATAAATAGTGCTAGTACAAATTTACCCTTAAACTACAGTGTTGCCGGCTTCAGATTAACTGTTGTCAGAAACTTGTCAGGTGTCTATGTGTAGTTATCTCCTGTTCATATTCAGGTTGGCTGTTTAACTATTGTTTGGTTGTTTCTTGTTCAGTTGAGTCATGCGATGTTTCGTTGCTCAACATGTGCGAGTTTGTAGGGCAGGTAGGTCATGATCTGCGCTAATTAGAGGCTATGATCACCATGTATATATTTCAAAGTACTGTTTCTAGTCAAGTATAAACAAGCACAACGTGTATTCTCACAGTACTGTTAAAGGACACAACTTCATGAAACAGGTTGAGAAACATTGGTACTATGTTGAACTACAACAAATTGCATCAAAGAAAAAACACCGGATTACAATGTTCAGGGCCATATCGTATTCAGTTCTAAATGCAGCGCAGTCTTGGAGAAGACATCAATCTAACAGGCATACAGAAGATAAAAATGGGATAAAGAAGATCAGATGGGCGTTGAACATACCATAAGTTTTGACCACAACTTATTCGATGATACTATACTGGTTCAATTGATCTGCAAGTTTGAACTCAGCGTGACACGACTTCTTTGATGATGCTAGTTTCAATCATTCTGAGTTGAATTAGCTGTTGTCACCTTTTGGATTCGGAGCCGAGTCCGGCACCGATTTTGTCTAAGAGATTGGGTGCTGCTGCTATTTATATTAGTTATATGTGTATAAATATATTTATATATATGAAAACCTGGCAGGCAAGGTAGTTCTCAAGAAGCATCGGAAGATACTTAATTTGTCTCCGACAGAAATATCAAGTTTTCCGTTTACCTGCCAGCCCACGTCTCCAAGCCAAAAGGAAGAACGTTCGTCATGGCGGCGTCGCCTATGTTTTTTTTGGGGGAATTTTTCTAATTACTTGAGTTTGACATACGAGTGGCCTTTTTTTCTCCTACACAGTGGCCTTTTTTCTCCTACACATTTGCAGGTTGATGCACGGGTGCGGACCAGATGTTTCATCATTCCTATTTTAGGTGCTCTTCATAGGAATTCCGTAGGGCCCTTCTTTGGCCATGATCTTATTTATCTTCATTATAGTTAGTAGCAGGCAACCAACTACCACGTACAGACCTTATAATCTTAGAATTGTTCTTTTATTTAAAGTTCGAATGAAAGATCCGTCGTGTTCTCATCAACTCATCCAGAGCCTTTCTCCGATTATAAATCAAAGTAGTAGTTTTTCTTTAGAAAAGGGAATCTTATTTAATATTAAAGCATGTCACATCCAATGAGTATATATAAAAGCAATCCAAACAACTTCAACTCATTTTTTAGGTTACAATAATTTTGAAAGAGTCACAAATTCCATCAACAAGGATCACCATCCCAGACAGACATACCAAGAGAACTCTCATCTAAACGAACACAACCATATCACCGTCCACCACCGCCATCCTTATCTTTGTGGGAGGAAAACTGAAAATATATTCGCAAAACAGGGCTAGATGTAACCTTCCACACAAAAATACGATAAACTTGCCTCAGTCGAACGTAGAACCCACAAGCACCTTCTTTAGATTCGTCGTGGGAGAACACAAATCCGAGCATCATCCAGATTGATGTCACCAGCAATCAAATCCTCACTAGCCCACAACCATTGCTAAGTAGAACCACGACATGACAAAGAAACGGTAGAAGTACCTTATTCTCCATCGACGATGGAACCTTCGTCTCACCACCACCGCAAGACACCTCGTCTTTCATTGCTCCAGGCCGATGAACTTGGCGACGTCGCACCACAACCACCACTTTCTTCGACCGGACAACTATAGGAACATTAACCCTAACAATCGCTACGGGCGTGCGGCCGTCACCAAGAGTGGCCACCATGAGAAGAATCCTATGAGCAAATAGGGTGGACACCCGGATGTCGGGCCTCCCTCCTCTCTTGACGGCCTCGCCTCCGTCTAGGGGCGGTCAAATTGCCTGCGCGGAGTTGCTGCTCGCGTGAGGCTGGTTGCGTGACTGACTTGTGCCGAACCAGAAGTTAAAAGCAAAGTAGTAGTTGATCAAGATGCTCGAATACGTACAAACTTTTGTCTTTGTTTTCCTCTAGTCATATACTCATGTGTATATTTCAAATATGACCCCTAGTCTGCTTTAAATTTGATTCTCAAAGCCCATCCCCATTAATCGATCAACCTCATTGTTATTTGAGTAAAGTCGCTTTCACAACTTACTAGTGGAGCTCACAGTATGTAAGGCTAATACTTGTGTGGAGCTAGAGCCGCATGATGAAAATTGCATCAGTACTGATATTAAGTGTTATTAAATATATGATAGTTGTGATTGTCTGTGCATTGCTATTGGAGAAAAAAATTATATTGCGGTTACAGGGCTCAAAACTGACATATAGATATACACATCCGAAAATTGAAACATAAACACATGATTGGAAGCTAGGAAGCACAATATCAGATAACATACGGTGCAATAGGAGATTAATGCATCAACCCAAAAGGTTGATGCTTCACAAGCCTATCCATAAAACTATGTTATTGGGTTTTGAACTCTTAATACATGTCCATAAACTACAGCATAAAAAGTGGTAGTTCTAATTGTTGTTACACCTGTGGTGTAGGTGTTGGGGCTGTTCGGCAGGCTGCGCTGCAGCTGCGGCTGCTGAAGAAATAACTGCGAACACTGTAGCGGTTGATGGGAACACTGTAGCAGCTGCTGAAGAAATAACTGAAACACTGTAGCTGCTGCAAAGCAGCCAGGCGAACAGGCTGGTTAATGGTAGTGATAGTAGATTTTAATTGGTTTCATTTTATTTGGGATTGTTGTGTACTTTGTGGCTCTTTTCAAAATGGTGGGACTAAAATGGGATGGGCTTAGTAAATTTGGCCTGACATGAGCTTCTAAGTTTTCACTAATAAAAAGCCCCAAAACATGACTCATGATGTTGCCAACACGACACTACAACTGATGTGTCAAGATAGACAACAAAAGAAGATAATGATGATTACGTGCAAGAGAAGAAGATAACGACGATTACGTGTAAGAGAAGAAGATAACGATGATTACGTGTAAGAGCTCTATAAAAGGAGACCCAACATGCGACATAGGGCTTAAGAGCGGAAAGCTCAAGTTTATTTCCCAAACTCTTATTCTCTATCCTCACCAGGTTAGCATATATGAGGCTATTCCTCCTTCCTTTTACTTTGTTGAATTATTCTTGTCTTGCCCGCATCTTCTACCTACGTGTTGTGATTAGTCACATTCAGTCATGCAATTTACTATTGAAGATTATGGTAATATCATCTCGCAGATAAGAGGACGTAAGTACTAGATTGCCCTAATATAATAGTTTAATTTTTTTGTATATCTAACAATGATTTCTTAAGTGTTTTGAGATCCTTGTATGGAAATTTATGCCATTGTGGGGCAGTGGAGGAATATGTTGCTGCATCACCTACCAAGATTCAGATATTTGATTTACACATACGAGTGTTTTCACTGGTTTCATCGAGAAGTGGAAGTCAAGGTTCCACCAACAAGCACGAACGGCTTCTATACAACTCACATATGTCTCAAACACGGTTTTCTTGTGGACTTCTTATTTCACGTATCACAGGTACTTTAATTTATATCCACTTTTGCGTTATTTTGGTTGTCATTTTATTATTTATTAAATTAGTTATAGTTTGATAAAGTTGCAAGTATGATTATCTTCGACAAATGGATCATGCCTTTACCTTTAGCTTAAGTTTTTGGATATGTATCTGCAGTCATATCTTAAAGGAAAAGTCATAGTTCCAACACTATATCACTACAAGAAAAAACCCCTGTAGAGACGCTTTATTAATAGGTTAGATACGTATATTGCGTCTCTATCAAGACGTAGAGACGTTTTCACAAAGCGTGTCCGAGGCGTCTTCGCGCGGGCCGTGTCAGAGTTCAGTAGATACGATTTTTGAAAGCGTGCCTACAAAGATTTCGACGCTCCATAGAGACATTATTCAACGTACCTACATATATAGCTATGTTTTCATAGATACATACAATACGTATCTATTGAAGTAGACACGTTTCATAGTGATGAATTCCTGTGTGTTAAGAAATGTAGACACATTCTATGTCGTCTTTATAGATACGTGTCAAAAAATAATGTAGACACCCATTGGTTTATTCACGCCATTAGTAGGAGTTGAACCTGAGACCTCTTTGTTTCATGCAAGCTCCTCTAACCATCTCATCTCTCAAACAATTCTGAATAAATTTGGACATGTATTCTTTTCTACTCATTTGTTCTAAGTGTTTCAACGTCTCTAGAATCATTGATAGCGTGTCAACACTGTCTCTAGATGAAGCTAGATACGATGAAAGCGTGTCTAATATCATATTATCTTTATACGTTCTTTATGACGTGTCAAGAAGCGTCTTTGCATGAGACTAGATATGATCAAAACGTGTCAAAATGTCGTATCAATTTGAGACATTCTCAATAGCATGTCAGGAATCGTCTTTGAGGAGCTAATGATGGTTGAAAGCATATCTAATATTGTGTCATTGTGAGATGTTATCAAAAGCATGTCAAGAAGCGTGTTTACGATGCGTAGTAACAATTCAAAGCGTGTCTAAAATTGTATCACTTTAAGAAGTCATAAAAAGCATGTCAAAAAACATGCTTATTTTGTTACCCACGTTAAAGCGTATCTAATAACATGTCAAATTGACACGATCTCATTATCGTGGTAAAAAACGTCTTTAGGTGCTGATGTAGTGATGTTATAAAAGCGCATCTACAAGAGCGTGCTTAGAAGCCATTTTTCTTGTAGTGTATATTTGGAATGTATGTGGTAAAACTTGTCTTTGATATACAAAGATATGTGGTCATGAAAGTGCTTGATGCATTTGTGTAATTTTTGAGTGACTTACTCGTCATATATCACACGTAGATAACCATACTTAGAACCTAATAAATCATAAGATAAGCTCTCTACATGAAAATTGTGGTTTGAACTGTAGAAACTATCATTCCTTACACATTCAATACATTTCACAACAATGATAAAGCCAGAACAATGCATGAGCAATTTATGTTTCCTCTAAAAGCTTGGCCCTATGTGATGCCTACTTTCCTGAAAGTTAGATAAACTTTGCGATAGTTGTTTTTTATGATTTGACACTACCATAGTGGATGTATATCTATTTTTGTTGTAAAGAGGAATCTTCTAGTCATGTTTTCGTCTTTTTTCCTGCAACAGCATGTCTTACTCATGCACCTTGCCTCACCTTGCTTTATCTCCTTTGGCTACAATCGATTTTCCATGTACTTTTTTTCTTATATAATAGAATTTGTATTAATGAAGTTGGATATCATCCAACAACTTTATGATTTTAAAGGATCGTACAGTAGGCCATAAGGCATGAGGGTTACTTGTGTGCTTGTGATTACATTAATTGGATTCATGCATGGTTCATGTGTGTATGTTAGGTGAAACAAGTTTTTTTTGCAAGATATTACAAATTTATAAAATTATTATTTTATGATCTGTCACTAGTATGTCTATTTGAATTCTAAATGTGGATCCACCGATTATATATTATCTCTTTCTAGAGCAAGCATGCACTACTCATGTTGATTTTTGCTTTATAACCTTTGGATAGAGTTGGCTCATTATTTTGCATATATTACGTGTATCTGTTACGGTTGCTTCCATGAAGATAGAGTATCCAACATATTGTTACTAGTTTTAAGGGATCATGATTTAAAGGCACCCAAGATGTTTCGTGTTTGAATGTGAGTACGTTACTAGTTTTGATACATGTTACATGTACAATGCATTGTCCTAGGTGAGGCCCACTTTCATTTGTGTTGTAAAGGGGTATCTTTTGGTCTATCTGCATTGTACATGTATCATGTATCAAACTAGTAACATGCTCACATGCAACAAGAAACATCTTGTGTGCCTTTCAATCATCATCCCCTAGAACTAGCAATGTGTTGGCTCTATCGTTATCAAAGCAACCGTTATAAATAAGCATGATATATGCAAAATGACAGGCCAACTTGATTCAAAGGATATAAAACATAAAATCAACATGAGAAGTACACGCATCCTCGAGAAAGAGATAATATATGACATATGGATTCATCTTTACAACACAAAAGGGCATACTAGTTCCAAAATTATAAAACAATAAATTTGTAATATCTTGCAAGAAAGCTTGCTTTGTCTAACCATGCACACACGCACCATGCATGGATGCACACATGCGTCATGCATGGATCCAATTAATGTAGTCACAAGTAATCCTCATGCCGCATGTCTTACTATACCATCCTTTACACCCATAAAGTTCGTGGATGATATCCAACTTTATTAAAACAAATTTTATTATATAAGAAAAGACGTACATGACAAACCGATAGTAGCCAAAGAATATAAAGCAAGGTGCATGACTCATTGAGTGTACAATCATGCAACAATGCGTTACGTCATCAAATTACTTTTTAGATCAAAACGGTGGGAAGTCTCAAGTAAGGCTAAAAAAAGAAACGTGCAAGAAAACGATTAACCAACACCAAAATTCTCCCTTTCTTTTAGAGTAATTGCTCTCCTTGGTGTGCTATATAAAGGACAATACATGGTATATATCCTCATTAATCGGTGGTAGATACATAGCATTTCTGGTCGAACCACCGAACCGTAGATATTTTAGAGTTTTAGTTTAAGGTACAACACCTATCTTACTTATTTCTCAAAGTAGTCTGTGTCCATTGTATCTTAGAGTAGTTTGTAGTTTGAAAAGCATGTTAACTTGTTAAATCCTACCTTGTGATATCTATATGAAGATTCACTAATGGTTGTGTGATTGTTTTATATATATCTTGGTACATCTACCAAGCTAACGAAGAAGGGGATGGATCGTCCTATTGTCATTCGTACATCACCATTGACGCCTGCAACAGGGTCAGAGAAGCAAAGGATTGAAGAATTTTGGAAGAATCGAAAAGAAGAAATTGAGGCAATTGAAGATTTTGGTGAGCGTGCAATCCCCATGACCCGTATGAAGAAGGTCATTTGTGCCGAGAAGGGAAATATGATGATGACATTCGATACAGCATCCTTCCTAACAAAGGCATGTGAGATATTTGTGCAGGAACTCACATTCCGTGCTTGGATGCGTGCTGAGTCTCACCATCGTTCCATCATATTAGACTCTGACATTGCTGATGCCATAGCCACCACTGCGTCATATGACTTTTTGAAGGATATTCTACATGCTTACCAGAGGGATGATGGTTCTTTCCTTGCTCCAAGCCTACTAAGAAGTGCTATAGATCAATATATCAACCATCCACATCATCATGTCATCCTCCTCCACATCAAGTGCCACAGTTTCATCAACCTCAATTTTCACATTATCCTCCTATTGTTCATAGTCCACTTCCTTTGCAGTTAACAAATATTCATCCCATGCCACTTCCATTACCATTTCCCTTTCCATTGCAAGAATCTTACCCCTTGATGTCAACACTAGTGATACCCACACCCATTGTGAGTCCTACAATGCCTTCTATCAACTACATGGCCATGGGTTTGGGGTTCTTTGATGGTACCAACACCAATATCCCCAGCAATTTTACTGTGAATAACAACATTATTGCTTCAGGTGCGATGATTCATCCATTACAAATATATGCAGGAGCTACACCTAGCATTACTAATACTTTCTTCTATATGAACAACATGGCCAATGCTTTTGCTCCTTCCTATGATGTTGGTGGTATTAGTAACAATAACATTGTTGCACACGACCAACATATGGCAATTGAAGTGGATCATATCTTACCTGAAGTTACAAAAGCTGGATGTGCTGCGCACGCTTCCAGTACTACCAATGAAAATGATTGCATTGATCTTGATGATAGCCTTGGAATTGAGGATGGTCAGCAACAACAACAACAACATCAAGTGGAAGACATAATTTTTAATCATCCTCCAAATGCTCTAGATGGAACCTTAGATGCAGTAGTTGCTGGTGCTGGTGCTACTAATGCAGGCGGAGATAGCTTTGATATCAATTTGGATGATTTTGAGATAGCGGATGAATCTTGGTTGTCCAAGTTTTGGGAAGATGTCATGATGGAGCAGAACCCATCGCCTTTGCTTGATGTTACTTCCACTGATCTTCTTCCACTCAGTAGTGACATGCAGGACATTGATTGGATAAATTATGAATCTTATGTCCTTGACAATATGTCTCCAACTCAAGCTGAAGCGTAAGGCTCAAACAGATCACCGAAGGCACCGATGTAATCACAAAGAGAACTATGCTAGTGTACTCTGGATACTACAAGAATGTTGTCAGAGTAGAAAAAAAAAGTGCTTTCTTTGTGTGTAAATGTGTGCGATAAGCTTTGTGCCATGCTTGTACCTGTGTATTTTATTTAATTTGAGCAATCAATTTACAATATATGTCTCATTACAAGTGGTCCCTTACCTCTGTACCTATATTGTTATAGGGCACTGAAAATATGAATCAATATTCTAAGACAAGCCGTTCGTCAATAAACATTATTAAGAAACATAGTTTCATTGTTATGCCTCTGGCATGAGCTGCAAATAACAAGCACCAAACCAGATTTTGCAAAGCCTGCTACTAAATTTCTTTGCCAAGATGCCAAGAGGAGAGTGATCAAAATTTGTTGGAGAAATAAGCAGATCAGGTACTATGCTATCCGGCAACTGACAGCATTTCAAAGTCATTTGAGCATCTGGTTTCGGAGTTAATCTTGTTTTCGGTTGCTAGCAGACCCACAATAAAGTGCAGACTTTCTTCTGCATGCCGGCTTGCGGCCCTGAGGAACATATTAAAACTAGCAAAAACATTGCGTCGTTGGCGGCGGTGCGAAGAGCAGTCTTAAACATTCGAAATTATAACATGATGTACTCAAATTGAACACAAATGCAATTGAAAATGTGGTCAGAGTGACTGTTGAAGTTATTTCAAGCTTAACGAAACATCAAGCTTACATAAGAGACTGTTAAAATAGGAAGGAAAAAAAATTTATTCAACTCCAAATTGATATAAATACTTTTTTCCCCCTCAAATCATAGCCTGGGAGGGCTTGGTAGACAACCATTAGCGAAGACGTCAACACATCAGAATAACTTTTGATTTTTACGAAGATACAAAACTCTGCAACATACACTGCAACTCCAAAACAATCTTGAGAAAGATAGGCACGAATTTGATGACTCCCATCTAATCATTGTAATAGCCGAAAACTGAAGCATATAAAAAGTGTACAGTTTACATTTCAGATACAGTAATAGCCTGCAGGTGAGAGCTGAAGCAATTTCATTGATTACGGCAAGCATTATGTCTAGGTGTCTCAGAATAGACCCGACATCATTTTATTTGCATCAGCGGGGGACGCAGACTCCAACTGTAGGCGGTCTTGCTGCTGCTTCTTTCTCCCTCACCCCCATTCCCTCTTCATCTGATCATCTCTTCCCCTACTCCTCCACCACCTCTTCATTTCAATGGGGCGGTAGCCATTAAGGGGGACTGGAGCCCCCCGGGCAGATCCGCCACGGACCTGCATGTGCAGTAATACATCAAGTACCACACTGATCTCATCAGCAATAGCAACCTCTACAAATAAAGCAGAGACATGTATCAAAATCAGATCAATGAGATAATGAGAACAGCTAAAGAACATGCAACAAACTAACATTCTAGGACCGTAATTTGTCTACTAACATGGGGCTGTGAAATTTTTCTGAAGCTTTCTCATGTTTACAGTGCTTATTTGGCTCCGGTGTTCCAAGAGGAGCCAGCATTACTACATTGGATGGTACATTAATGGCATCAGCACTAATATTCCTTAGAAACAATGAAAATACAATTATCGGAATCAGTTGTATGAGGCAGTGACAGTTAGATGAAAGAACACACAAGACAACATTTTGCCAACCTAGTGCTGAGAAAGTGGCTGCAGATTGCTTACATTTCGGTGTGCTTAGGAGTTGATGTTTTAGGAAGCACCCCCCACATAATTTCTGAATTGAATGATTTACTATGCACGACAATGCTCCTGAAACCACATGCACCCACCTAAGCTAAGAGTATCACAAGGAGGGTAACAATTGTATAGGTAGAAAGACAATGGCCACAAACGGTATGAAAAGAATTAAGGACCGTTTTGATAAGCTGATAAAACAGAAGCAAACAAAATTGGTACTGAATGTAGCTGGTACAATACTACACTATAGTAAGCACTCCATTTATCAGTAAGTATAATATTTGACCTACATAACATGGGTTTTTGCCATATAATCGTCCTAACCATTGACAGAACTGCTATAAGATGTAAACAGGTAGTTGCAGATCATGTATATAAAAAACTGACATATGGAGTACAGGGTAATCGATTAGTGCATTACCTCAAAAATCAATATGGCACCTTTTTTGGGTATATCAATAACACGGATGTTCATCTATAACTGCTACAAACCCCTGGATGGAAACCTTATTTTATTCATCTGTTCACAAGCTGCCTCCTTACCTAAACATGAATGAAGCAACGCAAGGATATAAATATGACTGTCTGATACCTCTGTATATTAGGAAAAAGGGAGAGAAAAATTGATTCTTAAACTTCAGACCTAGGATTAGCTCCAGCAGCAGATCGTAGTAGAAACGCTGTCGACACAGAGCCAGCCATTCTTGCCACGCGCGTCCCTAATGGCGTTGCTGGTGGAGTTATTCTCGCTTCTGCAGCTCATTCGCCTTCTGCAGTTGTGCTCTGACGACAGAATACTCCACCAGCTATAGCGCTTCTGCGGTGTTCTCCCGTGCCTACAAAGTCATGATTATTGAACTAGAGAGAGGACATATTAACGATAACCACTCAAAATACGAGAATGCTATTCTCTCTAATTTTGTGAAAGGAAGGAATTAGTACCTGGCCCACCATTTTATGATACCGGTCCACAAACTTGTTGCGAATAAACCTGACTTGAGTCTGTTCGGTAAGGGAGTTCATGTCGAGTCGAGCATTGTGTGTTACCAAGGTTGTGTCATGCACGGCGCGGCTGTGTCCATGTTCCGTAGCAGTTTGGTTAGGATCACAGCAGAGTAGCTGCGTAGATCGAGTTAGAGTCCGTCGTGGCCGGAGGTAGTTAGCATCGTGGCGTCCGTGGGGCGAGTATCGGGAGCCGTGCCACACACACCCTAAGGCTCAAAAATGGTTAACCTCAAGTTAGGTTTGCCTTACACAGCCAAGCGTATTTCTCAGATCAGGATCAAGCTCAAGTTCTTGACTTGAAGTGAATCTCAAGCTCTGAGCCTCAGACAAAAGGAAAGCAGAAACATTTTCTGATTGCATAAGCACAAAATAAAGAAACATACAGAAACTCCATGAACACAAGTTCCTTCATCAGTGAATTCAAAAAAGCTTTGAAAAAATTAAAAAAAACAACAAATACTGCAACAACCTCTTGTATTGGATCAGCAGGTAGTTTGAGTGGAGAGTTCCTATGAAACTGCATTCTTGAAAGAAAACAGACGAGAGCAGACCCAGAATGAATCGTAAAGGGAAGAGGTGAGATCTAGTAAATTTAAGTGCAAACACTTCAGAGCAAATTTTAGTGCTAGAAGCCAGTGTTATATGACCGTCGGAGGACTAGGAAATATCATGTACAATGCATGCACGGAAGAAGGAAATAAAAACAGCACCTGAAGGAAAGAAAGCAAGCAAGTTGAACAGCAGTCAAATTGATAGTGTGTTTCAGCTAATTTTCAGTGAACTCAAGCAATCCCCAAAGTCGATTCAGTTACCACAACAATCAAACTTGAAAGAAACATTGAAGTATGAATCACTGAGCCGAGCCTAGATTTTTGAGATGGTTTCCATGTAGTCCATCCATCATTTATGCAAACCAACCAGAGTCCAGATGTATTTGACACAAAATCATGTTTCCTGTAATTTGAGCAAACTATCAACGTGCATCAAGGTTCTTACAACTTTGCATAACGGCCATCCATATTGCTGAAGTTTTTCATTTGATGATCCATCAATCTTTCTGTTATGAGCAGTAATAGTGCGACATATGACTTGCATGGGCTGCGAGAAAAGATCTGGATATGGTGTGCTCATCAGCTGATGTTAGAATCATCTGGACAGGAATGGAGCAAAAATAGAAACTGAGATCTGTGTTTGAATGTGGTGCTTTGCATTTCACTGCGCACATCAATGTTGTTGACTTGTTGTTCTCTCTGTGGGTGCTATAATTGATGTATAGCACACAATATCATAGCATGGGGAATATTTTGCAGCAATCAACTTAAAAGAATATCCTGATGTATCTTTTGGACTGCAAAGGTTCCACACATGAAAATGTTTCAAGTGATAAGTCAACAAAGATTCTCACCAAGACCCTACCAACAGAGCCAGAAAGGAAGATCTTCAGAAAGCCTTCATTTCAGCCTTGTTTTACAATCAAACTTGCCTGATATATCCTCTTTACTAACCGACAGCAGGTCAAAGAAAGGACACAAGCCAACCATCAATTACCCTGGCCATTGCTCTTCAGTATACTGAACAAGGACAAATGGGAATTGCAATAGCAGCCCACAAAACTGCCATTCTTCCTCCTAGGCATCCTCAGCACTTGTGTCATCATCTCTGTCTGAACCAAATGTATCCTCCTCCTGAAGCTGCTCCTCAATCTCCATCGCAACTTTCCCATCCTTCCGAGCTGCAACCTCCCTCTCTTTTTGCAGTTTCTCATTCTTCTTCCTCAATTCCTCCAAATACATTTTATGCCCCTCATCCATGATGGCCACAAATCTTTCCTTCAACTCAATCAACGGGTCTCTATCTACAATCTCTCCATTCTCATCATAGGCTTCCCTCAATACTGCCGTTTTAATGCCGCCTTTAAGCGACACATAGAAGATCCCCGGGTGCCGTGTGAACGCATTAGCAAATGCGTTCGACAGCCTATACTCTTCACAAAATTTCCCTATAATGGGCACTGCCATCCTCCGCTCAACCGACAGCGACAAAACCTCATGTAAAACTCCAATTAACCGTTTCTCTCTCACTGCTGATCCCGGCTCCAGCAATGACGCATCTGTATATGGTGACACATACGGCAACTCAAGCCAATCCCTCACCCACTCTCTCATATCCTTCTTGAGGTAGAATCCCTTGGACAATTTAACAGTAAAATTGGGCCTTGGCCGTATACCAACGACATTGGCCTCCTTGTCAGCCCTCAATTCGATCACCGACTTCGCCAGATTTTCATCCCAAGAAACCAGCTCCAGGAATGCGTTCCCGGACCCATCGGGACCGGGGTCGCCGACGAGGCGGAAGAGGTGGGGATACTTGGGTACCAACGAGACCAGGAAGTCGTCAGGGAAGCCGAAGTCGCGCTTGGCAGCGGCGATTTTGGTGACGGGCAGAGCGCGGGTGTAGGAGATCATGAGGAGCTTGGCGAGCCTCGAAGCGTGGTGCGGCGCGTGGAGCTCGTGGAGGCGGGAGGCGAAGTCGAGGAATGCGAGCAGCTGCGGGGAGGGGGAGGCGACGGGTTCCGGGGGAGGGGAAACGGAGAGGAGGGTGGGGTACTGCCGGAGGAAGGTGGGGACGCGGACCGAGAGGCCGACGCGCTCGCGGCGCTTGGTGAGGTAGCGGAAGAGGAGGCGGCGGTTCGGGGGGAGGAGCACCTCGCGGACGAGCCGGGAGGCTTGGCGGAAGCGGCGGTCGCGAACGATGGCGGCATCGAGGGCTGGGTCGCGGCGCCAGGGAACCTTCAGGGAGGATATGCGGCGAACGGGATAGAGCGGAATGAAGCGGCGGGCGCCGCAGGCCGCCGCCGCGGCGGCGGCGGCTGAAAGCATGGTGGTGGTGGACTGTGGGCGGGTAGAGCGGACAGAGTGTCTGCTATTTACCCAAGAAGACTGAAATACGCCTTGTAGCATGGGTTAAGGAATTGATTAATCGAACGTCTTCAATGTGCTGTAATTTGGGAGGCTAGTGTCTTATTCTAGTGGGCGTTTCTAATCTAATCTAATAAAGTACGAATTATATCATTAATAACTCTTCATTCAAATTTTGTTTACCCTTCTTTAAACCCATCTTTGATCTGCATACTTAGGGTGAAAATAGGACGGATATTATGCAACCGACCTACTGCTAAATTCGCATAAAATCAATATGGGCAAATACATGATGCATTAATAATTATCCGAAAAATATAACGGGATAGGATATGGGATGAGTGGTATCCGTCTCAAATTCAAATATTATGTGATATGAGAAAGTTTATAACAGATCATAGACCAAACAACATGGTCTAAAATCGAGAGATTAACTAAAATAAGAGTCAAAATGATCTTAGTCATACTCTCCCCGTTCACTTTTAGATGTCGTTTTAGAGTTGGGCACAGGAATTAAGAAGAAGTGTAAAGGTAGGTGCACTGAAAACGAGAGGAGAGAGATAGAGGTGTAGTGGGAAGAGGGAATATTGTATTAGTAAGAGAGATAGGTGCATTGGGGAGCGAGAATGACATGTAATTGGAGAAAAGTGGAGAAGGCTAGAATGACATCTACTCCCTCCGTCCTCGAAAGAGTGTCGTTCTGCGCTTGTCAAAATGTCCCCGAAAGAGTGTCGTTCTGGCCCGGGCCCGCACCGCGTCCTCCTCCACACCGCACGCGCCGCACCCTTATCCACTCGTCGTCCCCGAGTCGCTCGCTCCTCCTCCCGCACGGCGCTCCTCCGCCGCCTCTTCCTCGCGCTAGGCCCCTGCTGCCCTCCTCTCTAAATCGCTCCTCCCCTGCCCTCCTCTCCAAATCGCTCCCCCCTGCCTTCCTCTCCGAATTGCTCCTCGTCCGCCGGACGGACGGGTCGGCCGGGACGTCCTCGGCGACCGGCGGCGCGGAGCGGACCACGGCGCCGTCGCTGAGCACGCGCAGGACGCCGTGGCAGTCATCGACCACGCGCGGGGGTGCGTCGGCGGCGGCGGCCGCGGGGGAGACGGCCATGGCAACAGCTGCGCGAGGGACCTCCGCTGGTCCCATCGTCCCTCCTCCGCCGGTCCTTCTTCCTCGAATCGCTCCTCCTCCGACGGTCCTCCTTCCCCGAATCGCTCCCGGCGGCGATGGATGGGGCGGCGTCCCCGGCGGCGCGGCGCGGCGCGGTGTCGAGGCATCTCTGGAGGCGATGGGCCATGGGAGCAGCGGCGCGACGTCCTTGGCAGCGACAGCGGCGTTGAGACGTCCCTGGAGGCGACGCGGCATCCCCGGCGGCGAGCGGCGTCGTCGATTTGGCGATGCGTACGAGAACCAAAGCAGCGACACGGCATCCTGCTAGAGGCATGATAGTCGTTTCACCTATCTGCTATTCTGTCGGGGGGGAGGCCAGAACGACACTCTTTCGAGGACGGAGGGAGTATATCAATGGTTAGTATGTCTTTTTTTACTCTAATTTCTTCTTTATTTTTTGATTTTTCATCCTTGCAAACACTACGATAATATCTGTGTATAACTTCGGATTTGAAAAAAAAATATAAAACACGGTATGTGATGTAGAAATAATTATCCAGCAGTATCCGCTCCGATTCCGAATTAAAATAGAAAATATAGGATAAGGATACGGGATGAACACAATTCGCCTCGTCCATATTTAATCCGTTTTCACCCCTACCTCCCACCCTTAGATTTGAAATTGATGGGACTAAAACAGACGGTGACGGGTGACATTCCGTCGCCTCAAATCGATATTTTTTTTACCCCTCCAATTTTCTACCAGCACCAACACCTTGACTGATGATGGTCTGATGCGATCCCAGTCCTCTTTCCTTGTCTAGCGTCGTACTTTTCTTTTCTCCTTCCTGGTTTTTCCTTCCATGTTTGAGTCATTCTTTCCTTTTCGTTCACCGTGTTGGATCAGGTGAGACGCGCGGGCGTGGTGCTATCGCCGACATCTTCTTTTCCCCACGCCCTTGTTTTCAGCAATGAATCAATCCCGCTCCATCAATCACGCGCTCGTTTCCTTCTCTGCCCAAAACCCATCGCAGCAGCAGGGGAAGGGGATGACCCTCTTCCTTCTTCGGGGCTACTCTTCTCCCGGCGGCGGCTGCAATTCACCCGACGACTTCATACAGGTGCGGTCCTCCCTCATTGATTTTCCTCCGTGTCCTCCTCCCCATCCTGAAGCTACACACTCCTCCTGCTCCTCCGTGTACAACTCTGGGTTGCTCCCCTGCCTTTCTCCAAAAGGATCTTGCGCGTGTTGTGGAAAGATCAAGCCAATATTATTGGAAAGATCATGCCAATATCGATATGATTTCAGTCTTTTTGGATCTTGAGGTGATCGGTACAACTTGCTGCAGCTAGCTTATTGCGGCTGTGGGTGGTGCCGTCGAGGTGGAGTAGCGCGCCGGCGAATTACAGTTTGATCCTCGTCTTGGCGGCGTCCATGTTACTAGCTTCGTCCAGTCGGATCAAATCGCAGGTATTGAAATTTTCAAGTTTCTGTTTGATCTCTGTATAAACTGTTGCAATCTCAACTAGATGATCTTGTTTTGGCGCCGTTCAGAATGATCGATCTTGTCTGCGCCCGCGTCTAGGGCGATCAAGGCTTCCTTTGAGGGTCGTCTTGTACTGGTTTCTTATGAGGCTCTTCTTGTTCAAATCACGGTGAGAAACCCGTCTTCTGCACGTTCAGTTCCAAACATGTGAGACCTTATTTACAAAAACCTGTTGCAATCTCTACAATTTCAGAGTTCCATCGATTTCCTCTCAGCCAGTTGCAATACGCGCAGAACGGGAATCCCACTTGTACAAGCGCGCACGGCGCTTATCTAACAGACAGTGTGCCCCCCCAAGTTCCTCTAGATTCGTGCACCATGGCCCGCACTGATGCCAACTCGGCGAGCTCGAGTCAAAGAGCCAGATGCGCTGGATTCGCAAGAAGCTGGTAGAGTACCCTATACCCTACTCCATTAGAAGCCAGTGTAGCTCTAACCAGGAGCCGAAGCCAGTACCTCTTCATATCTGGAGCTGCTTCTCCGCTTGGCCTTTTCAGTCCCGCGCAACGAACTCAAGCTCCCTTCCCTGCTCAGCGCCGCCAACCGTAACCTAAGAACCGAGCGGAGGAAAAGAGGGGCCGAGCTCGAGTCAAAGAGCTTTGGGATTCATGGAAGGTGACCTTTCAACCCCGGCTGCAATGCAGCTCCTTCGAGAGGTACATCTTCTTGGTTCCTTTTTCTGCAATCTCTTCCTTTTCTGCAATCTTTGTAGTCTAAACATTTCTTAGGAGTTATACTTGCCGTTCAAATGGTAGTACTACTACTGAATCTATAGAAAGTTAAATCTTAAAAAAACACCTTTCTCCTTTCTATGAATATTGTCTGCCTGTTTAGTAATTAAGAATCTATACAATCGTACTGAATCTAAACAAGCCCTGCTTTTGCTTGTACCTTATTGATGCTCGACGAATGAAGCTGGAAATAAACTATACTGGTTATTAAATGCTAGTTTGATTTTCCTGCGCCCCCTTTTTAGTTCTTTGGTTCTTCATATATACTGTGTCAGAAGTACTCAGAACACAAATGCATTTTATTCCAAAGGGCACTCCCTCTGATTGCAGTACCCACACTTATTTTTCTTGGGCTTGTTTGGTTTGAATCGACCTTCTTAACAAACCTGCTAGCGTTACTTGTAGATTTACAGCAATCGATCTTCTTTCTGAAACTGCGCCCCAAGGTAGTGTGATAGTCGTATGCAACATGGATCTTCCATAACATGTAGGAGTACCTCTGAAGTGAATTATTTTTTTTTCTCTTTTTCTTTGGGATTGTTGTGCATGCAGGAATAGCAAATTGCGTCAGGCTACGGAACATAGTTTACAAACACTAGATATATGCTCTTTAGAATATGTTTGTACGGTTTCATGGACAAATTTCTTTACATTAGAAAAATTCACCTTATTTTTTTATTTTGAGTAAATTGCACTGGTGGTATAACAACTTGTGAGGTGGGTGCGTTTTAGTCACAAAACTTGAAAAATGCTTAATCAGATCACATAACTTGTTATAGGGGTGCAAATGAAGTCATAAACTAAAGATATACTAGTACAAATGCACGTGCGAGATGATGTTATTATATGTGGGAAAGCTACTATCCAAGAGGCTCAGATCATCAAAGACATTCTAGACTCTTTTTGCAGGGACTCAGGACAAATCCCAAATTGGAGCAAGTCTTCAATTCTTTTTAGCACAAACACTCCAAGTGTAATGCAGGAAAATATTAAAATTCTCTTTCAAGTCTCAGATATGAGTCACAGTTCCATCCACCTTGGTCATCCTTTATTCATAACTCATACTCCTAAAACCAAGGTGTATGCTTTCCTTAAAAACAAGTTCAAATCCAAATTTAATGATTGGAAAGCAAACATGATCTCTCATGCAGGGCGTTCCACTCTTATTAAGTCAGTGTTTTCATCGATTCCTATATATTACATGTCGCATGTTCTTTTCCCTAAATCTCTAACTAAAGAGCTTACTGGTATTATCAGGCACTTTTGGTGGAAAGGAAATAACCCTGATCACAACAAAAAACCCCTTTGTCTAACAGCTTGGGATAATTTTTGTATTCCTAAAGGTGCAGGTGGACTTGGATTCAGAGACCTTTCGAGTTTAAACACTGCTTTGATTACAGGGCTAGCATGGAGAATGATTACCGATCCTAATGCTCTATGGGTCAAAATATTAAAAGGTAAATACTTTCCTAACACCTCATTCTGGAAGGCAGGCAACTATGGTTCTAAATCCTGGACTTGGGATTCTATTCTAAAGGTAAGGGACATCCTTCTCAAAGCTGTTCAATGGCAACTTTTTGATGGTGATCTCTCAATTTGGAATCAACCATGGTGCCCTAATTGGGACTCTATCCATTTATACATCAAAGATGAGGCTTTTAATAGTAACCTTCCTGTCAAAGTTAATGAGCTGTGGCTAAATAACCCTAAGAGATGGAATCAACCTCTCCTTTTATCTATTTTCAGCTCAGAATTTGTCAATCAAGTTATGCAGATTCCATTAACACAAGCTGGAGGCCCTGATGTGTTAATCTGGAAGCCAAACAAAAAAGGGATTTGGACAGCTCAAAGTGCGTACAAGCTTATTCACCAAGAAGAAATAGAGAAAAGGGTAAGAAATTGAACAGATCAAGTAACACTATGTCTATTATTAATTTGATTTGGAAGAACAAAAAGATTTTACCTAGAGTTCAAATGTTTATATGGAGACTTATGACGAAAAATATAGCTAATGCTAAGCGAGTTCACAAAAGAATGAATAACATCTCTTCTAATTGCTCTCGCTGTCAGCAACCGGAGAATGATGAACATATTTTCTTTCACTGTTCTTTTGCGAGAGCGGTCTGGTTCGCTTCTCCGTTTGGTATCAAAACAGACCAGCTTGTTGGCTCTTGCTCTGATATGATTTGCAATATTTTCTCTTATTTAAGTGATCCTAAAGACATTGACCTTTTTTGTTATATTCTCTGGTTCATATGGAAGGCAAGAAATGATCACAGGTTTCAAAAGAAAGAAAAGGCCGTCCATTCAGTTATCTTTCAGGCCTCAGCTTATCAAATAGCCCAATATGAGGCATATGAGATCGAACAATTTTCGGGTGAAGGTCTTGCTGACCTTCCTGTTTCTTTTCATAATGAATCAAAATATATTTCTAGTCACAAGTGTTGTTGCAGGATTGATGCTTCCTTCCGCCAAGGTCAAGATTCAGGACTTGGAATCTTCATATGGAATCAGGAGTTGTGGAGCCTGAAAATTCAAGCAAAAACATCCCAGGCCGACACTCCTCTTCATGCTGAAACCTTAAGCATGTTACTTGCATCGCAAATCTTAAATATGTTACAGGTCCAGGAATGTGATATCCTCTCTGACTGTAAAGCCTTGATTGATTTCTTGAAGCAGCCTCATGGAAAAGTTCTGGATTGGAGAATAAGACAGGGCATCAAAGATATTCAGTACTTTTTAGAGAGCAAGAGTATTAGCTTCCATTATATTCCTAGAAAAGAAAACCATATAGCTAATACTCTAGCTAGAAACGCTCTGTTAGAAAATTGCAGCAGCTCTACTTTTAGTTGCTCAAATGCTGATCATTTTAGAAGCTGCCCTGTAAAAGACCTACTATGTAGGTGGCCCTCCTGGGTTAAACTTTGTAAGTTTTATTGCATATGAATGAAAGCCCTTCGGGGCGTATTTCCTTCAAAAAAAAAAATGCACGTGCGACACGCACACGTGGATATTGTTCAACACGATATCACGGACATGAAAAAATTTTGTTGTACAGTACAAGAAAGTATTTTGTTGAACAATATAAGAATTGTACAATTCTATCATGCAACAGACATTTTACTAAAATTATAGCGTCATAACAATTATAATTTTCCAAATGACAAACTTATCCTGGTGACTTCGCTGACTTTACAAAAAAAAAATTTAAAAACAAGAGCAATGAAAAACATTGGTTCAGTAAAAAATATATCCACCGATATAAATCAATTGTATGAAAAGAGGAAACAATAATCAAACATAGATAATATCCAGACGCCAGAATTACAAATATTATAAAAGCAAACACATTTTCAAAGTATCTCACACAGTGAGTGCCCCTGATAATATTTAATTATACCACGGTGCCACACTAATCTAAAGATTCAGCGGACTACTTAACTCTAATGGAACGCTCTTTTATGCCTATTATAAAAGGGCCAGAAGTCATCTTCACAAACTCCTTCACATCAACATGTATGCCTTCTTCAGATTCATTCAGCTCGTACCTTAGGTATGCTACCAATCCACGTACAGCTGATAGTATCCAAGCCGGCCCCATTTAATCAGCCAAAAACCTGCGCCCAGCTCCAGCACACACGGTTCCATCATGTTACTGTAGCGCATCTGCCACCGACTATTGCTGTCGATAAGGAATAAGACGCAAAACAAAGTGATTTGTTCTTTATACGTTTGGATGACTTCAAACCTGGCAAAACAAACAAGTGTTCATAATAAGGTCCGTTATTACCAAATAAAGATGTTTTATTCATTTAGATAATAAGGCACTTGATTGGTAGCATGGACACGACAGCTAGTTGATGTCTTCCATTCTACACCCAGATACATTTTCTTGAACCGTAAGATGGCTCATTTGATAGCTGGGATCGTACTCTACAACAAGTCCATTCATTTCACGGCTTCTACGCACTACGTGTTGGTACAGAAGCCAAGTCAGGCGGTAGAAGGGCATCATCATTGCACTCCTATTAGTGTGAGGATTCAACTCGAAGTCATCGTCAACATACAAATGATGTGACCTGTATCATAAAAGTTTGTAATCAATCCAAGTAGTTGAATGCGTGTATAAACATAAACATTAAGGGAGATGAAATTATGGCTCACTCATACACACGTAACAATTGGATCAGGAGAGCGTAGTAAATACGCATGTTGGGACGATGAGGCCGTCGACCCAACTTAGCGGGCTAGCTTAGGTGGTGCAACCTTGGACGGTATACTATTCTATTCACATTGAACTTTCCAAACCTATCAAGCTTTTATATATACAGCTCCATTCACGTGAGCAAGTTATTGTACACTCCTCATTGCTCCATTCCAGTGAACTGCATCCAGCTTCCTGATCCAGCTACTTCCCCATAGCATACCACCCATTGAGAAATGGCACTGCCAACGCTGCTGCCGCCCGCTACGTTCGGTCGACGGTCTTGTCGTCCCAACATGCGTATTTACTGCGCTCTCGATCCAACTGCTGCGTGTGTACGAGTGAGCCATGATTTAATCTCGCTTAATGCTTATGTTTATACACGCATTTAACTACTTGGATTGATTTCAAACTTTTATGATACATGTCGCATCATTTGGATGTTGACGATGACTTCAAGTTGAATCCTCGAACTAATGGGAGTGCAATGAGGATGCCCTTCTACCGTCCCACACGGCTTCTGTACCAAAACGTAATGCATAGAAACCGGTGAAATGAACGGACTTGTTGTAGAGTACGATCCCAGCTATCAAATGAGCCATCTTACGGTTCAACAAAATGTATCTGGGAGTAGAATGGAAGACATCGTCTAGTTGTCGTATCCATGCTACTAATCAAGTGCCATATTATCTAAATGAATAAAACAGTCTTTATTTGATAATAACGGACCTTATTATGAACATTTGTTTGTTTTGACGGGTTTGAAGTCATCCAAACCTATAAAGAACAAGTCACTTTGTTTTGCGTCTTATTCCGTACCGTCGGCAATAATCGGTGCCGGATGCGCTACAGTAACCTGATAGAACCGTGTGTGCTGGAGCTGGGCGCAGGTTTTTGGCTGATTAAATAGGGCCAACTTGGATACTATCAGCTGTACGTGGATTGGTAGCATGCCTGAGGTACGAGCCGAATGAATCTGAAGAAGGCATACCTGTTGACGTGAAGGAGTTTGTGAATATGATTTCTGGCCCTTTTTAAATGGGCGTAAAAGAGCGTTTCGCTAGAGTTGAGTAGTCCGCTAAATCTTTGGGTTAGTGTGGCACCGTGGTATAATTAAATATTATCAGGGCCACTCATTGTGTGAGATACTTTGGAATTGTGTTTGCTTATGATACTTTGTAATTTTGGCACCTGGATATTATCTATGTTTGATTGTTATTTCCTCTTTTCATACAATTGATTTATATCAGTGGACATATTGTTTTTTACTAAACCAATGCTTTTCATTGCTCTTCTTTTTTTTTTTTGTAAAATCAGTGAAGTCACCAGGATAAGTTTGTCATTTGGGCAATTATAATTGTTGTGACGCTATAATTTTAGTGAAATGTCTGTTGTATGATAGAATTGTACAATTCTTATATTGTTCAACGAAATACTTTCTTGTATTGTACAACGAAATACTTTTATGTCCGTGATATCGTATTGAACAACATGCGCGCGTGCGTGTCGCACGTGCATTTGTACTAGTACTGGATAGTTACTTAGTTTTTTTTTGCGATTACAGATAATTACTTGCTTAGTTAAACAATCCATCAAAAACGTATTAACCTCAGCAAAAAAAAGGACTTGGTTCAATAAATTTTGAAACTATGAACAGTTTAAGTGTTTTAAAACTTAGCTCAACAATTCCTGAATTTTTTCCATAAGTTGTTAAAGTTTGACAGACAATATCTACTACCAGTGTCGGAGCCGGCCGTAGAAGAGGGGGCATTCAGCTAAATGACCTGGCTGCTAGCGTCATTAGTAAATAATAATGGCTTAGACTCAAATGCATAGTGGAGAATTGCACAAACAATGTTTTGCAACAAAGAGCGACAAAGGCTATGTCCCAATTTCTACATTATGTCACCACTTCATGAAACACAGTGTAAGCATTTCTAAATCGTACCTCATGGATTTTGAGACCTATGAAAGATCTTTTTCAGCAACAAAAAATTGAGGTCTTTGGTTATGGGAATAACAAATTAAACTATAAAAATAAAGTATGTAAAATACTTAGCATATTCTCCTAATTTTTTATGCTTTATAAGATTAAATTATAATATTTTGAATTTTTATTTAATGTAACTTTGTTATACTGTCTTTGACTATGATTATGCTTTGATATTATCCAACATTATAACTCATGCATTCTTATTGATTCTCCAAGCTAAACATAAAATTCTAGAATGATTGAAACTCCGATGTGAAAGTTACAAGGATTGGATAGCTATGAGGTTCATACCGGAGATTAGCAGGTTGTGTTGATATTCATGTTTCTTGTCATACGTTCCTTAGCCACATGTTCGGCCAATATTAAGCACAATGTATGTACTCTCTCCATACCAGTATAATTGGCGTTCTGGCTCTTAGCGCGAAGATTAAGAAAAGTTGGTAAAGATAGCTGCACAGGAAATGAGGAGGAGGGAGATAGAGATAGATGCGTATTAGAAAGAGAGAAATGTGCTTCGAGAAGTGAGAATGCCAATTATTTTGGAAAAACTGAAGGAAGCTAAAGTGACAATTATAGTGGGACAAGGGGAGTATATGTCACAAGTTTTAGCTCTCTTTGCCTACCAATAAATCCACTAAAGCTTAACCTTTTTAATATTTAGATTTTTTTTTTTTGCATTTCTTACTTCTGCCCTGAGTTTAAATTCTAAAGAACGAAGAAATATAGGCCCGCCTGTTTCATTGTTTATGTTTGTTTTTTTCTTTCTGGATTAATTCGGATCTAGATCTATCCATAGTGGATCTTATATCCAAATTAAGGCAATGAATACATACAGATAGACTTTCATTTAACAAGTTATTGAAGTATTTTCAAGTTTTGAAGCGACCGATTATGATGACCCTTTATCATTATATAGTTATGTGAGCAATTATGATGACCCTTCATCATTAGTTATGTATGAGTCGTTCAACCACATGCACTTGCATGTCGCTGATATTGATATGACGTCTTGTTTTTTTTAGAAAATGGAAATAGTTTCTGGCCTAAGCTAATATGGTCTTGTCTTTTCAAGAAAAAAAGCTTATTTAATTTCTTGATGTACCTCAGCATGCTTGTGACTTCACAATATGAGCATGCGTGGTTCAATTGAGTAGGTACTGTGTATATCCTTCAATGACTAGTTGAGATAATTCCTTTAATAACTAGCTAAGTTGCCCGTGCATTTGCACGGGCTAGTCAACATTTTTTTTGTGTGTGTGTTTATAAGCAGAAATGCATCATTATGAGCCTAGCTTGTTGTAAATTTTTATTAAGCTTCGTTATATTTTCAGATATGTCGTAGATACAATATCAAATTGTTAATTAATTATTAGTCTGAATAGCAGAATTGCCTGCGCAATTGCACTAGTGCATTTAGGAATATCTGATTTGTTATATATAGAGCTCAAAATGTTCTTTTTCCTGTCTTATTTCTATTAGAATACTAATGTAAGAAAGATTAACGCATAATGCATTATTAAAGGAGACCGTGACTATTTGGAGCATTTTATCGATCTGTCCAATCTCGTTTACTTTTAGGTTGGACACTGGGGAAGCCTCAAAATATATGTGTTTATGTTTATTTTTCGAATTTTTTTTATTAATTGAGCATATGTAAATTAAGTCGTTGCAATAGTGTGGTAAGCCAATTTCTCAAATCCATACTTGCTATTTGATATCTCTGCAGTCATGTTAAGTTCCCACAAATCATAGATTAATTAACTGATATCACACTAAATTTTCAATGTATATTAAGGGTGTGTTCGTTGCATGGGGTCTAAACTTTAGAGGGTTCTTGCAACGAATATTCTAATTACAAATAAAGTTTAATTACAAAACTAATTTCAGGACTCCGCTCGAATTCGCGAGACGAATCTAATGAGGGTAATTAAGGTGGGATTAGAAGATAGTTACTGTAGCATCACTGTAGCAAAATATAGATTAATTAAACTCATTAGATTCGTCTCGCGATTTAGAGGGGGGGGGTCGTGACATAGGTTGTCATTAAATTAATAAAAATATTCTTAAATAGCAAGATTCTCTTTGATGTGACAGGTCTAAAATTTAGAGGGGGGTGCAAGGAACGCGCCCTAATACTGTGAAAATATTTTATTTGTAAATGTTTGGCAGTCATGTTGGTCCGCCGCTATTGTGCGTTTGTGTTGTTGTGCTTCTCATGTATCCATAATAAACATTGTAGCTAGGAACTATTTTTTTACAAAATTATTCTTGTTTTATCTCAATCATCTTGTAGCTAGGCACCTCTTTTTCTGATGGTGAGATCAGCATAATGCTTGTGTATTTCTCATTCTGCCTAAATAATGCACCTAAATTACATCCCCAGCTTCCCTACACATTTTTGGCAACCTGAGGTTGTTGTCTGCATAATTTAGCACGATCTACTATAGCTTTTTCTTTTGACCGAACACGGTCTATTATAACTTGAAGGGAAAAGGCATACCTGAGATAATTGAGATTCATGGCCAGTTTTGGAGCAGCGATTTTCTTCTACGAAGAGCGATTGATAGAGGTCTGGAACAGTACGAAGGCAAGTTAAGCACTCGTTTAGCATTAAGATATAAACAAACAAATGACAGTGGCGCCTTACCATGTTCACGAGCTGTCTTTGCATCGGCTAATTTGCCATATCCAACGGAGCAGCTGCCCCTTCAGTGATCGTTAGATCAGAACCGACGATTAGCCCCAAAAATCATGAGCCACCGGAGGAAGATGGTGCTACAGCCTAAAGTACACGTTCTTTGGGAATGATATTAATCGAAGCAACATGATCACTCAGTCATTTAACTAACAGGTGAATCGTGGAAAGAATTATAAAAGGTTGACTGTCCAGTTATTGGTAAACCAAAGAGAATGCAGTACGACAAAAACCCATCAAATTGTGAAAGGGGTCTTGACCTAGTGGTTAAGGCATCTGAGTAACACCTTTCAGGTCCTGGGTTCGACTCCTCGTGGGAGCGAATTTTCAAGGATTTAACGGCATTTGTGCTTTCAGTGGTAGGCGACGCTCCCGTCGACAGCGAGGCGCCAGTGGTGACTTCGTATCTCTAGATTTGCCGGCTCAGTCTTCGAAGATGCTCATAGGGGTAGGGTTTGCGTACGTGTGTTCATAGGGGTGAGTGTGCGTGCGTTGTGAGTGTCTGAGTTGTGTACTGTGTAATCTCAAAAAAAAAAACCCATCAAATTGCTTCCAATTAAGCTGTAGGAGCAATACCCATATGGTGACTGCCTTGTAGATATCCATGACGACGTCGTCCTCGTCTTCGGTGATCGAGATATTCGTGGAGTGGCTCTGTAACAGGCTAACAGCATCTGTGCCATGACGGCGGCAAGCAAGCTCGTGGTCCGCTGCTGAGCCTCGATTCGACGTCAGCCGCGACGACCACATCCGTTCGCCGCGCGCCGTCGTCGACATCAAACGGAGCGAACATCCTGCACCCGTCCACACCGGCGGAGAAGTTTATCGATGACAGCGCCGCCATGGCGTCGGCCATGGCTATGCGCGCCGCCATAGCCTGTGAGCAGACACGTCGGCCAGGATTGCGTGCTTACCATCTCGCCTGCATCAAGGCAATGGCGCGGGGCGCATCGATGGCAAGCATGGAGGCCTCGAGGACGGCGTAGCCACGGTTTATGGAGCCGAAAGGGGAGAGGGACGTCATCGGGAAGGACGCGAGCGCACCAAGGCAGTTGATGAGAAGCAGACGAACCCACGTTCCTGCTGCTGATGGCCTTGATGAACGACAGGAATTGCTAAAAATTGCCCAGACGATCCGTTGCTTTCTAGCGCCCATATTTTCTTTCCTACATATTCTTCTCAATTTGCATGCATGAATAGGTAAGAAAATAAAATTCAGGTATTTGACCTGAAATACCTGAATTTTTTCTCACCTTGAGTTACACCCAATATATATCAAAGTTACACTCATTGTGTACCATATTTACAGTGATTATTTCGGTGTAATTCTTGAGTATGAATGGTGTAAATAAAATTCAGGCGCTATGATCCTTTAAAATGCCTGAATTTTTGTTACCTACCATGTGAGACTAAATCTCATCCACAAAAGATAGATCTGATGGTTGAAAATTCAGACATTATTATCCTCTAGAATGCCTAGGCAATGTATAGATGGGCCCAAATAATTGGTGTATACGAAGGGTTAGCGAGGGTTTAGATCCAGTGGTGGTGGTTGTTAAAGATGATAAGGTCTATTAAATTAATGGTCGGATGTTTTTTTTTGGAGAATTTGTAGCATATTTTTCCTTTTTTTAAGACACCATTGTGAGAGATTCATCTTCTTTTATATATAAATAAATAGAATAGATGCCATTGCTATTTGGTCGGATCCCTTATTTACCATTCTAATATAACTTGTTATCTCTTATATGGATATCTATGTTACAATTTTATTCCAATAAAGGACATGACCGTGTGCAAATAAATAATTGTCCCAATAATTAACTGTATATGCAGAGAAACTCAATCAGCATTCTTGGTAAAATTATGACAGAACATCTAGTATCAGCATTTCTATTGCGTGCCTTGATCATTAGTTCTCTAAGAGCAAAGAAAGTTATCTAGTCCTTTCGAGTGTGGCCCCATTGTCAGAAATAAGAGGTCGGGCGCTTGGCCTTGCAAGGTGCAAATTATGTCACAAAATGTTTGCGAGGAAATTACATAAACTATCTCATATGTCCGTTGGAGTATGAGATTCTTACTCATGATCCTTTTGCTGCAAATAGCCACACACCTAATAATGAACTTTAGGACACAAAAGTTCAGGGTGGAACAAATTTCGCCTAGTCCGAAAGGCATCATTTTTCCACCAAGCTCATATATGAATCTGCATCTTCAAATATTTAGGAGAGGAATCCCAGATTAACCGCTGGCTCAACAAGCAGCCGTTGTTTTGACAAACACACACAATGCACGCTTAGCATACCATGTTTCTACCATGATGATGCAGACTTTGTTGACACTATACTACTACTTATAAATAGTACTCTCTTTGTTCACAAATATAGTATCTATCTATTTTCTTTATAAGTCAAACTTTTCAAATTTGACTATTCAGAACAAAACAACTACAAAGGTTGGCAACATGAAAATGATTTTACTATATTCATGTTGAAATGAATTTTCAAAATATATAACTCTTTTAATTTAAAACAATATAAATTTATAGATATTGTTGATCAAAGTTAAAAGTTCGACTTAGCACAAAACTATATGAACACTATATTTGCGGATGGATGACTACATATGAAGCCTCTCCCAACAAACCAAATCGACTCTTCCGCAGTGTCAAGCTTTTTAATATGAAGCTCATCCTCCTCCAGCACGATTATTCAACTAATCATTAATTTGGGCCACCTTTCGAGACAGTCAAGTAACGTAAACTAGACATGAAACATAGGTAATCACGTCGGACCACGTTGTCGTACAGTCGTAGTACTCCACGGACCAGTCGAGTATGAAATTGTCTGAACGTTGATACTACGCCACGGAGTATTTAAGATCATCTGCAGTGTAGAGAGTGGGAAAAAACAATGCCAAGCGCGACGAGAGAGAAGCTGCGAAGCAGAACGACCATCGTAACTAGACATAACAGTACTACATCAGTGTAAATGAACAGCGCAGCAAGTTTATCTTCTTGGAATCGATGCTAGACAACTAAGGTCGTCGCGCCTGCAATTAGCCGTTTAACTGGTGCCACGTGCCCCGCATTCGAAGTCAGCTGCCCCGCATACGAAGTCAGCTCTTGTTGTCTACCGGCGCCCATGCATGTCGGTGGTAGCTGCTGGCCTGATGCGCTGAGGCCACCGCCACGACAGGTCAAGGCCGAACGATTTTGTCTGTCCACCACGTACTCCTTTCGTTTCACTTTAAACAACCGGCTTTTCTCTATAGGTGTCAATTCTTCGTTTTAATGCAGTTTTTTACTTTTTTATCTCTCCTTAGTTATTTTATCAAATTTAAAACGACACTTAAAGTAGAAGGAATAAGAGGGATGTAAGAGTTTGGAATCTCAAAAATGTTTACGATACATGTGCAATACATGTAAGGACCAATTAGTTTATATTGTTTTTAGCTTTGGAACAGGTCGGCGGAGAGTAAAGGCGATGCAAGAAAATATGTATGAAAATGGCTAAATAGTAATAGTTTGGTAATTATGCGGTAATTTCTTTTTGTGGGGGTTAGGGGGTGGGGTGGGGTAGGGGGACACATACCCCTTTTAGGGTCCATCGCGGCTTACAGATGTTGGTACTGCGGGCTTACAAGATTGTTGCCGGATCCTCTAGCTCGCGGATGTTGAGAACAGTGCAACCTATTGTTTGTATTAAAGTAACACACTGTCTTAAATCCTAGCCATGGTATTCATCATCTACTCTAATCACTTTCTTAACCATTTTGATTTTTCATTTTAGAAGTGTAGGGCGCTCTTTGAAAATCTACATGGTTATGCCCTTCTATTTACACATTTTTTTTCAGGACAGACATTAGAAAAATTTTCAGCCATCCAATTATAAATTTTCAGCTCATGTACTCCTCGTACTCCATTTAAATTCAAATAAATATACGCTGGATCAACATATTGCACAAAAAGCTTTAGGCAAGGTTGATAAACTCACCCACTTAACGTCAAACGGAGATGGAGATGAGCAATCATTTAGCAAATGCACCATGCACGTTAGATCACCTCGGTCGGAGAGGAGTCTATCATAAGGGTCGGATGCACAACATTTTCTTCAGAAAATATGTATAAAAAACTAAATAGTAATATTTCGATAATTATGCGACAACATTATTTCTTTCCTTTTGTGTGTGTTGTGGTGGGGGGGGGGGGGGGGGGGGGGGGGGGGACGGGGACGCATGCCCTCTCAGGCATCGACCGCGGGGTTCCAACACAATTGTTGGTACTACGAGCTTACAAAATTGTTGGTAGCCTACATTGTAGGTGACCGTGAGAATGATAGGATCGGTTTCTCTGGCACGCGGATCTTGAGAGCGTCTACTATCTCCACCGATATGAGCACACCGATCTTGTGATTGCCTACTACCAACCCCGCCGGTCCGTGAGCCGATCTCGCGGCGAAAACGGAGAGGCCACGTTGCAAGAAAGGAGCATGTATATAAGCTGATCAAACTGAGAAACAATGTATTCAATAGAAGGTTAAAGGATAAAAGTCTTGAAAACTGAGTGAATCCCAACTCTAAATACATATTTAGCACATGAAGACACAAGATAACGGTTTTAGTTTAATTGAGCAAATATACCGGACTAACTGTATAGGTATATTTGTTAGAAGGTGACGAATCCTAGTTACATGCAAAATGCAAAAGATCTAATGTAATGGCCTCAGTTACATGCAAAATACCGTACTAACTGTAATAACTTAGCTATTGATCGGTTGAACTTGTAAGTTGCATTAGGAAATCGCCTATATTACACTGGATAAGCTCATGCACCTCACAAAACAAACAAATCCAACACAGGCAATATAATGAATCTTTTCTTCCCGAAAGCAATACAAAAAATCCATTCCGAATCCAAAGAAGAAGAAAAGAAAAAGAAAAGGAATATAGGCAACCAAGCTACGAATACTCGGTCAACTCAATAAATTGGCGGGTAACTTTTATACGGCGGCTTCATCCTTGCAGAGCAGGGGAAAGCAGAGGAATGCTTGCTAGTTTACTCTGTTGCAAAAGCTTCTGATCTCCCCTTGGTCGCCGGTGAGGACGTCGAGGTTGCCCATCTTCACCATGGCCTCCGCGAACCGCGTCCTCCACAGCGTCCGGTTGCCGGCGTAGAGGTCGACGAGCGCCGCCGTGTCGTTCTGGCTGAGCAGCGTGGCGTCCGACGTGAAGAGCACCTCGCCCGCCCGCACGTTCCTGTAGTACTGGTTGTCGAGCAGCAGCTCCGTCTCCGGGTCCAGGTCCACCACCCGGTCCCGCCGGCCAGTCGCCGCCGGGCACCGCTGCCGGAGCGCCCTGCCGTAGGTGGCGTTCATGTCGGCCGCGACCTGCGGGTACAGCCGGAAGGCGATGGCCGAGCAGTGGGCGCGGCCGAAGGAGTGCGCGCCGGAGAGCGTGACCATGTCGTCGGCGGTGAGGTTCTTGGCGGCGAAGCTGCCCAGGAGCACCGACGCGTTGGCGAACGGCGGGGGCAGGTTGTTGAGCACCTCGGACGCGTTGGAGGCGCGGCCGTCGCGGCGGCCCGACGGCATGGCGAAGCGGATCCCGCCCATGATGGCGGACGCGTCGCGCGCCGCGAAGGCGAGGACGTCGGCGCACGAGACGGTCCGCTGGCACCGCCGCTCCAGCACGCGCTTCGCGCGGTTTATGACGGCGAAGCCACGGAGGCTGGGGTTGTTCGCCTGCGACGCCTTCTCCACGCTAGTCGCGTTGCTGCCGGGGGCGGTGTCCAGCAGCACGGACGCATCACAACCCTGGAAATAGTGGAGGAACGAAAGAATCTTCACTCGCATGCTTCAAGCAGTCAACACTGTGGAGTGAGCTAGCCGAGAAGAGGCTGAACAAAAGCTTACCCTGACGAAGCAGTCGTGGAAGAACATGCGCACGAGGCCCGGGCCATTGCCGGGGTCTCGGCGGAGGGCGGCGAGCACGACGTTGCGGACGAGCCGTTCCGCCGTCGGACAAGTGGAGTTGTAGAACCCGACCTGCAGCTGCGCCGCCCCCGTCGTCGCAACAGAGAAGATGACGATGCAGGACAGCAAAATTGGGAGAGCAACCGGATGACAAGCATGGCTGGTGCGAGCTCCGCTCATCTCCGGTACTGTGGAGTGTGTCAACTCTCCAAACCCGCGATTGTTGATGGCTGTGAGCCAGTGACAAGGTGTGCTTAAAGAAGATGATCTGATGGTGGCAATTCATATACTGGGATCGATACACAGATGCACGGCCCCCTAGTACATATACTAGGATAAACTGATCATAGTAGTGCGTGAACAAGTTGACCACGGCAGAGGCAGCTTCATCTGCCGTGGTCAACTTGCGGGAACGTTCGTGTCAGTAAATGTCCGTTGCCTTAGTTAAACTGTTAAAAGAAAAAAAAAGAAATAGAGGTCCAGCAGGCAGGCAAATCGTCTCCGCGCACAAGAAAGATAGGACAGGAAGTTTCACCTCGTAGGAGATGGCGCGAACGGCCGAATCCGGGGCAGCGGTTGCTCCATAGTGATTGGATTTGAATTGCTAGCGAGTCTGATATAGCGAGCTACCCATGCTGCAATGAGATTTTTTTCGATTACACGGTACAACTCAGACACTCACAACACATGCATACTCACCCTTATGAACGCACATACGTAAACCCTACCTCTATGAGCATCTTTGAAGACCAAGCCGTTAAATTCTCGAGATTGATGAAGTCACCATTGGCGTCTCGCTGTCGACGGCCACGTCGCCTTCCGCTGAAAGCATAACGCCGTTAAATCCTAGAAAATTCGACCCCATGGAGAGTCGAACCCAAGTGCTTCTGAGACTCTTGTAACCACTAGGCTACATGCCCTTTCGCATGCTGCAATGAGATGACTCTACTGATCATAACTAGTATGATTTTCCCTTATTTTTCGAGAAATGGAACAGGTTCACCCATCGTTCCCTTTGGAAGAATACGTATTCTCACGAAAAATTATGAGATGATCCCAGTCACCGGTCCGTTGTGAACAAGTTTGGGAGCGTTGGCAGGGTCCAAACAGATATGCACTATCTATCATATATACTAGCCTTTCAATCCGTGTACCACACAAGCTAGAAATTAAAGAAACACATAAATAGATATAGTTTTATTTGAAAATACTTTTGCAAGCATAATGATCGAGTAAATTGAATACTAACTTTTAAGTATTAAATCTGTATTTTAAACTATGAATTTTTATATCGCATCTCAATTATATTATTGATAATGAGTATATGTTAGACTATATTTCATATTAGATGCAATCTCTCCGCCATATGACTTTCCAATCGGTTTTAGTCCATTACCAATATCCTTTAATTAGATCCATGTTGTAGTACATTTTTATACCTAAAATATTAATCTTTTTGTTTGGTCTTATTTTACCCCACATAAAGTTACGTAAATAGCTTAATGTAGCTTTAAAGCCACCGCACTTTGTATGTTATGCCACATTATTCATGACCTCCCATTAAGATTGGCGTGATGGAAAACATTAAAATTAACTTCTCATACAGTTACTTTACTGCAATGGCATCGACTAATGAGCATTACAATTTTAATTTAAATTTTACTATATCGTAGAATACATGTTACTAATTTCATTAAGCTTTCGAAAAAATGATTATGATAGGATAGACAAACATCAAACAGTTATTATGGGTGTTTTTTAAGGTTTATTTCCCAACAATTTGAAGGGAAATTATATTGATTTATATTTGATTTTATTTTTAGTTTCAAATATTTTCAATTGTGTTTGGAATATTTAAATAGACATCTTTATTACTCGGCATTTTGCAAAGTGAGTAATTTAGATATAGGAATTATGCGTATTTTTTGCTATTTCTTTATTCCAGAATTTGCTATGTTTGGACTCAAATGGCACCGGGTAAATTCAAAATATGAATTAATCGTATTTTTTTGCTATTTTATTATTCATAATTTAGTTATTTTTGGACTCATAATGTCATTGTGGGTCATTTAAAAAATTAAGTATGAGTGTTCTTTCCTTGCTATTGATTATTATTTGGAATTTAACTATTTTTTAGACTCATAATGGCATGATGGGTAATTTACGAATATGTGTGAGGTGTATTTTTAAATATTTTTATTATTTAGAATTTAGCTACATTTATTCATAATGGCATGGTCGGTAATTTAGAGCATGTTTGATGTAATGGCTCTGTTTATTTACTTTAATTTGTACGGCCAGATGTTTTGCTTTTTTGTTAGAATTTCTAGAAATTTTTTCTCCCGATTAACGTGGAGACCTCAAAAGAAGCCTCCAATTAGTAAATATAAGATATATTTGACGACAAAAAAGAGCTACCACGCTCGCTCTAAAATGCTATAAATTCCCACGTTAATCCGGGAAAATAAAAAAAGAAAATTACCCACCGCTGCCATTATGAAACAATTAGTCAGAGAATCCCCTAAAAATATTTATAAAATAGCTAAATTTGGAATAATAATAATAAATAGCTAAAAATACCACTCGCACCTATTTCTAAATTACTCACCATGCCCATTATGAGTAAAAAAAAGCTAAATTTGGAATAATAAAATAATCAAAAATGCCCTTCACACCTATTTCTAAATTATCCTCCATGCCATTACAAGTCAAAAAAACTAAATTCAAATTACACAAAATAGCTAAAGATACCAATATGTTCCCAAAATAGTTAAATTTTGGAATAAGTTAAATATCAAATAACCACTTCATCCTGATTTCTAAATACACCGTATAAAAATATATCATGACATTCTAGATATATAGCATGGCACATTATCTTATTTTTAGCATGACACATTTCCTTCAAAAAAATTATTTGTAGCAACCATGGCATATGATAGTTGTTTAGCATGCCAGTTTGAACTGACCTCACTTCTAAAATAAAATCATACAGTTAGATAAGACAATAAATGATGACTCATCTCACACTTAAATTGAGAAACGGTGAGATTCTCCAATATATTTTCTACTGTTTTTATAAATATAAAATATAAAATAAGTAATAAAAATAAACTATATTAAATAAATGCAATAAGATAAAAATATTTTAAACAGTATAATAAGTATAGCTACGTAAATGCGCGGACAGCCATACTAGTTGAAACAGATTATGCCAACAAGCAGCTAGAATTTATTCTGCAGTTGATCGTATGAGCATAAGCTACTATTTGTAGCTTTTGCATTATGGAACAACCGCGCCCACATGGGTGCCAGGCGCACGCCCTCACGGGAGGGCCGCCAAACATCAACATATTTATGTTTGCTTAAAAAATTCATAGTTTACAAACCGAATGTAAAAAATTGTGAACCGATTATACCGTTGCTATAGTTGCAGATGAGATTTCGAAACTAGACCACACTTAACTATATTTGCAAAAAAAGGTTCAAATTCATTCCACTTAATATTTCATTTATTTTCTGTAATTATTTTCATTCAATAGGGTACACAAAGGTGGACAAACCGGAGCTCTAACTTTAGGGGTCCTGCAATCACTTGACATGCATAATCAAGATAAAGTGTTTTGTCAAACGATCTGACTGAATAAGCTGTTTTGACAGATAATTCGGCAATAAGTTAAAGAAGTTTTGTCTTAAACCCAGTACGAAAGTATTTTTTACATAATTCGAAACTCTGGCAAACACGTCTTTAATCGTCAGATGAAATAGCATGTGCCGATCCTCGAGCGCATGTGTCAAATATAGACGTTGCTCCGTTGCAAGTCATGCCAGGTCTGGTCTTGATGAGGACGTCACTCCTTTGGATACACATAACACGCTTCCGCTGGATATACAAGGTCCAACAACTAGAGCTCGCGTGCGACAACTAAATCTAGAGGCGAGCTCGTTCCTAAACACTTCTTTATATATGAATTTTGAAAATAGATTGCTACCTAATGATTATATTGTGCCAGAAGATGATTGGAGGGAAGCTTGGAGGCGTAGAGGATCAGCAAGAGCGTCCAAGTCAAAGGTGGAGGCCCAATTCAAGTTGACTTCGAGTCAGTTTCGAAATCCAGGAGCAGTCTGCGCTAAAACGGTTGCCAAGAACGCATACGGGCTTGGTTTCAGACGTTCTACACATGGACAGAAAGATAATTTGATCATCTTTCCAATGGCGTCGGTCTCATGTCAAAATTCGTCTGGAGTCATCGGTAATCGTCAAAACAAGTGGACGTCTAGAATCTGTCTCGGTGCTGCGCCACCGTAATTTGGACTTTGGGCTTTGTATCGTGTTGGAGCCTATTAGGGGCGCGTCCAGGGGTCTTGCACGTCCCTAAACCCTATATTATCAGTAGCCGCCGCCCAAGTTGGGGTTGGGTTTTGTTTAGATTATTCTATCAAAAACAGTTTTGCCGTTCATCGGTTTTTGAGACCCCAACTTATGATCTTAATTCAGATGTCAGCGATTTGGTTGCATTCTTCTATTCGCAGGCAAGGATAAGCCTTCTTGACGAGATCGACCGTACATCGCCAGTCGATAACCTGAAGAGACGTGGTACTGCGATTGTGGGGTTCGAAATGTATTGTTCGGAAGTCGGATCGACGTGTGTCAAGTCTTCACCGATAGTTATCAGAAACTTTTGGAAGATCGGAAACCCTAGTCCACATCAGATCTGCTGCATACGACTTAGAAAGATTCTGTGGGTCTGATCTCCCTTTCTCTTCCAACGGTCCTCAAGTCTGTTAAGAATCAAACACGCTGCTGCATCGCATCGCGTCGATGCCCGCCGCTAGGAGCTGCGCGACGCTGGATGGAAGCGGCAGGCTCCGACGTCACCTGTTGTGGACCTTGTGGTACGCCTTTCTCTGCCTGGCCATGGCCATCCCGTGAGAGTTCGGCCAGACTAGGCTTTCAGCTCCGACGTTTACCTGGGCCAGACTAACAATAGGCGAGGTTTTCAGGTGCGGCAGCTGGCGGCACGACGCGGCGGCCGGCAAGAATCATGGCGAGGCATAAGAGAGGCGCGCCGCGGGAGGCAGCGGTTTCTCTCTCTATCCGGAGAAGACAACCGTGGCTCGTACAATCATCAACGGAGTCGTCGATTCATCTGGGACCATGAGCCGCTGCCGTCATCTCACGAGACGGTGACTTTCCTCTCTCCTCTCGTTCTTTCTCTTTCGAGTCAGGTCAAGAGGCTTGCGTGGCGCCATAAATGGGCGTTGTAGCCTTGTAGGTGTCTTTAGAGCGTCTTCATCGGATGACTCTAGTGCTAACGTTTATGATTATTTATTAGAGAAAAAAATAAAAAGAGAAGGCCGGTAACTGACACCTTTTTGCGCATCGGGCAAAGTTTATGAAGGTGACACCTTTTTGCGCCTGGAAAAATGGGTCAGCAAGAGTCAGCACCAACGCCACCGTTGGGCACGCTCTTATAGTTTGGTTTGGTAGACCACTGAGAGTAATGAACTTTGACATGATCACGAGCAACTTTTTTTGTTTATGACGGAAAAATATAGGATGCACTATGGTATCCTAACGACCAAACGTTGGGTCCGTATATATACATCAACATGTGGCTTATTTGAGCAAGGGTGGACGTTTATCGCGCAACCCTCTCTCGCAGCCACCACTTCCGACAGGCGGTCGAGTTGGTCATCTTCCTCCGGTGCCACCGCCGCCACCGCCGCCACCGCCCACACGCCTCTGTCGCTGTCTCTAGCAAACATCGCTGCTCGCCGCATGACCCCTTCCTAGCCCGCCTCCACCCTCAGCGGCCGGCGGCGCCGTCCTGCCTCGCCGCACGCCCTCACGCACCGCCGCCGCCTACCCAGCCCATCGTCCATGGCTCCGGCGGCGCCAACGCCATGGCGCACCGCTGCCCACCATCAGGTCGCGGCCGCCACCCCCCGAAGCCCTCTTATGCCTGCAGCTAGTGGATGGCCCCCACCCCCTCGACAATCCCGAAACCGTAACTCCTCCGCCCACCTCCACCTCCAACAACGCTCACCTCCACTGGATCCACCACGCGTTGGAGTTTCCGTTTGAGGAACAGTCTGGGAAGAGCCATGTGGGCGGACGAGAAAGACAGAATGATAGACTTTGCATGTGTATGGACACAATATTTCATTCTCTAGGAGTGAGTTTACTCCAATCAGAGTCAAATTTGATTCTCTACAAGCACTACTTTACCAGGAACCCGAATCCAAAGTTTATGTACCTTATTTTTAGAAACTAAGTTTTTTTTGCAAGGATTTAAAAACTAAGTTTTTTTGTGCACTTAAGGACAAAATATGTTGGTACAACATCGAAATTCATGCACTAGGTGTGATTTTTTTCCCCCTTTGTAATGGTAGCGATGCGGCCCCAATTTGAAAATATAAAGTGAACGGTGCAAGTGCTTCCTTAAGAATTTAGTTTCGAGTAGTATACTCTATCATATTTACTCAAAGATTTTAAAACTATCAGATCTCAGGTCGTACAATCAGATTGTACAAATAGGTCGGATGCTTTATTGCCGCTACAGACCATCACCTTTCCATTACCGAGAAAGTTTAGGCAGATTGCAGAAGAAGCCTGTGGTAAAGGCAAAACAGAGGAAGTCTGCATAAGAAAAGCAGAGTATTCAAGAGTACGAACGGGCTAAAATGAAGTGCATCGCGTTTCATCCAATAACGCTTCTCAGACTACTACATGTCACAGGAAGAACTGAAGATTGCAGTGAATGAGAACTGTCAATCTGTCATGGAACTTCTTCCAATAATGGTATTGTACTCTATAAGGACAAAAAAGAATGTCGATCGAAGCTTACAGAATCTGACTGCACATCCTCACATCAAATGTTCAGTAGCTAGCCATGTCCTCCGTTAGCCGCTGTTAGTGACATGGCAGAGCCTCCTGATCTCGCCCTGGTCGCCGGTGAGCACGTCCAGGGCTCCCATCTTGCGCATGGCGTCACCGAACTTGGCCGCCCACCGCCCCTGGTCCGCGGCGCTGTCCTCCACCATCCGCCTGGTCGCGTTGTCGCTGATCAGCGCCGCGTCCGAGTTGAACAGCACCTTCCCGGCGAGCACGTTCCCGTAGTACCGGTTGTCGAGGTCGGCCGGCGTGGCCTGGTCCTGGTCTACCACCGCCTCGGCGCCGGCGTCCGGCGGGCACAGCCGCTGCAGGCCGTCGCCGTACTCCGCGTCCATGGTGTCGCTCACGTTGGGGCGTATCCGCTGCGAGAAGGAGGAGCAGTGCGCGCGGCCGACGGAGTGCGCGCCGGAGAGCGTGACCAGCTCGTCCGCCGCGAACCCCTTGGCCGCGAAGAGGCCCGTGAGCTGGTCGAGCTGCGCGAACGGCGGCGGCAGGCTCTGGCTCGCGTCGGACGCGGCGGAGGCGAGGCCGTCGCGGCGGCCGGAGGGGACGCCGTAGCTGATCGTCCAGGAGCTCAGGATGGCGGCCGCGTCGCGGACGGCGAAGGCGAGGACGTCGGCGCAGGAGACGGTGCCCGGGCACGCGCTCTCGAGCTGCCGTTTCGCCTCCTCGATCACCTCGATCCCGCGGAGGCCGCCGTTCGCCGGCGACGCCTTCTCCGGGTTCGGGTTGACGGGGCTCGCATCAATCAGGACTGAACCGTCGCAACCCTGGAACGTACAGAACGCGGTGATCGTGTCGACTTATTATTACTTCTCCAACTTTTTGTCAATCTATGTGAACACAAATCGATCAGTTTACGCACCTTGACGAAGCAGTCGTGGAAGTGGAGGCGGATGAGCGCTGCGCCGACGCCGCGGTCCGCGGAAACGTACTGCTGAACGACGCTCATCACGGTGGCCTCGACGTCGACGGAGCAATTGGTGTTGCTCTTGTAGAATCCGTCCTGCAGATCAGCATTGGTGGCCGTCGGCAGCAGCGCGTGGAGAGCTACCAAGAGCAGGACTCCGCGTGCCATGCTGCAGGCGCGGCGGTAAGCTAGGCGCTCTGTTTGTTCAGTACAAGCTAAGCTAAGTAGATTCGGTGAGAACTGTTAGAGGTCAGGCAAGCCAGGCACACTGAAAAGATTGCAACGGCGCTGCAATATTTGGCTAGGTAGTGGTGCAGATGCCACGTTGACTAGAGACTGGTGATACGCAGATCTTCTTAGATGTACGTGCGTGTGTACGTGCGTGTGTTCGTACGTATATATATAGCTGCCACTGCTGACACGGAAGAAGCTTCGAACACGGCCTGGCTACTTCCACTTATGTTCGAACATGGTGCTCACATGGAGCATTTGACTTTGCTGCTGGCCACCTGAGGCCGGGGATTCTCCTGCTCAACATTCAGGTGGCATAGAAGGCTGGACAAACCAGGAGGTCCAGGACTCGATCGCAAGCAAGCAAATGGGAGGAGGCTCATCAGGGCAATTCGATCGGTGCCACAAAATTTCCGCTGTTAATTCCATTTGGGATCCAAGACTGCTGGACCACACGGTACCCGCTTTGGACCCAGCGATATATAATGTCATCCAGGTAGGCATGCTATGCTATGCCGTCAAGAAAATGATAATCAATGCATGCTCTTATGTAGCACAAAAGAAACATATTTGTTGGGAAATGATTTTTCGTTGTGCGAGAGGGAACATGAATTTTTTTAATTATTTATTTTTTTTTTTGCGAAAAAAGGAATTCATTAACATGAAAGCATATTACATTCTTTGATTACATGACAAACCCAAAAAATGCACACTCCATTGATGGAAGACAAAATTTTAAACAGAGCCGCAAAGTTCATCATTTAGGATCATCATCCTAGACAGATATGCCACCGAGAGAACTCCGATCTAAACAAACATACTCATATCACCATCCACCACCACCATCATCATTTCTGACGTGGAAAATTGGAATCCAGCCATTTCACAAAAAATGAGTAGACTGCTAACCTTTCACACACAAATATGATGAACTTGTCGCCGTCGAACCCGTCGTCGCTTTTTTATTCTCCATCGATGATGGCGCCGACGACTCGCCATGTCTTTGAAGCCCCTGTGTTACTTAAACTACATTCTATAAATTGTTCTTGGCCTTGGCTTGCTGATAAATCTATAGCTTTGAAAGTTGATTTTGGATATTAATTAGGTTTCTGCTACAAATTAAGGCGTCATTATACAGCACCTTTGTCCCATCCCGCCTTTTCTTTGTTATGAATTTATATAGGTTTAATTGTATTTTTCAAATTGCCCCATTTTCTATATATTTGTCCTCTGTTCTGCTTAATAGTTAATCCATTGTCTCTTTATCACGGTTCATGGCAATGTGTAGGGCTACGAAAATGCTATGCATCCGACTGATCTGTCCGACTGAGCTCCGACGGGTGTTAATCTACGGCTGTTAAATCGCCGGCAAATGCAAGTCACGATCTCTGGTTCGAGCGACTGCACCGGTCGGACGTGAGTCGGACAGACGGGTCGGCTCTGTAGCAGTGTTCGTGTAGGCTAATAGCCACTTTCTGTTTTGGGCAACCACAGAAATTAAAATTAAATCATCGATTGATTTCTAAAACTACCTATCAGAATATGCAGTAAAAGAAACACAAGCTATATAGTGTAGGTATAGACAATACATTACCTCTATATATATATATATATATATACACAATAAAAGCACAATGTTCTGTGAAACATTCAGGACATTGATCTGATGTCTATTTTGTAATAAATTAATTGGTATTTGCCTTATTCTTTCTTAACAAATGTTGAGACCATAAAATATTACCAAATTGATGAACAAGCATTCATGATATGTAAAGAAGGATTTTTCTACTCCCCTACACTTATGGTCCAGTCCCCCTACCTTTATTATATCTGCACAATTCTTTGTTCTTGCATTGAAGCCCTGATCTTGCATTAAACCATCAAATATGATCCTTTTAATTATACAAAGAAGAAACAGTAAGACCAAAATAATTTCGTTGCTTGGATAATATTTTTCCTGTACGGGCGTGGCGTGGCGTGCTAAGCTTCCTGAGTTATGTCTAACGCACCCAACGATTGTCACGAGAGCAACCCTACAAGCCATTTGCGGTTCCACTGGTGGCTCCTCGGCAGCTTTGTCGTGAGCAATTGAGGCTATATCCACTGACTATTGGGGGGGGGGGGGGGGGGGGGGGGGGGGGGGGGGGGGGGGGGGGGGGGGGGGGGGGGGGGGGGTGGGGGGGCCCGCCCGGTCCACCTTAGCCACAACAAACCTCCGCCCCTGGCTATATCTAAATTTCGGTCGTCTCTCGAAATGTCGAAATATTTGTCACATGGACAGTTAGGATTGGAAATGACAGTATTAATTTTGTCTTGACTAGCGCTGTCTTGTGCTAGTGAAAAATCCCTAGCAGGTTCTCAACCTTCGGCAAAAATCAGAAAAATGTTGTACAACCTTCAGTAGGAGCTCAGCAGGTTCTTTTTTTTTTCAAGACGGAGTCATCTGAGGGACCCACCGTGTGAGCCATGTGGGGCCAGGAGCAGACACGAGGAGCCACCAGGCTCAGGCCTGCTCCCGGCAGGTGCGGCACCCGGGTGAGCCAGCGCTCGAACCCGGGTGGGCTGCGCCCACGGCAGCGGCGCTAACCAACCGAGCCAAGCTCGGTTCGCAGGTTCTTGAACCAGCGAACTGAATTCTTGAGGTATCTCTTGAGGTTGTCCTTGTAGTCCACAAAGTAGAGCCCGAATCTCGAGGTGTATCCGACCGTCCACTCCCAGTTATCCAGCAGAGACCACACGAAGTACCCACGAACGTCGCACCCATCCTCCCTGCAACGACACCACGGCTGAAATTAGGCATCCATGCTGTTGTTATGTTATGATCATCCCATATATACGTGAAACCAAGCATCCAGAGGTGTAGATCACTTCAGTACTTTATGGAGAGGGCTAGGTTGCTGAGGTAGTCGTGGTGGTATCTGATCCTCTTGCTGTCCTGGAGGGCTTCATCCCTGGAAATCAAAGTATTGTTGCAATCATCCATTCCTACATCAGCAGCAGCTACACTGTCAGAATTCTGCACCAAATGCAGCAACAAAATTCCTCCTAGTCGCATACGTTCTTACCGTTTTCAGTGATGTAAACCGGCGGGCTATTGTACCTCTCTTTGACGTAGTTCATAACTTTCCTCATTCCCCAGGGCACGATGTACAGCCATAACGAATTGGCCTGGATCGAAGTCACACATATTTAAATGACATATATTCTCGCTATGCAGAGTGCAAGAATGTGGCATTGAGCAGCCTAACTCACCCTGTCTGCAAACGGTTTTCCGACCTTGAAGGCTACAAAAAAAGTTGTGAAAATGATTATTGTCGATATTAATCCTGATATATAATCTACAAGCTGTAAGGAATCGCTTAAAAAGTTTCTCATTCTGGGAGTCAAATAAACTTGCATTGCAAGATGATGAGGACTCACGAACGCTGACGGTTCCAGTGTCCGCCTGGGTGTCATTAAGCAGTAACCCGATGGCGGTTGAGCCGACCGCACCGTTATGCCTGGTGTAGTAAGTGGTGTAGTGGTTTATGCCTACAAAGTCCAGCGCACCCTTGACACGGGCAGCCTCATCGGATGTGAACTTGGGCAGCCTGTCTCCCACCCGCTCTCTCATCGACGCTGGGTAATCGCCAAAGAAGAACGGATCTGCCAGCCTGTCGTACTAAACCGGCTCTGCGATCATTCAAGACAACAAGAACAATGGTACAAGGGACTGGAGTTGAGCTACTTACCATCCTAGCTGAAACTCTTGTGCTCTTTTGGCCGCTTCAATGTCGATTGTTGTGTTCGACATGGGTTCGTACCACACAACATCAAATGCAATCCCAAGTAGACCATTCTGAGTTGCCTACAATAAGACGATATAAATACTAGTTAGTTAGCACACAGATGCATAGGCATCGGAACGGTGAAATAGTTTACAGGTCCAAAAAGTTCTGACCTTGTATTTCCTCCTGTAGATGTCTGAAACTGTGGCATGAGCTAAGATGAAGTTATGAGCGACGAGGTACGGCTCGGTACCTGAATTTCCTGATCTGCAGTACATACGGAGCAGCACGGAGCATCGGCCTGGAGCCTGAAGCCCGGTATCGTAGCCCTGAATGGCTACGTTGTGTGGCTCATTGAGCGTGATCCAGTGTTTTACACGATCTCCGAACGCTTTGAAGCATGTCTCAGCGTATACCGCAAAATCGTTACTGCATTTTGATCATGCTAAGAAGATAAATTTAGCGAAATTTATAGCTACAGTAGACAGTTAGGGGACTCACACTATCTGCTTGTCAATCCAACCGCCGTATCTGTCTTCCAAGGCCTGTGGGAGGTCCCAGTGATAGATGGTCACATATGGCTCAATACCTGAGAGATTTCACACAGTGATTGACGCGATTTATTTGGATGTAGTAATACTAGTTCTTTTCCCCCATGTCTTCCTTTCACCTTTCGATAGTAGTGCATCAATCAGTTTATTGTAGTGGTCGACGCCGGCCTGATTGACTTGACCAGTACCATCTGAATAAAGCCGCAATAACGATTCATGATCAAACTGAGATAAAAAAAACACATCTGAACATATTTGAAACAATTGGTATGAAATAGTCGATATCTGTATCAGTCAGGAATTCTCGTCTTTTGTTCCGATTGTGGCGGCAGTTTTCGGCACCAGATCTCATGTACTCGGCAAAATTCTCGACCAGGCGATCGAAAACCGATAGGCATCCATCCCCATGTCTGCCATGAGCTGTACATCCTCCTGAAGAAATAGCCAATTGTAACACCCTGTGTTTTGCCACATCGTAAAAATCACTAAAAATTTGAACTTTTTCGAATTCGAACAAATCCAATCAAACTAGGGGTGAAGTCCATACCAAAATTTGAATTTTCAAATTTTGTTTGTGCATCAAACTCCACCATAAACATATTTGGGTTTTATTGTTTTTATTTATGTGTTCATTTGATTTTGATCCTCTTTCAAATTTGAATTGCATTCAAATTTGTTTCCTATCTAAATTCTGCGAAATGGTTAAACCATTTCTTTCCCGCCGGGCCGCCCTCTTCTCTTTTCCCTGGCCGGCCCAACTCCCCCTTCCTTTCCCCTTTTCTCCTCCGCGGCCCACTCCGGCCCAGCACCGCCCGGCCCGCCTCTCCTTCCTCTCTCTCCCGCGGACGCGCGTCAACGCCGCCCGTCGTCTTCCTCTGGCGCACCGCGCCAGCGCACACATGCCGCCCTGCCGGCCGGCGCCGCCTCGTCAAGTCCGGCTACACGCCGTCGCAGGAGCCGCGCGTGCACACACAGCGCCACCGTCGACTCGCTCCGCTTCGTCCTGTCACCCCGTCGCCTCAACCCCGCGTGCCCACTCCTTGACCGGCGAGCCGCCGTACCTCACCGTCACTCCCACACGGCACCCCTTTGTCGGATACCTATTTTCTAGGTACCCTATACGGTATACACGCGGAATAATGAGGTACGGGAGCCGCCCGAGACCCAAAGGCCTTGTATATAGCTAAGAGATGGAAAGCTGGGCCCCTGGAGTAGCCCAGTCGGGCGGAAGGCGCAAACAACGGCCTTTGGCCCACAGAGCCTCCGTTCCTCACGGCCTGTTAAGGGACCGGGCGCACGTGGCTGCACGAGCGCCGCCCCCCACCCTGGACCGCGATTGGTCCAGCGTTAGAGGAGCCCGCTTTGGACGTGGCAACGAACCCGACTCCCCGCGGTAGGAGTCGGGCGCCGCGGAGTCGAGCGACGCCTCCGACCGAACTCCGGCCAGCCGCCGTCCGCCGCCCATGTACCCCGGTGGTAGTCGGGATCGGCGGAGGGACACGACCCGAAGCGAACCCGACCACCGCTGCCGGAAAGCAAGCTCGGCAGCGGCATGGAAGCGTTGGTCAAACCCAAGTGTACGGCCAGCCAGATTTGGATAAGAAGACGCTCCATATCCACTCCTGGGCGGTGCGAAGGTACACTATGCCTGACGTACGGCCGCGTGGGGGCGTCGCCTCCGGATCAGGCGAGGAACGGGGAATGCATGCACCAAGTACGCTACACAGTAGCAACAGCGCGCGAAATGACCGTCGCCCAACTCCACAGGTATCAACAGCACACCAACAGTGATCAACAGCGCGGATCAGGGGATGGACGCTCCACAGCGCCCAGACAAAACCCGGATGACATCATCGCACCACCGGGCGCGGAGATTGCGGCGGAAGACACCGGAGCCAGCGAGGACGGCCCGACTCCGCCTCCGTCGCCCTCTCACTTATCTTTCTTTTCTTTTCTTTTCTTTTCTTTTTCTTCTTTCCTCCATCTGTACCGTTCTTCCTTGTTGTATAAAAGGGAGAATTGGGCCCAGGAGGGGGAGAGAGACTTCTTTTGGGCTGACACAACAGCTCATTTCTCGCACTAGCGAACACACTCACACGCAACGCAGAGACAGAGACTTGGGAGCGAATCCCTCTCTCGCCACGGCTTGTAACCCCTACTACGAGCAACACGAGCGAAACCTCGAACTGGACATAGGGCTTCTTTTGCCTGAACCAGTATAACCCACTGTGTCAAACGCAATCCATCTGATCGCCGTCGAACCGCGCACAAATCTACTCGTCGGCCGGTTACCAAACACCGACAGTTGGCGCGCCAGGTAGGGGGCCTTAGCGCGTTCGACGACGACCACATCGCCAGCTGATGGCTTCGTGGCCGCCAGCATCTCGCGGTCGTCTCCCGCTTCGTGGGAGCGTCCGCGGAAGGGACCGGAGGCGCTCCGCCGCGCCTTCTTTCCGGTTCTACACCCCAGTCACGGTTCCGTACCGTGTCTTCCGCTTTGGTGACGTGGACTTCTTGACGGACCACGCCGAACTGCAGCGGATGCGCAGCAGCGCCGGCGCGGAGCCGCTGCGCGTTTTCACTTCGGATGTCTACCTCTCGCGTGGACCGGGGGCCCGGGCACTCCCCGTGCGCATCGAGGCGTACCTCGGTGCGAACCCCCGGCCGGATGAATGCCGGCGTATCTTTTACGCGCTGGCACTCCTCAACAACTGCCTTGTTGAGGGACCACCACTCCCGCCTGGCTACGAGGCCTGGGAGCGTCGAGCCTCCCTGCCGCTGCGGCTACGGGAGTCCATGGAGGCGTTGGAGCACGAGCTCGCGTGCCGCTTCCCGCCAAGCCGGACTGGACCTCCCGGTCCCGCCATTGGCGCTTCCTCATCTGTGGGCGCGGAGCCCGCCGATACCCAGGACCGCGACTCTGTCGAGGACCTCCTCGCTGAGTGCTTCGACGCGCTCACGTTCGACCCGTCCCGCGAGTGTCTCATGGCCGAAATTCGGGACGAGGATATTGCCGACCCCAGCAACGGGGAAGGTGATGACGGGAACGAGCCATCCGGCGATGGAGGCACGGACCCGCGCCCAGTGCCCGTGGTAGGGGGCGCTACACCCCCTCCACAAGACCTGCCAGCACTGGAGCAGCTGCTCGCGCGGCGGCGGGAGCTCGCCGACATGGAGTGCGGCATTGAGCGGGAGCGTCAGCTCCTGGAGCAAGCAATTGCCCAGCGGCGTACCCCTGCGGGGCGCGCCCGCACCATGGCACGCGATGTACAGCACCGCATCGTGCATGACATCGCGGGCACCCCGCTTCAACTCCCGCGAGCCAGCCAAAACCTGGCGGCGGCAGCAGCCCTCGCGCGAGATCTTCCGCAGCCCGTGACTCCGGAGGACGAGCGGAAGCGCAAAGAGCTGCTGCGCCTGCTCGAGGTAGCGGCGGAGCAGCAGGCCGAGAGCTCGCTGTCCCGGCAGCGCGCTCTGGGCGCCCTGCAGCGCTCCGTCGACCGCCGCGACGACAAGGAGGTGTCTGTAGCGCAGCCGACGCGCGGATCGGGCGGACGCAACATGCCTCCCGTCAAGGAGCGCGTGGGACCAGTGCGGGATGCGCGCATACTCCTCGAAGCGCGCAGACGTGACCAGGCCCGTGGCGCTCGGCGCGAAGCCGAGATGCGTGGCTACCACCCTCGACGAGGTGGACGCTACGACCCGGAGGAGGACCGGAGCCCGAGCCCTCCGCCTCCGGGGCCACGCGCCTTTGGACGTCACATTCGGTGCGCACCATTCCCGCAGCGGTATCGCGCGCCGACCAGCATAACCAAGTACTCGGGTGACTCGAACCCGGCTATTTGGTTGGGTGATTACCGACTCTCCTGTCTGGCGGGCGGCGCTGACAGCGATGAGTTCATCATCCGCAACCTCCCGCTCTACCTCGCCGACCCAACGCGGGCATGGCTTGAGCACCTCCCGGAAGGGATCATCCAGAGCTGGGAGGATTTAGAGGACGTCTTCATCGGCAACTTCCAGGGGACGTACGAGCGTCCCGGGAACCCGTGGGACCTCCGGAACTGCCGCCAGAACCCCGACGAGACCCTGCGCGACTACATCCGGCGGTTCTCGAAGCAGTGCAACGCGCTGCCCAACATCGCCGACGCCGACGTCGTCAGCGCGTTCCTCGCCGGGACGTCCAACAAGACCCTGGTGCACGAGCTGGGGCGCAGCAGCCCACGCACAACCAAGGACCTCCTCGACATCGCCACCAACTTCGCGTCCGGCGAGGACGCGGTGGGGGCGATCTTCACCAAGACTCCGGCCAAGCTCAAGGCCAAGGCCAAGAGGGAGGAGTCAACGGGAGGGGCCGGCCCCTCCAGCCAGCCAAGAAGAAGAAGAAGAAGAAGGGCAACGTCGCGCGACAGGAGGCATCTCTTGTCGCCGCGGCGGAGCGCAAGCAAAAGCGCGCGCCTGCGGAGGGCGCGTCCAACCACTTCGAGAAGAAGCTCGAGGAGCCCTGTCCCAACCATGCGTACCCCGTCAAGCACGCCCTCAAGGACTGCGGGCTGCTCCGCAAGTTTCTTGCCGGCAGCTCCAAGAAGGCGGAGCGCGACGGCCCGCCGCCCAAGGGCGACGATGATGCCAAGGGTGGGGATGACGATGCCTTCCCCCATCCTGATGGCTGCCTCATGATCTTCGGGGGACCGGATGCCCGCGCGCCGCAAAGGCAGCAGAAGCTCGTCCGTCGCGAGGTCTACGCCGCGGAGCCGGCCGTCCCCACTTTTCTGAAGTGGTCCGACTCCGCGGTCACGTTCGACCGTTCCGACCACCCGGAGCATGTGCCTCGGCCGGGGCGCTACCCGCTTGTTGTCGACCCCATCATCGGCAAGAAGCGGCTCTCCAAGGTCCTCATGGACGGAGGCAGCGGCCTCAACATCCTCTACGGAGAGACTCTCGACGCCATGGGGATCAGTCGGGATCGCGTCCGACCGACTCGGGCGCCATTCCACGGGATCGTCCCCGGCAAGCACGTGGTGCCGCTCGGGCAGATCGATCTGCCCGTGACCTTCGGCACCGCCGCCAACTGCCGCACCGAGACGCTGACTTTCGAGGTGGTGGACTTCCCTGGGGCGTACCACGCTGTTCTCGGGCGGCCATGTTACGCGAAGTTCATGGCCGTCCCCAACTACACCTACCTCAAGCTGAAGATGCCGGGACCCAAGGGGGTCATCACGGTGAGCACGTCCATCCAGCGCGCCTACGAGTGCGACCGCGAGGCCTGCGAGGTCGCGGAAGCACTCCTGCACAAGGACGAGCTCCCGGCTGCGGCTGCGGCGGCGGAGGAGGCCGGGCCCGACTACAAGAGCACGACCGGGTCGTTCGACCCGACCGAGGACATCAAGGAGATCCCGCTCAACCCGGCCGACCCCGACAGCAAGACCGTGCGCATCGGCACCGCGCTTTCCGACAAATAGGAAAGCGCGCTCGTCGACTTCCTCCGAGCCAACCAGGACATATTCGCGTGGAAGCCCTCGGACATGCCGGGCATCCCGAGGAACGTCGCCGAGCACTCCCTGTGTATCAAACCAGGCTCTCGCCCGGTGAGACAACACATGCGCCGCTACGACAAGGAGAAACACAAGGCCATCGGTGAGGAGTTATCGAAACTCTTAGCTGCTGGGTTTATCAAAGAGGTGTACCACCCCGAGTGGTTATCCAATCCTGTACTTGTGAAAAAGAAGAATGGGAAATGGCGGATGTGTGTTGACTATACGAATCTCAATAAGGCGTGCCCAAAGGATCCGTTTCCTTTGCCGCGTATTGACCAAATCGTAGACTCAACCGCTGGGTGCGAAACCCTCTGCTTCCTCGACGCGTACTCTGGTTATCACCAGATCCCGTTGAAAGAGTCCGACCAGCTCGCGACCGCGTTCATCACCCCGTATGGCGTATATTGTTACGTAACGATGCCTTTCGGGTTGAAAAACGCCGGGGCAACATTCCAGCGGTGCATGATCAAATGTTTCGGCGATCTCATCGGTCGGATCGTCGAAGCATACGTGGACGACATCGTGGTGAAGTCCAAGAAGACCGACGACCTCGTCGCCGACCTCGATCGAGCTTTTCAGAAGCTGAGGGCGTGCGGCATAAAGCTGAACCCGGAGAAGTGCGTCTTCGGAGTTCCGAAAGGTATGCTGCTTGGGTTTTGCGTCTCGGAACGCGGCATCGAAGCCAATCCCGAGAAGATTGAGGCCATCGCGAAGATGGGCCCCATTCAGAACCTGAAAGGCGTACAGCGTGTGATGGGATGTCTCGCGGCTCTCAGTCGGTTCATCTCCCGACTCGGGGAGAGGGGTCTGCCCCTGTACCGATTGCTCAAGAAGTCGGAACACTTCGTTTGGAGCCCCGAGGCCCAAACCGCGCTTGATCGGCTCAAGACGGTGCTATCGAACGCACCCGTCCTGACAGCCCCTGCGGAGCGCGAGCCTCTCCTCTTGTACATCGCCGCAACCACTCAGGTGGTCAGCTCGGCGCTGGTGGTCGAGAGGAGCGAGCCCGGACATGCTCTGAAAGTCCAGCGACCGGTATACTTTGTCAGCGAGGTTTTGTCCGACACCAAGACCCGCTGGACTCAGCTGCAGAAGCTGTTGTACGCGGTCGTCATAACCAAAAGGAAGCTACGTCACTACTTTGACGCGCATCCGATCACTGTGGTCACCTCCTTCCCTCTCGGCGAGGCGTTGGGGAGCAAAGAGGCCACGAACAAGGCCGCGAAGTGGGCCCTCGAGCTCATGGGACAAGAGCTCGAATTCGCCCCTCGCACCGCGATCAAGTCGCAGGTGCTTGCGGACTTCGCTGCCGAGTGGACCGAGATCCAGCTGCCACCTGCGCCCGTCGAGCAAGAGTGTTGGAACATGTTTTTCGACGGCTCGCTGACAAAAAGAGGCGCCGGAAGCGGTTTTGTTCTCGTCTCGCCACTCGGGTCCCGACTGCGCTACGCGGTCCGACTCAACTTTCTTGCGTCCCATAACGTGGCTGAATACGAGGCACTCGTCAACGGGATGAAGGCGGCGATCGAGCTTGGTGCCAAAAGGCTGGAGGTCTTCGGCGACTCCCAGCTTATCGCCGATCAGGTGACGAGCGAGTCGAATTGCTCGAACCCGAAGATGGCGGCGTACTGCGCTGAGGTGCGGCGACTTCAAGAAAAGTTCGAAGGCTTCCAGGTCAGTCACGTACTTCGCCGCTACAACGAAGAGGCGGACGGCCTCGCGAAGATGGCCTCCAACCGGGACCCCGTCCCTGTCGGCGTCTTCTCCCACGATCAGCAGAAGCCGTCGGTGCGTGAGGCGCCATCCACACCCATGACGGACACTTCAACAACCCAACCAGACGGCGTCGACTTCTCGGCAATAGAAGGTACACGCCCTCCTCTCGGAGAAGACTCGGGTCGAGCCGTTCTTGCCATCCCGACAGCTAACGAAGCGGTCGGGGACTCGAGTCCGACTGCCAACGAGGCGGTCGGGGGCTCGGGGGGTGTGCCCGACCCGGTGTCCGACTGGAGGACCCCATTCCTCGACTGCCTACTCCGAGAACAGCTCCCCGCCGACCAGACAGAGGCAAGACGCCTCGCGCGTCGGGCTAAGTCATTCGTCATAGTCGGCGGCGAGCTCTACAAAAAGAGCCACTCGGGAGTGCTTCAACGCTGCATCCCCATCGAATGGGGAAAAGAGTTACTGTCCGACATCCACGCTGGCGAGTGCGGTCACCACGCGGCCCCTAGAAGTCTAGTCGGAAAGGCGTTCCGGCATGGCTTTTACTGGCCCACGGCCGTGTCCGACGCCACCGAGGTAGTACGCACCTGCGAAGGGTGCCAATACTACGCTCAGAGGACCCACATGCCGGCGCAAGCCCTTCAAACCATACCCATCACTTGGCCCTTCGCCGTGTGGGGATTGGATTTGGTCGGGCCCCTGAAGAAGGCGCCCGGGGGTTACACGCATTTGCTAGTGGCCGTCGACAAATTCTCCAAGTGGATCGAGGCACGACCCCTCGTGAAGATCCGGTCAGCAGAAGCCGTTCGATTCTTCACCGACATCATCCATCGCTTCGGAGTGCCGAACTCCATCATCACCGACAATGGGACTCAGTTCACCGGCAACGAGTTCCTCGAATTCTGCGACGACTACAACATCCGAGTCGACTGGGCATCAGTCGCGCACCCACAGGCCAATGGTCAGGTCGAGAGAGCAAACGGAATGATCCTGCAAGGGCTCAAACCGAGAATTTTCAACAAATTGAAAGTTCACGCTGGCCGGTGGGTGCGAGAGTTACCTGCGGTGTTATGGAGCTTGCGCACCACACCGAGTCGGGCGACTGGACAAACGCCGTTCTTCATGCTTTACGGAGCAGAGGCGGTGCTCCCGATCGACATCGAGTACGGCGCTCCTCGGGTTCGCGCTTTCAACGAGGAGGCCAACAGGAGTTTTCTCGAGGACGCCCTCGACCAAATCGATGAGGATCGAGAAGTCGCTTTGATGAGGTCCGCCAAGTACCAACAAGCCATGCGCCGCTACCACGGACGACGAGTTCGCGGCCGCGCGTTCAAGGAAGGAGACATGGTTCTCCGACTGGTGCAGAGCAACAAGGATCGACACAAGCTGTCACCGCCGTGGGAGGGACCGTTCATCATCGCCGAGGTGCTGCGTCCCGGAACGTACAAGCTCATGGACTCGGAAGGCCAACTCGTCGCCAACGCTTGGAACATTGAGCAGCTACGTCGCTTCTATCCTTAGCTCTGTAAATTCGTTTGTTGTCTTTCTGCCGATGCATCAACATCAAACGAACGCGGTAGTTTCTTTACACACCTCTCGGGCAGCCGCCTGGGTGCACTCCCCTCGGAGACTACACCCGGGTGTGGCTTTGTGCCGCGTTGATTTTGTATGCGCCAGGAGCGATGCTCTTAAGAGAAACAACGCAATTCGACTAAGAGCGGGCCTCCGCGAACGCAAAACCGACGTCCTAAAACTCGAAGTGTGACGAATTGCAACGAAAATCGTGAGCCCCGGATAATTGGCTTAAGGCTCGGCCAGTTCGATCAAGGGCACCCGACGCCCCAGCGGATAGGGTCGGCCCGAGCGGCTGGTCGGAATTGAGTCAATCTTCCGAGATCACAAGTATTCGAGGTGAATCGCCACACGAAAAGAGTTAAACGAACGAAAATCTTGCGAAAAGCGAAACGAAAATTCATATAAACAAACGGGCGCGCATGCCCACATCGTTGTTTACAAAATAAGGCCCACACGGGCCCGACTCCGACTATCACCGCCTAACCTACTGATTTTCACCCCCGCCACGGCGCGAGGGGATCATGTCCAGGTTGTCATCGGCAAGAAGGCGCGCAAAGGGAATCACCTCTTCCTCGATCCGCTCTAAGTCGGCCTCACTACAGGAAGGCTCGTAACCTCTCGCCAGCACGTCGATCTTGTAGTGGTCACCGTAGTGACTCCTCGACACGGCAAAGGCGATCTGGACTCCGGTCCGAAGGCACTCCTCCTCCTGTATGCGGAAGTAGGCGGGGAGCCCGGCGACCTGCGGGATCACAGATGTGGCGTCTGGCGGACGCGGCACACCGATCTCGTTGCAAGCAATCTCCATGGCCTGCCGCAGCAGGTCAAGATCCGCCAGCGCCGCCTGCGATTGCACCTGGAGCTCCTGTGCGTCTGGCCAAAACAACGGGGTCACTCGCTCGGTCTAAAAACAACAAAAGCCGACACGGCGGGATGATCAAAGAACAGGTAAATTAACTTACCCTTCAGCTCCTTCTGTGTCTTCTGGAGCTCACCGGTCACGTTGGTCAACGACGACTGGGCGGCGACCTTGAGCTCCCTCTCCCTGCTCAGCGCTGTCTCGGCAGCCGCCGCCTTCTTCTCGGCGGCCTCAGCGCGCTGAGTGGCCTCCAACAGCGCCTTGTCGGCGGTGGTCCGGAGTCCACGCTCCTTCAGCAGCTCCTGCTCCTGGGCCTGCACTTGCTTTTCCGCCGTCTCGGCGCGCTCGACCATGCCGCGCAGCGCCGACTCCGCGTCCGCGGCCCTCTTCTTCGCATCCTCCGCCGCTTTCGTCGCGGCCTCGGCGGCCTCGGCTCGGCGGCGGATGGGCTCGGAGACACGCAGCGCGCGCGCCAGCTCTTCGCCTCGCGCGACGTATTCCTTCAGCTGGTGCCGGATGAGGTTCGACTTAAGCTTGCTGTTTGCAAGCAAAGTCTGCGGAAAGCAGGAAAAAACCGTAAGGCAAAAAAGGCAAGTACGACGAACTCCCAAAACAAAAAAGATAAAGGGTGGAAAATTCTCCCACTCACGTCAATGGGAACCCGCGCGTTCTTCATCAGCTCCTTCGCGGCGTCGACCTCCGCCGTGACCGACGTCTTGATTGTCTCCAGCCTGCTGAAGGTGTGGGAGAGCTCTTGGGCCATGTACGCCCAGGCATTCGCCTCCGCTGAGTCCTTCACAGGGACCGGACCTTCTGGCGTGTTCACCAGTACATCCGGCCCCCAGCCGGACCGCGCCAGACGTTGGATCAGCGGCACACCGGCGGCGGCCGCGTCCCACCGCGGATCACCGGCCGCAGTCCCCGGCTGCGAGGCGGCTCCTTGACGAGTCCCCGCAACGTTACCGGCGTCACCGGCCCTCGACGATGACGGGCCTGACGCCGGGCGGACCTCGGCGGTCCGACCCCCTGCGCCTGCGACACCTTGTGCACGCGGTGGGGCAGTACCAGGCCGTGGCTCGCCAGCCCGACCCTCGGAGTCGGGGGCTGCACTCGCGACGGGTGCGGAACTTTGTCGCGTCGCCGCGCCGTCGACCCTCGGCGTGTCGCGCTCCCGCACCGTCTCCTCCGACGCTGCAGTGACTTCCGGTTGCCTCCGCGCGGTGTCATCCTGCCGCGGAGCGGAGCCCTCCTGACTCTGACTCTGCTCGGCGGCGAGGCGCAGCGCCTTGTGAGGGGCCAACTGGGTCCCGTCCCATTTCGGGGCGGGGCTGCAAGGATGCACGTCGCGATTCAGAAGAAGGGCGAACAAAGACAAATCAAGCGACTGCGAAAGACACGATAAAGCAAACTCACATGTCGGACCGCTTGCGCTTCCGCGCGGGCTTCGTCGGCCGGCGACCCGAGCCTTGTCCGGCGGCCGCACGAACTGTTGTGTCAGGAGTGGGCACCTCGCCACCCCGCGCCTCCACATCGGGGATCGGATGAGGCACGCCGGGTCCCTCGGGCGGGATCGTCTCCCGCGCGACCCCGGATTCGGTCGTCCCCGCGCCGGTCTCGGGGGCGGCCGGCGACGCGGAAGCCGTCCCGGCAACGGAAGAAGTCCCGGCCGGAGCGGCGACGGCAACAAGGACCTCGAGGCTCCCCGCCGCCGCCGTCGACGTCGCGGCGACCGTGACCACCTCACCGAGACCGCTCGACGGGGGCCCCTGGCCCTCGCCGGCGACACCGCCGGCCGGAACCGGCTGCGCGCCGTCGTCGTCAGGGATGACGTCGTCAATCCACGCGTCGTCGTGGTGACCACCATCGCCGGCCTCTTCGCTGCTGTGGTCGAGCGCCGAGTCCGTGTCGAACTCAGACTCGGTGTCGACCGCTTCGCCGCCCCGGCGACGACGCGCCCGGTCTCTCCTCCTCGCCTCGTAGGCGTCCTTCCGGGCCTTGCGGCGATCCTTTCGCCGCTTCGTCCTCTCCCCATGGGCACGGTTCGCCGCCCGACGGTCCGCGTCCTCGGGTACGGGCGCTGTCGAGCGCCGAACGGCTAACCCCGGCTGCACACGAAGGCAAGATGTAAGAATGCTGCAGTCATTCATCTGAAACAATGCCAATCAATCAAGAAAGCGTGGGGAAGAAACTCACAAAGCGGATCGCGTCGGCGTGCGGCAGCGCGGCGGGGTGGCCCGCGACGGGCCACTCGAACTCGTTGTCGACGAAGTGCAAGGCGGACTTGCCGGCCGCCTCCGACAGCCGCGCCCCGATCTCGCGGTGGCTCAGCGGCTCGTCAATCACCATCGCCGTCCCTCGGAGGTCGGCGCCCGGTGTCATCTCCCACATGGGGAGCGCGCGGCGCATCAGCGGCAGCACGCGGATGCTGTGGAAGTGGCCGGTGATGCCGACCATCGACACCCCCCGGTCACGCAGCACCACCACGGCGTCGAGGAGGGGTTGGATCGCTGCAATCTCCCTCGCTCCGAGACCCCAGTGCCAGCAATCGGGGGGCCCGGACAACCGGGCGTTGGTGAACTTGGGCAGCGGGCCGGTGCGCTCGTTCTTCAAGTAGAACCACCGGTTATGCCACCCGGAGTTGGAGGAAGTATGCACCCACGTGATGTAGCCCGACGCCCGCTCCACGCGGAGACGCAAGCTCGCGGAGCCCATGAGCGGGACTCGCCCGCCGACGGGCTGGAGCGACGCCCTGAAGAAGTACCTCCACAGATCGAAGTTGGGGGGAATGCCGAGGTAGGCCTCGCACAGCGTGATGAAGCCGGCGATGTGCCCGATCGAGTTGGGATTGAGGTGCTGAACCTCGATCCCGTAGTAGCTCAGAAGTCCGCGGAAGAAGGGGTGCGCCGGCACCCCGAGCCCGCGGGAGTGGAAGTGGAAGAACGAGACGATGTAGTCGTCCGGCGGCGAAGGCGACCGCTCCGACGGCACCATCCACTCCACCGCATCGGAGAGCGGGCGAAGGAGACCCTTCGCAACCAGCCCGCGTAGCAGTTCCGGCGTCACCACCGACTCCGGCCACTCGTCCCCCTCTTCCGCCATCGGATTCAACGGGATGAGGGAGCGCGGACGACGCCGGGACCGAATCGACTGACGGCGGTTGCGAAGCGGACGGCGAATGGTGGCGATTGGGGCGAAGAATGGCGCGGAGCGAAAGGAATCGAAGCGATCGCAAAAGGAGAAGAAAGGCGAACAGTAACGGGCGATGGAGTATGCGAGAAGACTCCCCCGGATAGGTATGGCCTATTTATATGCGCCGAACCGGCGCTGTGCCGTTTCCCGCCTTAAATCTCGCGTCCCTTCGTTTTCCTCCGCCCTAACGTGTGCAGGTGGAGATAACGCACGCCTCGTCGCCGCGTTTCATCGAAACGCCGCGCCTCTAGATCCGCGCCGGCGAAGCGACGCGACGCCTCGCGTCCGACGCCTCATGGGCCCTATCGGTAGGGAAGCCGGTTTGGGCTCCCAGGTAAAGCGGCTAGGAGCTGTACACGCTCCGACGGCCCATTCCCGGCCCAAGAGTTCGTAGGCCGGCCCAGCGTTGGGTTCGACGGCCGCTCAGGGTCAAAACGAGAGTGAGGGGTAATCAAAGGGGGGCACCAGCGGCCAGTACCCAAGTGCGCGGAGCATATGGGCCCCTGTCGAATACGTCCGAGTCCGAGGACGAAATAAGCCCATGGTTGGCTCATCGAGAGCTGGCAGCGAGCCGCCGAGACCGGCCGAACGGACTCGGAGACTAAATGGGACAATCTCCCGGATCATATGACACTGACCCCCGCTGGTCTCAACCGGGTCCCCGCTAAGGGCAAACCGGGGTGTCACTCGAACGAGCCCGTTTGCAACTCAAATGGCACCGCCCATCGAACCATCGAGGAATGGCGCGGACGGCCCCGATCCTCCATCCTCCCGACAGGATGCGGAAGGATAAACGAACAAAGTCGAAACCGTCTTCGGCCGGACCCCCGAAACGATCGGGGGCTCGAAGGCATGCATTCGCACAAGAGACCAACAACGTGGTCGCAACACAAACTAAAATGGGTCTCGCGAAATAAGCCTCTTTATTCCATGGTTTTCTTTATACAAAGTCGATCGAAAGATCGTTAAACAAGAAAAGAAGTTACATTAGTCCCATGAATCCATGGATTGGCCACAAATGGCCGGATAAAGAGGCCTAAGGGCCCCGCTGGCACCACCCGCAGCAAAAACTCCTATGAGTGGGTGGAACCAGCATGACGGCGCTAGGGACTCCCCCTCGAGGGTGGCGGTGCTCAAACCAAGGCCACGTAATCCTCGCAGGAGCGACTCCTGGGACGCCGAGGGCTGACGAGAGCCCGTTTAATCCTCGCGGGAATGACTCCGAGTTCGGTGGGCCACGCCAAAGCAGGACGAAAACTTGCGATGGCGCCGGCGAGCACCAGTCGAACGTCGACGACCGGCTTGAGTCGTTTGCCTCGAGTCATCGTCTCCTCCCTCGTCGGAGGAGAGAATGATGACCTCAGGCTCCTCCGACTCGGGCGCCGAGCTCCCGGCTACCGGATCCGGAGGCACCACCGCGAGCGGAACCGCTTCGACCACCGGAATCAGATCTTGGCAAGTGCTTGGAGGTGGAGGAGGCAAAGGACGCAAAGCTAGTATAGGGGGCACGAGGCCCTCTCCTTCTCTTTCCTTCGAGTCTCTCTCGCGCGAGTGAGATTTCTTATGCTTAGGCATGGTGAGTTCGAAGAAACCCGGCTCAAGACGCGGGTCTATTTATAGGCGCACCGCCCGGTCTAGCATGGACCGGGTGCATGAGGGGGGCGGCCGCGGAAGCCGAGGAGCACTGCCCAGCCGCATCGACGCCACGTGGACAATCCCCCCACACGCCGCGACAAGCGAAGGAAGGATGGAATCCCACCACAGTCGGCCCGTGGGCTGCAGGCTTCGGCGGCCGCGCCCTCTGAGCAAGGGCAGGGAGAAGTCCATCGGGCACCGGTTGGCCCGCAGGATAAGCGCACTCCCCCCTCGGACAGAAGAAGGGGCCCGGGGGGCTCGGTCATCGTGGCTACGGGAAGACGACACAGCTCGCTGCCGCGTTACGCAGTGAAAGCCTGAGAAAAGCCTGGAAGCTAGTCTCCTACTAGCTCCCAGCCTCGGGGGCTACACCCGGCGGGTGCGCTCGCGCGCACCCGCCGGCGAACTAAATGGCCACGTCAGGCAGCCGTACCAGTCCCGACGACAGCACGGCGCTCTCGCCAGGACTCGGGGGCTACTGTCGGATACCTATTTTCTAGGTACCCTATACGGTATACACGCGGAATAATGAGGTACGGGAGCCGCCCGAGACCCAAAGGCCTTGTATATAGCTAAGAGATGGAAAGCTGGGCCCCTGGAGTAGCCCAGTCGGGCGGAAGGCGCAAACAACGGCCTTTGGCCCACAGAGCCTCCGTTCCTCACGGCCTGTTAAGGGACCGGGCGCACGTGGCTGCACGAGCGCCGCCCCCCACCCTGGACCGCGATTGGTCCAGCGTTAGAGGAGCCCGCTTTGGACGTGGCAACGAACCCGACTCCCCGCGGTAGGAGTCGGGCGCCGCGGAGTCGAGCGACGCCTCCGACCGAACTCCGGCCAGCCGCCGTCCGCCGCCCATGTACCCCGGTGGTAGTCGGGATCGGCGGAGGGACACGACCCGAAGCGAACCCGACCACCGCGGCCGGAAAGCAAGCTCGGCAGCGGCATGGAAGCGTTGGTCAAACCCAAGTGTACGGCCAGCCAGATTTGGATAAGAAGACGCTCCATATCCACTCCTGGGCGGTGCGAAGGTACACTATGCCTGACGTACGGCCGCGTGGGGGCGTCGCCTCCGGATCAGGCGAGGAACGGGGAATGCATGCACCAAGTACGCTACACAGTAGCAACAGCGCGCGAAATGACCGTCGCCCAACTCCACAGGTATCAACAGCACACCAACAGTGATCAACAGCGCGGATCAGGGGATGGGCGCTCCACAGCGCCCAGACAAGACCCGGATGACATCATCGCACCACCGGGCGCGGAGATTGCGGCGGAAGACACCGGAGCCAGCGAGGACGGCCCGACTCCGCCTCCGTCGCCCTCTCACTTATCTTTCTTTTCTTTTCTTTTCTTTTCTTTTTTCTTTCCTCCATCTGTACCGTTCTTCCTTGTTGTATAAAAGGGAGAATTGGGCCCAGGAGGGGGAGAGAGACTTCTTTTGGGCTGACACAACAGCTCATTTCTCGCACTAGCGAACACACTCACACGCAACGCAGAGACAGAGACTTGGGAGCGAATCCCTCTCTCGCCACGGCTTGTAACCCCTACTACGAGCAACACGAGCGAAACCTCGAACTGGACGTAGGGCTTCTTTTGCCTGAACCAGTATAACCCACTGTGTCAAACGCAATCCATCTGATCGCCGTCGAACCGCGCACAAATCTACTCGTCGGCCGGTTACCAAACACCGACACCCTTGCTCGTCAAATCGCGTCGCTGCCACTGTGGCCGTCCCGCGCGTCCGTCACCCGCGCGTGGCCGCTGTCCTTCCCTGTCTCTTCATCGCGCCGCCATGGTTTTCAGTGACGGAGCCGTCTCGTCGCGGCGTCAACACCACGCGTGCCCTCCTCCCTCCGCCCCGTTCGTCGCACTGTGGCCGTGCAGCTCGCTCATCGACGCGCACGTGGACGCCGTCCTCTCCTGGCGCGCCGTCGTTTCCGCACTGATTTCAGCGCCCGGCGCCTCGATCAAATCGGCGACCAAAGTCAGCCAATGTCTCCGCCCCGCCGCCTATAAATAACCGTCGAGCTCCGCCCTCACTCCCTTCCCTCTTCCGCGAGCTCAAACACCACCGCCATCACTGAAATCGCGCCCATTCCCACTTTTCCCCCACCAGCCGCCGTCACCTTCATCGTCTTCCCCGGCGACCTCTCCGGACAGCAGCACGCACTCGAGAAATCGCAAGCGCGCGCCGTTTTCCCTCGCGCACCTCCGCGCCGCCTATCTCCGGCGAGCACGCGCCGCCGCTCTGCTCACCGCCGACGACGACGTCTAGCCCTCCCCACTTCGCCGCGCCGCGTAGAACATCCCCAGCCGTTTCCCGCCGCGTGTCGATCCCTGTAGATGCCGGCGGCGACGATTCCGGCGAGCCGCCGCCGCGCTCCCCTGTTCTCCGCCGCGCCGCGCCGCCGACCAGCGTGGCATGCCACGTCGGCACGCGTGGGCCCGCGCGACCGGGTCGCCGTCCGACGTGGTGCACGCGGTGCACGTGGACCGCCCACTCAGACGCGCTCGGTCCACAGCACCCGTGGACCGAGTCCACCCAACAGTCCCCGCACAGTACACCGGCCCCACGGGCCCATCTGTCAGCCTCACACAGGCCTGAAAATTGCTAAGTCCACACTGCGTTTGTACACCGAATCTTTTTCGAACACTTTTTCAATATCAGAAAAATCTCATAAATTCACCAAAAATACTAGATTATGTCCTAATCATCCTCCAATACTTTTTCATCTCAGATTAATTAAGTTTTGCCCACACTTAATTAATCAAGCTTAATCATAATTCCTTTTAATCCCACCAACTTCTAAAATCTATATCTTATTCATTCTAACCCCGATTTTGACGATTCCTTCGCCAAAATTCATCTAAATTCATGATCTATCCAATGCTATCTGAAACTTCCTCATTCGATGTTATTTTGGATCTTAATTGATTTAATGCTTGTTTAATTAATTGTGTGAGCGGTAGATTTATTTGTCGTTATTTACTTTAATCGCTAGATAATCAAGCTTACGAGGAAGAAGCTGAGGATCCGGATTACGAGGACTTAGAAGAAGAAGACTTTGGTGAAGGCAAGTCCTAACCCTCCGTTGATCATGATTGATCCTATGTTTATTAAATTACCTACTTAGAGCCTGTTTACAAATAAATTGCATGATGTTTAATGCTTAGTATGTCCTAAGTACTTGATGATTGCCATGCCTTGATATTGATTACCCTGCTTCCATTGTTAAACTTAAGGTCCAACATCATTAATTATTTAATGATTAGTTGGAATGCCATGCTGCTTAGGGCTGTTACACATGAGTACTTAATTAATCATGCTATACATGCTTTTCAGTGTAAAATGTGTGAGTGCTTGGTGGTGTGTGTTGTGAATATGTTAATGTGGGATGGTAATTAGTGACTTGTGCAACCTTATAGTGGGGATACTTGGCGGGAGCAGGCGAGGTAGGTCCTCAGTGGGGAGGGCTATCTCTGGGATGCGACTCCTCTGTGAGGATAGCTTTTGAAGATGCCTGCTTCGGTCGTATAAGGACCGGTTCCTGTGCCGCCTGGCCTAGCACCCTTCGTACAGCCACAAGTCTTGTATGGGAAAGAGTTGGAACCACACCCTACTATAGTGTCCACCCGGTATCCACTCGGAGGCAGGAGTTGCAGCGGAAGCCAGGAGAAGACTCGCCGACAGTGGGACGCGAGCCCGGCATATGGATACTATTCAGGCCTTACTATATGATATGATGTGATGAAGCCCCTGGTCGGACGTTTTTCCGTGGGTGGATGCCGTGGTGACACCAAGTAGGTACGGGACCTCTGTATGCCTTTCCTAACCACGACGGTGGAAGGGACTGGTATACCTTGTGGGGAATCGTGTACAACCTCTGCAGAGTGTAAAAATCTATCTGGATAGCCGTGTTCCACGGTATTGGTCGACGCGAAAGCTTTGGCCACACAAGATTAGTATAACGGTGTGAGTTATCTCCTTAGCGTGTTTTTGGAATACTCCGGTGTGGAACCGTGGGCTGGTTTCCTGCCAGCATTAAAACTTGGGAACTGGCGGGATGGATTGCATCTCCCCCAGGGCCAAACCACTCCACTAAATGACAACAATAATCTTGACTGTAGTTGCAACTGGCTTTGCTTTTAAAACAACCTTTGCATAAAGATGGCGTTACCCGCTATGCTTAAACCTCCGCCTATCCTTGGTTATACCCTTGCATGCTTTTACCCCTTGTGTTAGGGCTTGCTGAGTACCTTATGTACTCACCCTTGCTTTAATCATTCAGATGAAGAGCCTGAGTACGAGTTCCAGGATGGTGAAGACGAAGAGTAGGGTTCTGTCCGCACTCGAATTGCCTGTAGTGGTCCCGTCTCCGCTTTCCGCTGTAGTTGTGTTTAAGTGGTTCTGTTGTAGTAGCTCATCGATGTGGTGTTTGTTGTAATAAAACGGCCGCTGGCCGAGTGTTGTAAGACCTTTTATGTATGAAGGCTTGTATGAGACTTGGTAATATTTATGTAAGTGATGACTCTGTATTGACATTCTGTGTAAGTGTTCGTATCAGCGTCTGATCCAGGGACTGATACGGGTAAGCACTAGTGCTCCAGAAATGGGGTACGACACCAATTCGATAGTACGTCGGGTGGATCGATCTGACTACAGGGCAAATATACGGACCATCAAGTGCAAACAAACATCACCTCAAAACGGTGGTACTGATCGACTGCAACATCAGCATTGCTGAAGTCAGAAATCTTGCCTGCACAATGAGAAGGCAAGACGTACTCTCGTTACGGCTGTGAGTTACTCCACGGCAAATCCTCGACACTACATTCTTGAGCTAATACCATATAGTCATCTGTTTGAGTAACCAGAAACAATCAACATCATACCCAAGGTGTGTGCGAATGTGTCCCAGATGGTCTGTCCTCTCCCGTCCTCATTTACGGCTCCCTCATACTGAAAATGTATGCTTCATGTTAGAACGGAGGAATTGACATGGCAGCTTTTTAAATTTTTTAAATATACGTATCGGAGGAGTATTGGCATCCGATACGTGAGCGTTCAGAAGTATCCGTGTTTCATAGAACTATATACACAAGTGCCATGTTTTTGCGGTGTCAAATTTTTGCAGCTTTCCACTTATATTTTGTCATGCAAACTGCAGTACAAAAGTCAATCGGCTCTACCTTTGTGGATCTGGTTGTATGATGAGGTTTTTTTTTCTTATCTTATCTTTATTTACTAATTAGATGCTCCTTTTGAGGCCTCCACGTTAACGGAAGAAAATTTCTAGAAATTCTCACCAAAAAAAAACATCCGGTGTACAAATTAAAGCATTAAACGATTACCTTTAGATCTAACATTATCTAAATTACCCACCTCTGCCAATTTTTTTTTATACCAAAAGTATCCTTCACACCTATCTCTAAATTACCCCATCATGTCATTATGAGTCAAACAATAGCTAAATTCGAAATAATAAAAAGTAGTCAAAAATACCTCTCAATCTATTTCCAAATTACCCACATGCCGTTAAGAGTCCTCACACCTATTTTTAAATTACCCACCATGACGTTACGAGTCCAAAAAATAACCAAATTCGGAATAATAAAAATAGCCAAAAATACCTCTTATTCCTATTTCTAATTTATCCACCATATCATTATTAGTCCAAAAATATCTAATTGAAATAATAAAAAAGCCTAAATACACCTAATTCATATTTCTAAATTAGTGAGTTTGCCAAATTCAGATTAATAAAGAAGTCTATTTTAATATTCCAAGCACAAAAGAAAATATGTGAAATTTGAAATAAAAATCATATAAAAGGGTTGGGGAAAAACATCTTGAAAAAAAAAGGGTGTGAGGGGTTAAATTTTCTTAAATTTAATATGTGAAATTTAATATTTGTGAGAGGTAACGGATAATTGCCTAATATACAGAGTATGGTGGCTTTAAAGTTACAATAAGCCATTAACGTAACTTCACGTGGAGAAAAATATGGCGAAGAAAAAAATTAATATCTTGATGCGAGGAAAAATAAGACAAGCAAAAAGACTAAAATATCGGTTATGAAAAATGTACTCCTACAACATGGATCTAAAGGATGTTGTTAATGGAGTATAACATTATGGAAATTCATTGGACATTGACATTGCATCTAATATAAAATATAGTCTAACACATACTCATTATCAATATATCTGAGACGGTAACATAAAACTTCATAGTCTAAAGTATAGATTTCAGAATAAAAATCATTTAATATTTAATTTATATGATCATTATGCTTGTAAAAGTAATTTTTTAAAAAAATATATTTATTTATGTGTCTTTTTAATTTCTACCCCGTGTGATATGCACGGGTTGAAAGGCTAGTGTAGAAAAACTTGTGTGTTATTCGTTATCGTATTTGGAAAAAGAGTCAACCTTCTGTTTCTAGATCGATGTACCTGAGATACAGCCAAGAGATATTAAAGCCCTTGCAGCACAGCAGCGTATTACGGGCCAAAATCCTAAATGACGATCGTAAAAGCATGAAAATTGTTACAGGTGCTTTGTTGGGAGATGAGTTGAGGAGAAAAGCCACATCAAACTTTGCACACTGGCCTTGGCTGTATTGTAGCGAATGGAAGTAGGAAAGGCGAACGCAAGCTAAGGCATACATAGCGGACAAGCACAACTTTGTAGGAAGGGGACAAGGTGAATTCCAGAGCGAGGCGCAGCCTTTTGTGCTCTCGACTTTGGGTCAAGGGAGAAACAGAAATAATGCAAGAAACCAGCAAACCTGGTACGCGGAGGCGGCGGTGCCGAACACAAATCCCTTGGGGAAGCTCTCCCTGGTGAGCGCAATGCATCCTGGCAACGACGCGACCAGGATAACCAGCAGGAACAGCACCATGCCTCGCTCGCTCAATATCCCCCCCATGAGCAAGAGAGCGAGTCAGGCCTCCTTTTCTATCTCCGTCTTCCTGCTAAGCACATGTGGAGGAGCACTCTCTTGATTCGACAACTAATTGCGGGAATATTTATTTATTTACTTCATCAACGTTGTTTCCACTTCGACTCGCTGTTGCAATCCCCTTCTGCCCCTGTCTTCCTGGCCGTGCCCACGAGGAAATGCAATTGCCTATAGAGATGGCACAATGCGTGGTGGAATAGACGACCTCCAGCACAAATCGCAATAGTATACTGACCTGAATCGCTTAATCTAAATGTTATCCTGGGACCTGCACGTGGCCTGTCTGGCGAAGCAGATGGACATTTCTCTTCCCTTTTATTTTCATTCTAAGCAGTTCGCACTCTACTCCCTCCATCCCTAAATATAGGGCTTTTTAGCATTCAAACACGAAAATAGTCAATGTGTTAAAAGACTACCATACCCTTCATTTTTAACTTCATCCACTCATCCACCAACTCTCCCACTAACCCTAAAGTTTATCCTATCTGTAAAACGTCCTACATTTAGGGGAAAATTCCAAACTCCAAAACGCCCTATATTAAGGAACGGAGGGAGTATAAACTTATAATAATACAGTGCAGCCAGTCCATAGTATAAAAACTTTGCACATCTACTGTCAAGGCGACATATGACATCGACCTAAAAAGTACAGTCTTTGCATACCAGCTGCACAAAATTTTTCCCAGTAAACAAAAAAAAGTAAATTTCACAAAACTATGACTATTTGCATCAGAGTAACAGAAAACTATGACTTTTGAGTTCGATTTTAGAAAATTACGACTATTTGCACATCTTGTAAATTGTAATACAAAACTGCGTGATTAAAAAAACACAAAACTACGATATCCTGATGTGGCCCCACCTGTCAGCCACTCATTTCAGCCAAATTGAGATATGTCGCTTACATGTGAGTCCAGGTCTAAAAATCATAGTTTTCTGAAATTGTACTAAAAAATTATAGTTTTCTGTTGTTCGAGTGCACATAGTCGTAGCATACTAGCATTCTGAAATTTCAACAACAAAAAATGGAATGTTACAGGTCATGATTCATCATGCAAAAAAAAAGAGACCACCTGAAGTGATTTAGATGACATCGAAGCTAAATGTACAATCTTTACATATAACCAGCTTCACAAAATTATTCGCCATAAAAGCAAAAAAAAAAAAAAAAAAAAAATTCCAACACAAGATGGGATGTAATATAAGGGTCATGATTCATCGTAAGTTGAACCTTCCTGACAGTGGCCACCTAAAAGTCATCCACGTAAGTTGAACCTGCCTAACATTATTGACGGATTTTCGGGACGAGAAATAAAACAAATACTCAAAAAATTTCTCCACTTCGCACATAAAGCGTGTTAGTGAGGCATAATATACTGATGCCAAAAGTGGCAATTTATATTTATCTTTTTTTATTATACGCAGTACAACTCAGACAATCACAACGCACGCACACTCACCCCTATTGTCACACCCCAAAATTTCAGTTTTGGGATGTGAACCGTTTTTCAACATTTAAGGCCATTTTTCTCAAAATTTTAAAGGTTTTTCCTTGTTTATGAATATTTTATATTAAAAAATGAATTTACTTTTGTTTTCATAAAATACAAAAGGATTTTTAATCTATTGTCTTAAGTTGATTTGCTTTTCGAAAACTTTGGTTCCATGAAATAACTTTCAAGTCTAAAGTAAATATCAAAAGGATTTGATTAGATTGCCAACTTTGAAATTAAAGAAAAATAGCTTTTTGAATTTCAATTTGAAAATGATTTGAGGTAAAAATTTAAGGCATTTAAACTTTCATTTGAATTTATTTATTTTTACTTACTTTCTCAAAGTTGTTTTGAATATAAAATAAAATAGAGAAACCCCTTATCTAAATGGATCTAAACTCCATCTATTCCTGCCCTTAATCCATTCTTACCTCTCTCTCAGGTGAGAACAGCCACTAATCCTCAGCCTAAACAAAGCCCATGCCAAACCCAGCCCAAATAAACATGATCTATCCTTTCTTCTTCCTCCTCCAGTCGCACCTCTCTCTTTCCGTTCACCATGGCCGGCCAACAGAGCCCCCTCTACAGCGCAATAACCTTGCTCGTAGTTGCATAATACGAGTAAAATTAATCGTCCACTGGACCCTCCATCAGTTCCCATTGAAAACTGATGAAACCGTCAACAATATTTGCCATAACTTTGATCTCCCCCATGGCTGCCGTTCCCCCTCGCCGTCTGGCCTTTCCTTTCCCTCCCAAGGCCTATAAAAGAACGCCTAACCCCCCTTGGCATGGCTGATGAGCCCTCATCCCCTCTCTAACCAAATCCCATCCAATATGACGAGTTTATCTCTATCTGCCAGCAACATCCAGCTGCGCGACCACTGGTTGGCATGCCCGTTCCCGATGAAGCAACCAACGAAATGCCCCCAAATTCCACCAGACCGTGCGCCTCGTCGTCCTCTACAACATATCCAAAGATTACGGTCAGAGGAACCCTGATGAGTCCAGAATCTGATTCGCCATCCCTGCTGATCCTTGTCTGTTCGCGTCCAGCGCGCGCGACGGTAACTCGATTCATGTTTCTGCTCATTTAGGAGGCTTCCTTGACACAATGACCATGTCTACTTGTGTTCTACAGAATCTTCTTCGTACCTACCAAAGGGATACCTGAGATCAGACCCGAAGACCCCAGGAACGTGGTCGGCCTTCGAACTGCCGCAGAACAACCTTGCTGTGTTTGAGAGGTTCGATCTCCAGTTCCAGTGAATTTCTGTCCAAATAATCATTCCGCTGTCATGTTCCACGTAATTCTGAGAATTACTGTTTAAGCCTTTTCTTGAATCGTGCAGCCAATCAGCGGGAACATGCAAATCTTCATCGTGATGTCTGTGCGACCAGCACAGAAAACTGGGGACAATGATCGCAGTTTTGCTGCTGCATCTTTTGACAACGTTGAAGCACCACCATACATCTGAGTTTGCCTTGTCGTGGTATATGACATGTATGTTTTGTACTGTCCAAACACCAGGAACGCCGACATCGCTTCCCGAGGCCATGGTCGATCTTCATCTCTCGACATCGCTTCTCGTTGTTGCATGACCAATGATGACCTCACCATTGTATCCTGATTAACACATTCCAATGAGCTCATGATCTTGCCTATTTTGTCTCAGCCATGTTTGTGCTTGTTTCTTGTTTGTGTGTGCGAATAGGAATATACGCTTGGGAATCGCACGAATATCATGAAAATCAAGAATTGAACTCGCTGAGCAGCAATACTACCAAAAAGCAAGTGTCATTGACGCATTTTGTATCCAAGTTTATAAATGTTTTGTTTACAAACATGCATGCTTGAGTCAAATAAATGCGAACCTATGTGTAGGGTTTATGTTGGCGATTTCTAGCATACCATTTTATATGCCAACTACGCCTTATTTAGAGCATAAATGTCATCATTATAGGCCATTAACCCTTGATAATAGCACCATATTTGTATATATGTCGTTCTGGAGCTTTATTACAGAAACAGATTGAGAAGGACGACATTCTGGACATTGAGGCTGATCTGGACCTGAAGAGAAGAGAACCAGCAGGAAAGGCCCACTGTGCCGATCGGCACAGACATGTGCCGACCGGCACATGGGACCCCAAGGCCACCGAAGCTGGCCCACCATTCAGTTTATTCTAGAAGGAAGTTATCCGAACCAATCTCGAGAGATATTCATCACGAAGAGATAAAAGATACTCGAAGATTTGAAAGAGCAATACAAGACTTGATCTCGAAGAAAACTGACTGGAAGGCCCACATGGAAGCTACCTAGGACTACGGAACCGACTTAGAGAAGAAACCGAGCTGGACACGAGGTGTGCCGATCGGCACAGCCCCTGTGCCGATCGGCACAAGGACTCTTTTCCCGAGAATCCTTTCCTTTCTGATGTACAGCCCTATATAAACTTGTAAAAGCCCTAGGGTTTCGGGATCCGCCGCCAGAGGGACAACACAGCTAGTAAGTTTAGAGCCACCGGGGCTTTGCCCCGTTCTTCATGTTCTCTAGTTGTTGATCAAGAACCATTGGTGCTAAAGAGGTGATCCATCAAGGTAGGCCTACTAGATGGTGATGTATCTTGCACTATGTATCATTGAAGTATGGTTGAATATGTGGATGGATGGTTTTGATTATCGATTGCCTGGATTTTATGGTCTTTACATGCACTTGTTCCTACGCTTAGTGACGACTAAGTATTAGATGTTATCTTAATTGTGGTGGCAAAAAGAAGTGACAAGATTCGTTCTCTCACTATCTCCATCGTGGTTAAGGTAGCATTGGGATCTTGTAATGCGCCATAATTGCACGTTGTCTCTGTACCTCCACAGCGGCTAATGCATACGCGATGATCCTTGAGATGATGTGTAGAGTAGGAAGAGGTCAGCGACTAAGGCGATTGGTCGTGACAGGGCTCGTCGGAAAGGGGCCTTGACCTACCGATCTTCGGTTATCAATAATTGAGTAATCCCGTTTATGATGCTATTTGATTAAGCTTCTCGGTTACGATCTCAACTAGCAGACTTGGCTAACTTACCCCATGATCTAATCTGTTCCTAGGCTTTTCGGACAACACTTCGGACAACTTCGCCTTCGTGCCGACCGGCACGCCCCTGTGCCGATCGGCACAACACCCCGTTTTCCTGAAACCCATGCTCACTAGAAAGCTTGGCTAACTCTTTTACTGATGATTTTGCTTAATTCCCATTTATATAAGTGGGTGCGTAGATACGACCAACAGTTTACTACTAGATTATTTCCATATGATTCATTGTCGCCTAGTTTACCTTTACTGTTTATGGGTAGAATTGCTTAGCCTTACTTTATGTCGGGTTAGGAAGGTTATTAACTTGATTAACTGAATTTCTGTCACATGAGGAAATGGTAATCTTTAGCAACATGATTGGAGCTTAGGGATTTGAGTGATTGTGGTTTGGGAGCTGTGCTGGGGTTACCGGCAGCTCGGGGTTTGTTCGGGGTTACCGGCAATCCCTTGATTTTTTTTATCACCTAAATCTAAGGACCGGTTCGTGAAGCGACCACCCATGAATACCGTACAACCACGAGTCCAAGTATGAGCGCGGCCTGGCCTATTAAATAGTGGAGACCAGTTCCTGTGCGTGCCAAACGGTGGTGCGAGGAAGGCGGGTTACACTGGAATCGTTGGGAGAGAGAGATGTGTGGGGACAGGAGGGTTACTCCTCGGAACCATCTGGCATAAGAGGGGGCCTCTAGGGTGAAGGGTATGCTTCCCTATCAGTGGAACCTCAGTGGGCACGTACAAGCTGGAGGAAGCTATAGAAAAGCCTTGTTGTGATCTCCTGGCCGCACATCTAAGGAAGTGTGCATGTGCTTGGCCGGCACGGCATAAAGGAGACTTTAGGGGGTGTTCGTTTCTCTAGGTCTAAAGGTCACATCAAAACTAATCTTGTTATTTAGGCATTTTAAATAAGTCTAATTATAAAACTAACTGCAGAACCTTGTACTAATTTGCGAGATGAATCTAATGAGGGTAATTAAGACGTGATTAGACGATAGTTACTGTAGCATCAATGTAGCGAAACATAGATTAATTAGGCTCATTAGATTCGTCTCGCAAATTAGCCCACATCTGTAAAAAATTTTTGTAATTAAACTTATTTAAGACGCCTAAATAGTAAGATTAGTTTTGATGTGACCTTTAGGCCTAAATCGCCGAACATCTCCTTAGTCCACCTAGCACCAGGGGATGAAATCACAAACTCGTGGGAAATGTGTACAACTTCTGCAGAGTATAAAACTGTCATGACAGCCGTGCTCACGGTCATGAGCGGCATGGACCCTCACGCAATTAGTTGGGAATGATGGTTGGAAAGGAATCACAATAGGGTAACTGTGATCGGGTGGGTAGATGTACAGGTAGAGTAACCTGTTGATACGTTGGGGTTCTTGGAGCCCTTGATCTTGGCAAGGTGGAGTAACCTTGGCCGTCTGGAGATATATATCACCTAGTAAATAGGAGCTGCTTTTATCAAATGTTTTACTCAACCGCATTAATGCAAATAAATCCCTGGAAGCCTTTCTTGTTATTAGCCAACATGTCATACTTTCCCCCACTTGCTGAGTACTCTATGTACTCACGTGAACGATATACCGTTTTCTGTTTGTTGCTCAGTGAATGAAGCCGCCAAAGAATGCGTCAAGGATGGGAAATAGAGATCTAGGCCTGCGAGTCTTCTGGTCGACTGCCTGTGAAGTTGAAGAATGCCAACGCTTAGATTTATTCCGCTGCAATGTAATCTTTTCTTTTAGACCATTTGGTCATTCTTGTAATAAACTAATTGATTTAATAAAGATATTACTTTTTTACCACATAAATTGTCCTGTGCGCGTGAAAACTTGATCCTAGGCACGCATACGGATGCATTCGGTTTTAGTTTTTAAAACCGAGTGTGACACCTATGAACGCACATACGCAAACCCTACCCCTATGAGCATATTCGAAGACTGAGCCGGCAAATCCTCGAGATTGACGAAGTCACCACTGGCGCCTCGCTGTCGACGGCCACGTCGTCTCCTACTGAAAACACAACGCCGTTAAATCCTAGAAAATTCGCTCCCACGGGGAGTCGAACCTAGGAGCTCAAGTGCTACTGAGGCACTTGTAACCACTAGCCTACAGGTCCTTTACAGACTGTAAACATGGTACACCGATAACAGGATCTAGTGTTTCCATAATCGATCCCTTCCTGAATCCTTCTCCCTCTTTCTCTCCCTCTTTGATTTTTTTTTTTTTTTGCGATTAAACTCCCCCTCTGATTTTTTTAATACGATACAGACCCACGCAGACACTCACAAACAAGCACGAGTACTCACCCCTATAAACACACGCACACAACTCCCTCTGATTTAATAGTGTACTCTCGGATCACTGGTAAAAGTAGTCCCGGAATTAATGTACAATCAAGGCATCAAAACAAATTAAACTTGAAAATACAACAGTCATCGCGCAGCTGAAGAATAAAGATCCTCCAAGATCCTCGCTGATGTTTCTACTGCAGGAGGTGAGAGAAGGTAGTTTGTTAGTGCCGGATGTTGTTTTCCAAGCCGTTAGGAGAGAGAGAAATGTGGTTGCACACGAACTCGCGCAGCTAGCAAAGCGTACGACACACTCCGCGGTGTGGCATATGCAGGTTCCTAGATGTGTCGAGAACCATGTTGCTGTAATCTTGTTCCTGAGTAATTAACAAAGATCTCTCTTTCCCGAAAAAAAAATTACAAAGCATTACATTGGTCACCTGCAAGCTGCAAGACTGAACAGCTGAAAAACTGTGGCACCACGTCATATGACACCAATTAATTCAGATATTTAATGTTCCTTCCACACAGCCACTGAGTAGTAGAGTATAGTGTAAGTAGTACGTAGTGATCAGTTAGTGGCACGGCAGGTCTTTCTGATCTCTCCGGCGCTCCCGGCGGCATGGCCAGCTTGCTCAGCTTAACGAGCGCGTCGGCGAAGTGAGGTTCCAGAGCGTGCCGTTGTCGGCGTACTCGTGGACGTGTTTCAACGTCGCGCTGCTGGCGACGAGGGCCCAGTCGGAGTGGAACAGCACCAGGTTATTGAGGTTGTTGTGGTAGTAGCTGTTGTCCAGCAAGTCGCCGCCTTTCGCTGGCTCGACGTAGCTGGTGAGGTTCCCCAGCGCGGTCGCGTTCTGGTCGCGGATGTTGTTCTCCACCATCCGGTCGGCCCTCCCGGCGCCGGCGCAGTACTTGCGCAGGACGCCGTCGCGGAAGTAAGGGTTGATCTCCGCGGACGGCTTGGCGAGGCGGTCGCGGAAGGAGGAGCAGTGCGCGCGGCCGACGGAGTGCGCGCCGGAGAGGATGACCACCTCCTCGGGCGTGAAGCCCTTAGCGGCGAAGTTGCTGATGAGCTTTCCGACCTCGAACGTGGAGCCCGGGAGGTTGGCCTCGGCGTCCGCGGCCAACGAGCTGACGCCGTCCAGCCGCCCCGCGGGCACCGCGAAGTGGACGCCGCCCTTGCTGAGGTAGAAGGACGCGTCTTGCGCCGCGAACGCGACGATATCGGCGCAGGAGACGGTGTTGGGGCAGGCTCGCTCGAGCTTGGCCTTGATCGCGTCGATCACGTCTAAGCCGCGGAGGCCGATGTTGGCGCCGGAGGTTTTCTCGGGGTGAGGATTTGAGTACGTTGGATCAAGAAGGACGGAACCATCACAGCCCTACACGATGCATAGGTTGTTGTGCATGAACTTCTTTGCGAGGAATGGATGGAAATTCAATAATAGACTTTGTCTTTAATTTTGTCCCTTGATCCCAGTCGGGGAGTTGAAGAAATTTAATAAGCCTGAACGCTATGTGCGGAAACGCAGAGGCGGGAAACTATTTCCATTTTCTAAAATAAGTTGTTGTGCATGAATTTTTTTTAGGTGACTGAAAATATAATAAAGTTCAACTTGACTGAGTCAATAAATTGCATGCCGTGAAATGTACGTAGTAATTACTAATTAGTCAGGACCGGAGAAATTCAGTTAACTAGCTAATTCATTTCATTATAACTCTACGTACAGCACAGAAAGATGCTATGGTTTAATTTGCATGCATAGCTAAATGTGCTTACCCTGACGAAGCAGTCATGGAACAGAAGCCGGATGAGGGCAGCGCCCTTGGTACTGTCGGCGTCAAGAGCCGCCCTCACGGTGTCTCTAACAATACCCTCCACGCTGCGGTTGCACTTGTCATTGTAGTAGCCGATCCTCAGAGTGCCGGGCGCCGTCGACTGTACGACGGCCACCGTCGCCTGGAACGCAAAAAACACCAAACAACAGCACAAACCTTCATTTTGCTCGCCGATATGCAACTATATATATTATCCTGTATGATGGCCTCGCTCTTACAAGCTTTGAGTTCAAGCTACCTGCTCCGTGTGAGATCTATGAGGAAACTACGCCGGTATATATACTACCAAGCAATGCGACAACGTAGTTAGGAACGAACAATCAGTAAACACATTCATCATGATGCTTTTATCGTTGTTAGGCCATAATCAGCATCTTCAGTCGGAGGTTCATGCACGACCGACGATGATCATTGACCCTGCTGAATTTCGGGGAATACAAGAGGCAGCTAGCAAACGTGCTATCATGTCTTCGTCTTCAACGCGACTTGGTCACTTAAGTTTAGCTGCTATCCCGTGGACTCTTTTTTCAGTTTTTTTAATTTGTTCTGTGTTTACTAGTATCGAACTAATAATTGTCAGTTCAGCAGGTTCACCTCGTTCAGGTAATCATATCATGTATAGTATAGTTCAACCTGTCCACATGGATACGCGTTGCCAGCTGAACGATGATTGAGGGTTAGCTGTACCGTGTTGCACCCTTCTACCGACAAACAAAATGGGCTACCTCTTTGTTTAGTGCAATTAAACCGAACTAGAATAATTGACTACGCAACTGCTGTTGTAGAATCTTTCAACATTCCTTTGAGAGGTGTTACATAAGTCAGTCCCAATTCGAATTATTGAATTATGTGACTTTACAACCCTACAGGCTCCGGTGGATTTCGAACACACAGCGGCAGGAGCACAAGAGGTAACATTCCTCGCAATGCAACAGGATTCATAAGCCCGTCTAATTGTGCTGCCATGACTCAGGGAAAGTTGATAACCCTGGCAATAATTTTCGAACAAGGCAAAAAAAAAATGCAGAATTTGATAAAATAGAGCATTGATTCATTATGGACTAGTTGAGGCCAAAAAGGATACCCGCAGTGTAGATCATTTTATCAAAACTAGCCTTTCAACCCGTGCATCGCACGGGCTAGAAAGATATAAATACCATTTTATTCACTTCATGTTCCATCTCACACTAAAAATCATATTCCCAACTAAAGTATTTCTATTTTATATCCAGATGCCAATCTTATTTTTAGTTATTTATATGAATTTTAGTTATTTATTTTTCTAGGATCTTTTTCTAAGGTGTGTTTCCCTAACAATTGAAAGAATTTATATTTTATCTTCGTATGGGTTTTATTTCAAAATTCACATGGTTTATTAATTTTAATTCGAATTTAATTTTTCTTATTAATAATGGCATGATGGGTAATGTAGAAATAGGAATTATGGGTTTTTTTGTTATTTTTATAATTCAAATTTAATTGTTTTTCACTCACAATGGATGGTGGGTAATTTAGAAATAGGAATTATTTGTAATTCCAAATTTAACTTTTTTTACTCACATGGGTAATTTAGAAATAGGAATTAGGGGTATTTAGCTATTGTTTCTATTTTTGATTTTTTACTCACAATGGCATGGTGGGTAATTTAGAAACAGGAATTAGTGGGTTTTTGGCTATTTTTATAATTCTGGATTTATGTATTTTTTGCTCATAGTTTCATGGTGGGTAATTTGTAAAATAGGTATTAGGGGTCCTTTTGACTAAGTTTTTTTGTAATGTCATAGGTGGGTAATTTAGATCACGTTACATCTAAAAGCTATTGTTTATCTTACTTTAGTTTGTACGGCCGGATGTTTTGCTTTTTTGTGAGTATTTCTAGATTTTCTTTCGATTAACGTGGAGGACTCAAAAGAAGCCTTCAATTAGTAAATATAAGATGGAGATAGAGGGGAAGTGTGAAATGTTGTATTCTGATTGATGAGTCTATTCAACACTTTTTCTTTATTTGCCATAATCCTAAATTTATTTGAAGTGTTGCGCATGTTTCTTTCAACTTGTCCTTCTTTAGATGTACACCACATGTTTGGTGACTATTTATAAGGGATTGACATGAAGTTGAAGTAAAGTAAGTACCAAAGCTTGGAGCGGGCATGTGCCTTATGATGGGGACTTTGGTTATTCTGTAATGATATTGTTTGTACTAAGACATAGGTTTTCCGTTCTATGCAGAATGTCTTTAGACTAACACAATGGACCCATTTATGAAGCCTGTTGCAAAAGGTAGGGAAAAGAATAAAAATAAAGGGAGGTGTCTTGTGCTTGAAACTGTGATGATTGCAAGTTTCTTCAATCATGGATATAATATGTAATAGAATTTTTTCTTAATAAGTTGAGTTCAATGGAGTGTATAAACCTTGTTCTTTGCGGGGTTAAACATTTGGATTACCATGATTAATAATGGACAGATGCAGAGGCTGCAATCACTACTAGAATTCCCCACTTGCCCTAGGGTTTTCTACTTTTCACTAGTAGAATTTGGGCCGTCCTAAGGGAAAGTTTTGCATCCCTACGATGAAATATATTTTTTCAAAACAAAATAGATAAATTTCCATTGAAGAGCGTTTGGACTGTTGTACGTGACCAAAATCCTAAGCAAACAGAGACGAAGCCTAAAAACAAAAATAGCGAAATCAACTACATGTCACATGGCTGCTACAGTTTGTTTGGTAGGTTAGGTATTTGTACATGTGTATTCTCCAATATACACTATAAGTTATCTTTTTCAGCTTTAACTTTTTTTTTTTTTTTTGCAGCTGAAAAGGAAAGTCTAACTGCTCAATGTGGCAGCCTGATGTTTGTAGAGTATGTCAAGTAATTTCCTTCAAAAAAAGGTACACGAAGCAATTTTCTAGGACATCCTAGAAATACTTTTGTGTTACACCCACAAGTAGGTTAAGCATCCAATCAAGTCCATATTCACACAAAGAGTGATATTTTTTATAAGATGACAATGTGGATCATCCCTCAGGTTTTATGTTTGCGCGTGAGTCAAGTTGTTACAAGAGACTAGAAATTGACCCATCTGCTTCCTTCCTATTTTGTTCATCGGTCTGAACAAATATGTGTCTGCAATACTCAATCAATATTCTTTTCTTTTAACTCAGACAGATACTAGAGACAATTGCCTTGGAGCTGTTCACATCACATGGATGGAAGCACAATAACAGACTTTGTCCTTTATGATATGATTTTTGTAACCCTGAGGTTCCTTATATTTGGCTGAAGATTGTAATAAGAACAATGGCTGGAAACAATTTCCATTTTGTGAAAAATAATTTAGACAAAATCAGTCCAAGAATACTACATGAAAATGGTTGTAGTAGGTTTGTCACAGAACCACTTTAAAATGCTTATATTCTCATATTTTCACAACATATCCATAGAAACAAAGGTGATGGTCAAAAACATGTATATAAGATCATAAAAAATTCTGCATCACATACTAAAAACCAATGGTGGAGCATTTTATAATATTTATTGAATATTCAATTAGGATTATTGTAGTAGCATAATAATGTGCTAACATATTTTTTTTTGTGAGACGTGCTAAAATATTTTCACATAAAAATCCAAATGATAAAAGAAATACGCTCAACAAGTATCAGGCTGGAGTCCAAGAAGTTAGTTGCACATGCTCCACATGTATTTTTCAAACGGATGTGATGCATGATGATTCTCTTGTTTGAGGCCCTAGCTATATTTCAAACTTGCAAGACACTAAGACGTGTCAGGAATTAAGTAACATGATTTTATTGCTGTGAGACATGTATGTAACAGATTGGCTGAGAAAATTGAAGAAATGCACAACAAGAATTACAAAGCGAATCAAAAGAATGGATGGAACGAAAACGAAAGAACAAAGCTTTTGGCGCAGCTTCATCTAGCTTCTTCCACCACGACGGACGCCTGTATGGATCAACTCAACTCGATTGATCAGTAGAGGTTGACGACGTTGCACTTCTTCCTGATCTCGCCCTTGCTGCCGGCGGGCATGGGCAGCTTGCTGAGCTTGAGCAGCGAGTCGGAGAAGTCCTCATCCCAGAGCGTGCCGTTGTCGGCGTACTCGTGGACGTGGCCGAGCGCCTCCGTGTGGGTGAGCAGCGTCCAGTCGGAGTGGAAGGTGACGATCTTGGCGAGGGTGTTGTGGTAGAAGGTGTTGTCCAGGAAGTCGGGGATCTTGCGCACCCGGCTGACGAACCCGGGCATGAACCTCGCCACGACGTTGTAGTCCTCGTCGCGGACGTTGTTATCGACGGTGGGGTTCGAGCCCTCGGGGCACTTGTAGTTGAGCAGGTCGCGGTAGGCCGGGTTGATCAGCGACGCCGGCTCGGAGAGGCGGCCGTGGAAGGAGGAGCAGTGGCCCTGGCCGATGGAGTGCGCGCCGGTGAGGATGACCAGCTCCTCCACCGTGAAGTTCTTCTTGGCGAAGGTCTCGATCAGCTTCTCGACGTCGTGGGTGGAGTCCGGGAGCTCCGCCTGGGCCTCCTCGGCCTTGGACACGAAGCCGTCGAGGCGGCCGGCCGGTACGTCGAAGTGGACGTGGCCGTTGCTCAGGATGCTGGCCGCGTCGCGGGCCGCGTAGATGAGGATGTCGGAGCAGGATACCACGCCGGGGCACCTGTCCTCGATCGCGGCCTTGATCTCCTCGAGGAGGTCGAAGGCGGCCAGCCCGATGTTCACCGGCGCCTCCTTCTCCGGGTGAGGGTTCTCGTACGACTTGTCCAGGAACACAGACCCGTCGCAACCCTGCATGTATAGTACTTATTAGTACTTAATTTGATGACCAATGATTCATCTACTACAGCTACTAGTAGTACATAGTACATTGATCGAGACATCATTATTATACAGCTGAGCCTATCAAAGCATGCATGAACCTCTATTATTATCGGTATGCTGAATGTGCTGCGCACTCACCCTGACGAAGCAGTCGTGGAAGAGCAGGCGGACGAGGGCGGCGCCGGTGCGGCGGTTGGCCTTGAGCGCCCGGATGACGTGCCACTTGATGATGTTCTCCACACCACGGCACTTCTTGCTGTAGTACCCGACCTCCAGCTCGCCGGCCTGCGCCGACGACACTGCGGCGAGGAGCACCGCCGCCTGGACCGCCACCAGGGCGCAGAGGAATGCCGCCGAGAGCCTCATGTCTGAATAGCTCAGCAAGCGATGGGCTGCCTCGCTTTTGCTGCTCTGGCTAGTTGCTTGCGATGTGATGGCCGGTGAGGTTCCGGGCTGGGCCTGGAGGGGTATATATTGCCGCTTTTGGACAGTATTTTAAGGTAGATGATTGCGCTCGTCTCACCGATAATGAGAGAGCACAACGAGGGAACGTGGTCGCCTTGCGACTTTGCCAAATGATAGAGCCCCTCACAATATTTAATTTGTTCCGATAATCTAGTGTGCACCTAAAAGGCGCTGTTGCTGACCTGGTTTAACGTGGTATTATAGTAGGTTGATAATACAGCTCTTATGGCTGTCCCAAAGATGAACTCTTGTTCCTTCCTGGTCATGACCATTTCTACGGTCAGTCGAAATAATGAAGAAAAAATAACCATTTCTGAGGTGATATGAAAGTAACAGACATCTTGACCAATATGCTGTGATACAATCGTGATGTAACAGCAGATTCGCAATCACCAGGTGAGTAAGATGAAAAAGGTATTCATGTCCTGCTATACGTACTAGTAGCTTTCATGCTATTGCAATGTCGTACTAAGCTGTTAGCACTAGTCACATCCCAGTTGGTTAGCTAGGGTTGGTCCATCCGTGATCCATGGACGACTGGATAGCTAACTTGGTCGTCACAAAAAGCCAAGTGCTTTGGTTATCCACGGTGTCAGCCCGCTTTGGCCTAGCTCGCTACCATTATGAAACGACAGTTCGAATCAAAACGAGGGAAATCGTATTTATTTGTACAACGGTTGCACCAACTAATGGCCTCTTGTCGGATATGTTGGTAACCAGGACCTCACCACCGTGCAGTAAGTTACGTTTAAAATATTATCAATGAGCAGAAATGACGATCAACGATCTGTGCGTTGGTGTACCAAGATCTTTTTCTCAAAGAGCTGCGTATCTAGTCAATGGAAATGGACCACGTGAATAAAACTTTACGAATTCTGAAAGAATAAATCCGTAATAGCAAAACTTCCTGAATGAATATAACGAAACTGCTTATTCTTTTTTTTTTTTTTTGAGAAAGGGGGATTATATTAAAGATTAGGAACAGTACAACCCTGGAGTTTACAGAAAACACCCTGGAAATACTGAAAATTACAGATGACCCCCTCAACCGAAACTGAGGACAGTCTCGAACACACCGGAAGCCGGCGACACTCGCCGGTCATCAACACGGTCCGCCTCCCTCCATCGCCGACGACGCCAAGCTTGGATCTGCCGCAATAATCAGCGCCCGGACTCGCCAGCACGCATCTGCAAGAGCTGAAGGCACATCGGCCGCCGTCGCATCGGAGGAGGAAGAGGAAGAGGATTCCACAGTCGCCGCCGTCACCGTCGCCGACCGGGACAAAAGACGTCGCACACCACTGAAGCTCAGCGGCATGGACACCAGGTATGCTCCCAGGGAAGCACAAAAGTTCCCCCCTTCCACAGAAAAGGAGAACAACAAGCCTCATACCTTCGGCCGCCAGGGAAGCTGGGAAACCACCGTGAAGGGCTGACACGCCACAGAGCAGCGAAGCAGCAGACACACCTCCATGGCATCGCTCACCGGAGCCAGAAGAGCAGAGGAGAAGGAAACCATGTCGACCCGCGGGCGACATGGCTAACCCTAACCCTAGACTATAGGAAACGAACCTAAAAACTAGGGATATGTACACCGAACACCTCCTCCGCAGGTCTCCTCTCCCTCCGGCAGCTGCGAGGCCACCAGAGGAGGAGGAGACCCGGTGGATTCGGCGCCGGAAACGATTCCGCCTCGGTGTCGCCCTGTTGCTACTGTAGCACGGGGAGAACGGAGAGGAAAGACGAGAGATTTTTTGCTCTTCGGGATTTTGACCAGCTTCGAAACTGCTTATTCTGTGTATATTAACGACAGTGAATTATCATTTGCTTCTCCACTGTCAATCCTTGTATTAATCCTCGTAATCTAGGCGTCTTTTCTTGCAAAAAAGGTGATGGAATGTAGTAAAATGCAGTCTAGCTATTTTGCCAATTGCCGACAATTTTTTTTCGAAATAACAATTATCTAGTTACAATTAGTGTTCTTCATTCATAATAAGAAATAGCTTTTCTAAATTATTTTTTCTTAATCTTAATGAAATAATGAACTGGAAGAGCTGAAGCCAACCTTTCTTTGAAAAGGTCTGCACCTCGAAAGATGAATATCATCTTGTAAACTTGTTGATCTAATTAAGAGACCGGACAGCTGGCGAACTCAATGTTGACCAGAATATGCAATGTTTTGACAATTATGGATGCAAAAAACGTCAACTTGGAAGCTAAAGGTCTAAAAGAAATCGATTTTCTTAGTCTATTGAAAGATTTTTTTAAAAAAAATTTGCAGTTTTAAGCCAACCATATCATCTAGAATTTGTCATTTTATCGCATTTTACATATTCTCTTTTTTTTCTTGTCCCCGAGTATGGCGCATTTCTAACAAAATAAATATCCATACTAGCTGCGTACAGCCGTTTTATCATTTACTATAAAAGAAAGCTAGCTAAGAATGACCTTTTCTTTACAGCACGCGCTGTGTGTAATATTTCAAACCGCCGTTGATGATTGTTCGATCTTGACAAACAGGGGTACCTCTTCCCTTCCATATAGGTCCCAAATAAGAAAACCCTCGAGTTCCTAATCGAACCATTTACAAATGGCGGCGACAGCTCACGAGTCTTCACGAGCTATATTGATCTACATATAGACATGGCCTAACTACCGTAAGTTGATGCATCATCAGTTTCGCTGTCTTGCCAGTGGCATATCTGCTTTATTCCCGTACTTGTTCCTAAAGCAAGTCCATTTTATATGGTTCAAGCTGTTATCCATGAAAGGACATGAGGTAGCTGCACCCCACACATGCACATGCTGTTTCAAATTCTCTCAAGGAACATGAAAAGAGGGTGGTGCAGGCACGCATGTGCAAGCGTTCCTGAGTTGCAGTAAGATAGTGTATTGGTGAAGGCCTGATTCGGTTTCCATTGGTTGGCTCGATATGGAACCGGGGCAGTGATATCTGGTTTGGGAGAACAGTATATTTGTTTGAGCCGGGGATCCTGCATACGGTTCTGTGGACAAGTCGTGAGCGACAACAACTTAGGGGACATCCGGTTTAGTTTTGATTTGTAAAATAATTAACTGGCTGCTTACGGAACCTGCCAAGCTAAGCTAGCTCCAAGATGTACTTGGAGTTCGTGGTTTGCATGATCAGTGTGTCATGAACTGGTCGCACATGAACTTAATTATTGTACTAACTCGTTCGTTCAAATCGCGAGGTGTTTCAAATCGTGACGTTTCAGCGCATGACAGGGGTGTATGTATTATATCGAACGAACCTTGCATATGGTTGTTGATTCGGGATCCATTATAAGTCCGAAACATTCTTGGGAAGGGAGTGCTAAAAAATGGAACACTTTGATACTGCCAGCAGAAATGAATAAACAATGTAAGGACGACGTTTGACGGCCACGAAACATTGCGCGGGCTATTTGATCCGGTTATTTCGCCAACAAATTTAATTACTCGCGACACGACATTAACCAAGGTGAAAATGCCATTAGAGTTTCACATTTGAAACCCGAAATTCCCTTTGAACAGGGAACCTAACTAGAGTCGCGTGCGGAGCAAATTACGCGGCGGCTGCACATGATGATCGATAATTGCATACGAAACAGCCAAAAAAAAAACCATATAGAGAGTTGCGTGTAGACTCGAGCAAGCGCGTAACTAACTTCAGAAGGACCTCGTCATGAAACAACTTAATTTCATTTCAATTTTTCACACTCAAAATAATCGTCAAAAACGAGTACGTTTTCCTGATCGATGGCTTGCATCTGGCAGGAGCTTGCAAGTATGGTTGGTGCACGGCCAATTCGATCCATCAATCGGCGGACCCATCACTTGACACTTTTATTTTGTCATGCGTGATATATGAACAAAAAGTCCTGTCGCTAGCTTCAGCTGCATGCACGGGATCGAACAAGGAGAAAGGCTGCCGTCGACGAGTTCTTTTGAATTGTGGAAGAAAAAAAACTGCGGAGTCGTGTCCTCTTTTGGATTCCCCTCCAAATTCAAAAGGCACCCGCGATATGGCCTGGCCTGGCCGACAGTCTGTGTTAATAGTTTTTTCTCACTGTTTTAGTGCATGATTCTGACGTTTTAACGTTCGCTGCACGTATCCAAATGAGCTGCATTCGTACTTTTGATAGGCAATGGGAAATGACTGATTCTCATAAAACGTACTCTGCTTTGTCAACAATTTGCAAACAGAGGAGAGAGGTGAAGCTAGCTTGAATTTTCTTTTTGATGGAAACATAAGGGGTTACCTCCTACTGGTTATAATATATTGATGCTAAGGGATGTTGGTTTTTGGCTAGCTTCAATTTGGTTTGGTTTTGTTGTGCGCTTTTGATTCCATACTCTATATATGGCCGCCGCCGCCGCCGGATGGACTTCCATAGCTCGGAATTCATATATAGCACTTAGCTTCTATATAACCTACAAGTATTCGCTTTGAGATTCAAGCTGAAATGTGGAAGCCCATGATTATGAGCCTGTTCGCTTGGCTGCTGCTGCGGCTGTTTACTGTAGCTGCTGCTAGAGAAATAACTGCGCACACTGTAGCTGCTGCAGGAGAAATAACTGCGGACACTGTAGCTGCTGCTGCAGCCGGCTGCAAAGCAGCCAGCCGAACAGGCTGTATATTTGGGTTCCAAACATAAAAATGCATCTTTTTTTTCTAAACCGCACAATTTTTTCTTCAAAGTTGTTTAAACTATGATGTTTTTCAAGGTTGCAAATAGCCCCCGCTATATCCCCGCACCGCTAACTCTATTACAGGGTTAAGTAAAACTGCTAACTCTTCATCAGCTAACTTCGCAATAATTGAGTTATGAACTTATGTATGTATGATTCATAAATCATATATCAGATCGGGGTGATGAGTTTTGGTTGTTCATAGTTTATAGTGTGAGCTAAAATGGTGTTTCGGTTGTTCATAGTTCAAGACTAAGATCTGGTTAACTTCAGACACAAAATCGTGTTCGCTCGGAGCCAACTAAAATGGTGTTAGGTGAAAGGGCCTGTAGTCTACAAATAGCCTCAGTAGCATCTCAGCTACTCTTATGAAAACGAATTTTTTAGGATTTAACGGCGTTGTGCTTTCAGGGGTAGGTGACGTAGCCGTCGACACCGAGACTTCAATAGTGACTTCGTCAATCTCGAGAATTTGCCGGCTTAGTCTTCGAAGATGATCATAGCTTCATAGGGATAGGATTTGTTTATAAGGGTGAGTGTGCGTGCGTTGTGAGTGTCCGAACTATACGGTGTAATCGAAAAATAAAATCTAAAATGGTGTCGGGTTATGAGCGCACCCGGTACATGAAGCGTTTGGTCTTCACAGGAGTCGATAATTGAGCAGTTTCATGGAAACTAATTACTTCCTATTGGCAAACAATTTATTGCATGCGTGTTTCAAATATTTGGTAAACAACGTTTTGCCCGCGGATGGCGAGCACAGGAGCCAATTGCTGCCTGATAAAAACTTTACCTATGGGCTGCAACACATTTAACCAATAGATTACAATGATCGCGAAAACTACAATGATCGCACCATTAAATAGGTTGATTCATTAATGGGCTACGAAGCTTAATGACCTATTTTGTTGGTCGTGGACCGAGTGTTTTTTTTCTTTTACACCTATCGGAACCGAGTGTTAGGAGACGCCCTGTTTGGAATGGAGGAATCATTATCTATTTATGTAGGAATTGAACTGTTTTCTATGAAATTTCTGTAAAATTATGTGTTCCAAACGGAGGCTAAGAAGCGCTCAGATTCCAAATAGTTGTTAGGCTGACAACATGACATTAGGCTGACAACTATAAACATTTCACGCAACAGTGGACCTTACTATGTTGGGCTGCGACTGTGAGGACGGTCCCTGCAAAAGAGAGTGAGGACGAAGAAGAAAAATTAAGCTGGCAGCGATCGTCCCTAATGGCCTGCTGGGCCGAGGAATTCGTACTCATAGTAGGCTGATCCACCACCGTTGGTCCGTTGCAACCGAGCCACGTGATTGTCCAGCCTGCTTTCCACATAAACCTGGCCCAATTACCACCGTACCTAGACGAAACGCGAGAGACTGTTGCTGGTGTTGGAGCGGGATGGAGCCCAGCCCGGGGCAGGCGGCGTGGCACGGCGACGAGGGCGCCTGCCGGTGGTGGGCGAGGGCGGAGGGGCTAGATTTTTTAGAGTTGTCAAGGATCGGAGCATAGAGGGTCTGAGAGCGATGGTCGCGACATGGTAGCGCCTCTGGAGCCACGGGTTGAAGGCTGAGACTCAGGCCGGTAGTGTTTGGTTCAACTTTGTAATCGCAAACGGTAACGGAATGGAAATACAAAAAAAAACTGGACGGGAAGAGGCAGACCGCCTCCCCGTTTTTAATTAAGAAGGTGCAGGCTCGAACCCGGGTCTCCGGCCTGAGATCGAACTCCCCTAACCAGTCGCCCGCGAGAGGAAACGGTAACGGAATGACTTAAACCGCGATCTGTTTGGTTCAAGCCTGTAACGGAATGAGGATTCTATTCAAGTCAGGATGAACACGAAATCTAGAAGCAGTGATTCGGAATGAAACATCTTCTCGATAAAAATCCCTCTACCAGATGTAACAAGGAAAGAAAAAGATAGTAAATGAATCCCAATTCACAAGCACATGCTTCAGTTGTGAACGACAAAAAAAAAATCCACAACACTGTGGGATCCTCCTTGCTTTCATGATCCTACCAAATCAGATCTCGTCAGGATACCTGTAGGTGTATACTTAGGCATCTCCTGGGACCTGTTGGCCTCTTCGGTGCCTTGCTCTCATTGGGAAGACTACGGCGAGTCGGCGGCCATGAGGAACAAGTCGGGGAAACCTCGAGCGGTGCTCTTCGTTGGTTCGGAGTGGAGCTGGAGGCGGAGAGGTGAGGAAGGAACGGGGTTCTAGTTTCGAATGGCGAGGCGGCGAGGGCAGGGTCGGCAAGTTCGGCGAGGGTGGGGTCGTCGCGGCGGCAGAGGCGGCGAGGTTGGTCGAGCGGAGAAGACGAGCGGCGGTATCGATTCGATTACATGGGGATGGGAGCGGTTTCAGTTTTCTATAGGCCCGTATCGGATTAAGGCGTGACCTGATTACAGCGTAGGCGAAACAAACACGATCTAATGCAATCCGTTTCCGGCGCAATCAGAAACCGTTACATATCCGTGAAACAAACACCTACTAAAGCGCAACAGCGGTTGGCGGGTGGGGGAGGGGCGTACGCAGTGTGCGGCAACATCGGCGTGTGCCGAGGGCAGGACTGGGGCGGTGGTCGGAGTTGAAGACGACGTTAGTCGGAAAGTAAAAGCCGACAAGAGACGTGGTGGTTTATGGGGAGGGTCGCGCGCTCCGCGTCCGTGCGACCAGTCGCGCGTTAACCTCCCCCCGTCATGATTCTTGTTCATTCATCAAACGTTGTGCAAACTGCAAACAAGCTCATACGGCCAAAGTGCGCATGCATGCATGCGTATAACTGGCGACCCCTCCTGGCCTCCTACATAGTTAAATGGTCCTCCACGGCAATGGCGGCCTCGAGGACATACAGTGCTCGCCATCATAATACAACTAATAACAAGGCTAAAGCTTCTGTTGCAACAACCGGCGCGCATGTGGAAGCAACAACTCAACCTTTGCCCTCGCAATCAGCCAGTAAACAAGGTAGCATGGAAAGTGAAGCAATGCCATGGCGAGATACCTGCATGCATATATGCAGAGTTCAGATCAAAGTCTTAGAAAAGTTGAACGGGTACCTCCAAAAACATATGTGGACGAGACTGGCCGTACCATAGTGGTGCCAAGGGCGCTGAAGGACTGAGAAAAGGGTAAGGCCACCTGCGGATATTGACATAGCACAGCACCGAAATTTAACCATACATATATGTGATGGACATTTGGAAAGCAATGGGAGTATATATGTGTGTACGGTTCTCACCATGTCAAACCACAAGCATGGGCGATCCACTGGACGATCACATACAAGCATGTCCAGAGAATGAAATACGCTATTCTGAACCATGGGAAGGCCTGGAAAAGCAGAGCAGAACAACACACAGGGTTGCATGAGTTTCCGCAAACGCTGGTTTCATTTCTGCAAACACAGCCTTGTTTGGATTCGGATTTTTTAGTATTACTAACCAAGTTGTTGAGTGCAGTCTCTGATAGTATGAAGACAAGGTTGAAAGAGTGCATGCAGCCCATCACCTGCGAACGATGTGTGACATTGATTTATTCCGACATTAGTTGAATTCATCCGGTATATGCTGGCTGCAGCGATAGTTTTTTTTTTTTTTTGAAAGTGGCTGCAGCGATAGTTGATTAAGAAGTGCGACTATATTAGCTTAAAGACATTAATCGAGTGATGACGATGACTCACTGCATTAAGACTGAAGTGCGTCGAGGACATGAACGGAATTATGACGCCCCAGAAGACCACATCCGTCAGCACGACAGCTCCGGCACTGACCTGCAGACAAAAGAACAGAGTCAGGCACAAATTGAGTTTCTGAACCATGCAATAGCTTTTAATTTCTGAAAGACAAACTGAAAAATCCTTTGGTTTTAATAATAGTGCCGCGACCTGTAAGTCTCATATGTTGGGAAATTTATTTAATTAGTATAGCAGTCGGGCGGGCCTACATTGGTTCAAGGGTATTCAAATGAATACCCATTATTTTGGACAAAACAGTTTATATAAATAATGTATCTTATGTGTATGTATGGAAAAACAGAAATAAACACTAAACAAGCTCAATTCAAACAAAAAATGCCCCCCACCCCCCCTATTTTGATATGTTATCATTTCGTACCTTTTTGGTAGAGCTCTGGATTATGCAAGAAATAGTTTTTGCTCTGAATTATCTGGCATAACAATTTATCTGACTTATTTCGGATTATCTAGCTTATCCAAGTCAAGTCGTTTGGCAAAACAACTTATCCAAATATCTTGTTTGGAGGCTGAGCCGCAAAAAACCTATTTTTATCGGTTTTGAAAAAACAACTTATCCCAGTACAAAATGAAAAACGACTTATTCCAAAGCAAAAGCACTAAAGTAAACACTGCTAAACGAAGCCTCAATTTTATGAGTGTCTATAATTTAGGTTGTCAAAAAAATTTTGAATACCCATGGTCTAAATTCTGGGCCCGCCCCTTAATAGCACCCATCGCTGAGAGACCAGAGAGCAACAACTGATCGATGAGAAGCAAGAATTACCTGGTAGATGATTTGCAGGAGGCGCGCCATTCGTCGAGACCAGTACCCTGCGTTGCCAGCACCCGGCTCGTCGCCGTCGTCGTCCGCGCAGTTGCTGTGAAGTAATCCGACGCCGCTCTCCGACGGTTGGCCAGAACGATTCCCTGAACCACCCATCAGGCATCCGTATGCAGAAAACAGAGTGGCCACCTGCACGTTGGTTTGCACACGTGAGTCCACAATCTAGGCCGGTCTGAAACCCGTGTGGTGTGTGTAGTGTGCTTGCGCGCGCACTCGCGCGTGCTCAGATTAATTTTATCGAACGTACCGCAAAATAGGCGATCTCCAGCAAGAGCGTCCACCTGCACAGACAGTTTCATGGAAACAGAGCTGATATTGTTACTGATTGATATACTATACGTCATGGATGGCATGCTGGAGAGACAAGCGGGCCTGAAGAAAGAATGTCTTAATTCGATGTGTGCGCACACGTACTCGGTGTAGTACATGATGATGCTGGCGTCGTAGGTGCGCAGGTCCCACAGCAGCACGGCGGCGAGCGCGACCGCGGCCGTGGCTCTGAACGCGAGCAGCCACGCCGGGCGAACCCCGCGCCAGCAGCTCCTCAACGGAGCGCTGGTGCCGTCCGCCTCAGGCAGGGGCCGCCGACATGAGACTGGTAGCGATGGTGCGGCGGGCCGCCGGTTCTCCCGGATGATGGCGCCGACGGAGGCGGCGACGGAGGCCACGAGGGCGGCGAGGCAGAGGAAGCTCTGCCACTGGAGCATGCTGTTTGTTTGGACGGTGGCCTTTGACCGGTAGAATAGAAGGCACGCAAACAGCAGCGACGGAAGTGTAGAAGTAGAAGAGCAGCAGGGCCAGAGGTTAGTCAAACGCTTCGCTGGTGTTGTAGTTTTTGACCGGCCGGTGTTACATACGAGTGGTGGTTGTTCCTCCGAATCCCCAAAACTTAGGTAGCATCAGGTGAGCATGCCGAGCGGAACGGCCGGTGCAGTCAGCACGCTTGTCTCTGGCCGGATGAGGCGGTCAGCTGGGCGAAGCTAGCCGCGGGTAAAGGTAATGTCTACGTTGCCAATTCATGGCTAACAAGAAATCCTTTCGTTGTTTTAGAAAAATAAAAAGAAAGAAGGGAAAGCAAGAAAAGTTGAAGTGGACGGCTGGAGGCCTAGCTGGTAGAACGAACAAACTCTCGGTTCCGCTGGAAGCCCAGCTGGTACGGTACGGCTGTACAAATGTAGTCAGTCCGTTCGTTCTCCCTGCATGCCGAAGAAAGGTTCAGTCTCCGCTTTACAAGTGTTCAGGTCGTGTTATTTGAATTTGTGAGGCAGAAGAAAGGTTCACGTCGTGTTGTTTGTTTGGTGTTTCTAGTCCAGGGGTGCCCGGTCGGTTTCGCAGTCGAGAGCGGTATTTCGGAGGCAACAAAGCTCCTACAATCAGATCATGTACGGGTTGCCAGTTTTGAGTAGGTTCAGGTCAGCCGGCAGGCGTATTCTCTGCTCTTTCCTTGGCTCCACGACCTGGACGCTTAAGTTCAAGCCAGTCAAGGCCGTTTGGAGCAAAATACTAATTTCATACTTTCCCAATTGTTCACTTTTTGGGCTTTGACTGTAAAATTGGACACGTTTGGAGGAATTTTTATCTTTTGGGGGGTAGCTGGGCAGCAAAAGCTACTAAAAACTCCCCAGACAGGGTCTCAAAAAAGAGTAGGTAAATCAACACTCTTCAGACGACTGTAGGGCACAGGAATTTTATACCCGGCAACAAAGTAAGGCCTTTACGTGAATTTTCGGAAGCCTGTTATACAGCACAAGGCACAAGGTGAATTTGGGATAGAGAAACGTTCATTGTCTTCGTAGTCCAGGGTACCCGGTTCCCCTATAATAATCAGATCAGTATATGTTGGGTTGCCCGTTTGAGCAGGTTCAGGTCAGCCGGCAAGCGTATTCCCTGCTCTTTCATTGGCTCGACGACCTGGTGGATGCTACTACTGTTCAAGCCAGACAGCCAGTCAAGGCCGTGGGGCTGCAGACGCCTGCCGAAGAAACCGATGAGAATCTGCCGGGCCCCCCTTCGTTCCAACTCCGACAACGTTTGTTAATCCCCCCCTCTGTGGTCAAACAGCGCGGCTGCTCCTGTTTCCTTTACGCTGATGGCAATCCCGCGACGCAACGCACTGACGCAACTTGTTCTGGCTGCTGATCTCTGTTTGTGATGGAATCAGCAATATTATCTCAGCATCGTCCTGCCGGATAGCGAACATGCCAATCTGCTGATCTGCTCGCAGATTTTTTTCGGGAGACTAGGATTCAATGGTAGCCATCAAGACACGCACCATGGGCGCGAAACAGATGCTGCGCATATGCTCAACTCTAGTCCTGCAATTATTCGATGCACAGCCGACTTTGGAAGACCATCCACGATGAACAAGCGGATCAATAAAGCTACTCTCATTTCCATCCCGCATCAAAGGGATCTGGCACGAACCCAACATAAATCAATGGCCTGTGAACCTCAAGAAAATGAAATGGAAAGAACTTAACATCTGGGATATCTCCATCCATCAAACAACATTAAGAAACAATGGTATGTACAACCAAAATGGTGTAAACAAAAGAAAGCAGCAGCACAGCAGCGGCCCGATCCTCCCTATCAAAATTGCTGGCTATGTGAACACAGCCGTACTAGAAGGAACATGAGCGATATTTACACAGCCAAAAGCACTGAGGCCCCTACTACACCATCTAGTGGTCAGATTCCAGCAATCTCCTCAGGTTGCAGATGGCCTCCGGAGACAAGCTCTTGCAAAATCTTATCCTCCCAGTCGGCGCCTGCTCAGGAGGCGCCGAATTCCCGCCAAGCTCGGAAACAAAGCAGACAACGATCACCGTAAGGTTGTCAAAGGTTTGGAGCCTCTTTGCCTCCACCGCAAGCTCCCTCGCACACCTCTCAGGGTCGTCGTGCCGTCTGAGCCCCTTCCGAACCGTGGTAACAGCTTGCTGGCTAGTCATCACGTCCCATATCCCATCACAGCCTATGATGAGAAATTCATCGTCCTCGGTCAAGGTAATACGTTGGATCTCTGGCTCGGCAATGAGAGGCGATGCAGAGCCTTGCGGAAGTTTCAGGTCCCAATCGCCTAAAGCCCGGGTCACAGAAAGAACTCCATTGAGGTAACCATCTTCAATGTATCCACCAGACTCGAGAACCCTTCGGCGCTCTGCATCATACGTTGGCCTGTGATCCCGAGACATCTCCACTGCTTCACCCTTTCTACACAGCACAGCACGACAATCGCCAGCATTTGCAACCAATAGCTCCCTGCAAGATAGGAAAAACAATTAGCATCAGTATCACTCCTTTGGATCATTTGTAGCAATCTGTGTAGTCTTCGGTTTCATGTACCTCCCAAGGACCAATGCCGTTAGAGCAGTGGTTCCAGCAGAACGGTTGATGACAGAATCATCAGCTAGAGCAAGGTCAGCCCGCAAGAAAGCTTTGAAGATCAAATTCTCTACGCATTCAGCAAACATGTCATCTACACGTGATGCTTGTGGAAACTCAGCATCTTCGAAGAAGATCCTCATTGCATGCTGTTTCATGTAGGTTGCCGCATCTGAGCCCCCATGACCATCAAATACCTGAAAATGCAACAGAACAATCAGTTCAATAGGGTTACCAAAATTCATATTATTACAATTAAAATTAGCCGGACATGGAATCCAGTACATACCCCGTAGAAGGCACTAGGCATCAAAAGTGATCCAAGATGGCCAGAAAGATCATCAATTCGGATATGTTCATCTTCCATGTACCTCCTAGGCCCAATATCAGCAAAACTACCAGAACGAATGATGGGGACAAAGTGTTGTGATTCTACAGATACACTGCTCCCAGCAATTGATGTCTTGAACTCCTGCATTTCAAGATAAAATGTTAAACTACGCTGCCATATTATACTACCAAGTTTAATAAAGCGAACAAGGTGGACTTGGCTTCTCCAATATGGAGATTTGACAGAAAAAATAAAACAAGCCCACGAAAAGGTTCCAGTTTCAAAACTATCAGGCAATGAATTGACCAAACAACTATTCTATCTCTAAGGACAAGAACAAAGAACAATCTTATTGACTAGTACATTTCAACAATCATAACCAGTTTCAAAATTACATATTAAAAAGAAGCAACTAAGAAACTGCTACTTTGATTAATCGGGCAAGCCATCCTTGCAATTCTTCTCACCGCAGCACTCAAAACTAAAACCTACACGAGACCATCAAAATTCACCGAAACATCCCTAATTATGCTTTGACAACATCAACAGGAACAAAATCTTAAGGCCACGAGGTGGGTAATCTAATCTAACGAGTCCAAGCTACAAAATCCCCTATCAAATTACGAAAGCCGGGACCTTGATTGGCTGAAACCAAAAACTCACCAGATCGGCAACCTCCACCGCTGCCCTCGGCGACGCCGCCGGCTGCACCGACGCGGTCGCCACACCGACCGCCTCCTCGATGACCTCGACGCTTTTGACGGCGCACCGGTGGAACGGCGCCTCCAGCAGCGGCGCGACCTGATGCATGACCTCCGCCCCGGCCCCCATCTCCTCCTCCAACCCGCTCAACAAACAACCTTCCTCCGAAATCTCTCGCCTTTCCGCGACCGGACGCCCGATCCGCCCTCTTCTTGTTCTTGGCCTCGAAAACTTCTTTTCGCAACACGGGACGATTCGCGCAAATCCCCGAAAGGAGCGGCCTTTCCACACACAAGCCGAGAGAGAGAAGGGCAACGCGAAAAAGAAACCTCTTTTCTTTTGTTTGTTTTTCCTTTTCCTTGGACGCAACACGGAGCACTGACCCGATCCGAGCCGGAAAGAAATGGCGGAGGAGGTGAGAGGCGGTTGCTATTTATGCGCTCGTGGAGGAGATGCGCGAAGACGGCGGCTGCCGGTCGGCGACGGGGCTGGTGACCGGCAAGTGGCCGTGACGGGGACGGCGCCTAGGTATCGTGCGCGGGCGGGAGTCCCGGGCTACCGGCACGCGTCCGCTTTTTGCAAGGGAGGTTCGACGACCCCGTATCGGCTAGCTAGGGTATGAACGATTGGATGACGCGTGCGCCTGTTTCACACCTTTGACGTGTGGGAACAGGAGAGCTCTCGGTTTCTAAAAAAAACCAGGACGTTCGTTTCCCAGTAGTATACGTATCAAAGAAAGAAAAGAAGCTGTGCCATTCAATCGAGCATTGGAAACCAAAACGGGAGTGCAATGCAAACGGAATGCCAGAGTTCCCGCGAGATTTTGAAGCAAAAAATTTTGCATCTGCCGATGCGCACCCGGCCCCTCGCGCCTGTGGGGCGCTATCATCATCCTATAGCCCACCCAGGCACCCATCCCAAAAGCAGGGGGCTGGGGAAAAAAGCGGTCTCTTCGAGAAGGACGCGGTGGTGGTGGAAGTCAGTGGCGGAGGACGGCGCGTGGCCTACACGCCACCCCGACCCGCCGCGCCTTTTCTTTCCGTTGGCGGCGACGAGTCAACGGGATATCATATCACGGGGCCGGACCGGCAGGCTCGTGGTTTGGTTTCCCGCGGCTTCTTCCGTCGCGCGCGAGCGAGGCAGGCAGGCCAACTCCGCGTTGCCTTCCTCCTCTTTCCAGGTCCTCGCGCCGCCGAGGCGTGGAGAAAGCGGGTGGTCGTTTCTCGTTGGCCGCCGCGGGCGTGCGTGAATCGTGACGCTCTCGTTCCGGCGATGCGATCGACGGCTGATGATTACTACAGTATACTCACAAGCATACAACCATGCCGTCATGCCGTGGTCCACCGATTCGAGAGTGACGACCGACGAGGTGCGCGTACGCGTGTCCCTCGGCACGTGGCCGGGCAACACTTGAGCTCGCCAGCCGGAACGCGTTGCATTGCACGCACGCTACGCGTGTCGCGCTATCGCGTTGTCGCGCCTCCTAGCTACTCTTGGACACACACGAGTCCGCCTGAGGAGGAGCGGAGGCACGTGCGCCAGCAGCTTTCCGCGGAGCGCCGAACTTCACTGCTCCCGTGTTAGTTTTCGTAACAGCAGCAGCGAACTCTCTACGAATGACACTACGACAAAGTGAGTGGTCTCACTAACAACAGCAGCAGCTCGCAGTGTTGCGTTAGTTGGCAGCAACCGAAAAGCGCGAGCAAAGATGTTTAATTATCAGACTCAATCAAAAGGCAAAAGGGCGACAAGGTACGTAACCAGACAAATCCAACACCAATACATGCGCTACAGCCTACAGCACTGCTAGTACATTGCCAAAGAACGAGATGATCTGATCCGCCTTGTAAAGTTTATATCCAGCGCAGTCCCTGACGCAGCTGGGCTTTGCTTTAATTTTCTGTTGCGATACCGTCCAATCCGTTCGCAACACACAGCGCCCGTTTGCTTGCTCTGTTTCGCAGATCCCCCATTTCTGGAGGGAACACTTGTTGTGTCCTCTGTGACGGCGAGACGCACAGCGGGACACGTAACGGGGAGCGCCAGTGCCACACGGCGAAGCGTTCTCCGTAAGAGTATCAGACGTGCAGCAAAGAAATACTATCACTCGTTGAAGCAGATAGCCACCTGGCTGGCTGCTTTTTGGGAGAACAAATTATCATGTGGTTTGCTAATGAACACAGTTCAAGTCAAGTTGAAAATATCTTGTAAATAGCACGCGTCCACATCTCTGGTGAGGTCTCACTTTTAACTCTACTTTCTTTAACAACATGAGAAAAGGCCGTGCCATTTGTTAGCCAAACTGTTTATTGGTGTTATTTTGCTTTTGCTTGTACCAACCAGAGCTCAACAGGTACTCCGTAAGCCCATATAATGGGAGGAACAACGCATAGCTGCTTCTCTACTTTCGTTGGTGCGCCTTCTTTCGCGCAGATGTTGTTCATGTAGGCCCGGGTTTGCCTGCAAGATGGATGGTCCGATTGTTCCTGTAGCGTCATCGCAGTGTTCTCTTGCAATGCAAAAAATGATTGAAACAGTGTCCCAAGGACAGAGAAATGAAGGTGCGCTGGTTCGAAGAACAAATAAATGAGCACCAAGCAAGCATTGCTCCGGTGGTGTACAAAGCTTGGGGTAGTTATGCATCCGGCAAGCAGTAAAGCAACGAGCAAATTCCAGAACCATCTCCTGCTCAAATGAAGATTTGTGCCCGGTCAGTGCTTCGGGAGGACTGGATAGAGATGAATCAAAAGGAATCAAATTTTGAGGTTTTTCTTTAACCAATTGCTTGCTGGAATCGTAAACTAGGCAACGGATTGGGCTCCCAAGTTTGAGAAGCAACTTGATTGAATCGGATATGTTCCACAACAAAACTTTACTGATAGGCATCCAAGAAACAGAGATAACACCACCAGCTCAGTAGTACTACACAGGGAGCAAGCTTTCCTGTATTATCATTTTCTAATTTATCAGAACTCGATCAATGTATTGCCTCATGACTAGGAATGTCAACGAGCCGAGCTCGAGCGAGCCAGGGTTCCTAGGCTCAAGCTCGTCACGTTCTCGAGCCCAGGTTTGTGGTCGAGCATACAGTAGAGTTCGAGTTCGGCTATCCATGCTCGACCGAGCTCGGCTCGTTGACAGCCCTACTCATGACCCTCATATGTACAATTAAACAACCAGATCAACCAGATCACGATCAATGGAAAATTGTGAGGCCAAAACTTGAAGATGAAACTCAAAAGCATAAAGTAGCAGAGACGAACGATCTCACTCAACTACTTTTGAAGAGAACCCTGTATCATTGACGTAAGTGAAGGATGGATCCGAGCAGTCTTCATTGATCGTGCAATGCTTCTTCCTTCTGAATATTCCTCGCCGAGAGGCCATCTTGGACGTAGCTCATACTGCACCAGACAAGAATTGTTCAGGCAAGAAAACAGTGAAGCAGCAAGTGAAAGTTCTGCCGTCGCAATTAAATTCACGAGTACATGACACCTTTCACGACAGAGAATAGTACTGATTCAAAAATGCCCGTCATTAGATTAGAGAAATTAGAATTCCTGATTCTTATTACTGCCAATGTTGAAATAACATGAAATTGAACTAATGAGTTGCGATGGATAAAGCTACCAACTTCAACAATAGCTCATAACTGCCAATTATTTGGGAATTTAAAAGGCTAAGGAGTTAATTTCAAACTAATTTCACGAACTGTCAATAGAAATATTTGGAGTCCCCTACTCAGATGACAACTGGAATGTTGTTTGTTTGTTCACTTGGATTTTCCTTGAAACAACAAATAACTAAAACAACTTTGTTTACAACAAGAGTTTATCAATCATGCAACTAAGTTGACAACTGGAAGTATAGCTGCAATCTACTTTATTACTTTGACGACAATGTGGTCACAGATGTTCAGCAGCCTTAAGCTCAAAGAAGTGAACCAAATACAAAAAAGTAGTGTAAGAAAAAGGAAAAGGCCTACTCAAGCGGTATAAATGGTTGAATAAAAGTGCACATCGGTGACATAAAAGCAATAAGACAGAAATCTTATTATGAGCTAAATGAAAGCCTAGATACAGACCTGCATATCATCAGGCTCGTCGGCAGCAGGTGGGTCATCAAATCTACCTGCAACAAAGTGCTCAATCCCAGTCCAAGCAATCATGACGCCTATACAACACAGCAACAAAGCATTATTGGTTATTGCTCAGAATAATGGGAAGAAATCAAAGAATAGTACAGAATAACTAACATCAACCTGACAAACAACGAGAGGGAGACTACACAGCCCAGGTAATAAAGTGAAAAACAAAAGAGCTGCCATTAGTTTTATGGTACCTGACTTTGCATGCTAGACACATTTTGTGGACAGTGAGACTGAATATCAGTACACTAATATGTTACAATTCTTGTCAAAAAACTTATTACCATTGTCAGTACAAAGGCTTGGAGGAGGAGTCACGAGTTGTAGGCCATTATTCTCAGCAACATGAGTCAAGCGGGTCCTAACATACTTGTTCGATGCAACACCTCCTGAAACAACCTTTAATAACTAAATCAGCATACTGAATGAGTTATTGTAAGCTATTTCAGTTTTCCCATCAATCAAGATAAGTGAATTACAAAGTATTTAATTGAAGGTTCCATCTTCAATGCCCATTCAACTGCTCGCTGGCATCTTTCTTCCAAATGTAAAACAGCAACTCGCTGTATAGGTCAAAATTATCAGGTAACATCGAAGTCCTGGTGCACTGAACAATGAATACACTAACCAAGGTGTCAAACCTGAAATGAGGCAGCAATGTTTGCCCTTGATTGTCTGTCCTCTTCTGACGCAGAGGAAATGGGAATATCTTCTGTACATCTACCATAGTGTAAAAACAACGGACCAGTTAACAAAACCAGTAATAATTACCATGTAAACTACAATGCCCTCTCAGATAAAACATTTTCCAAAAAGAAGAATAATTTGGCCTTATTTTATAAGACCAAGTGACAATTCTGAAAAACAGCATTTGGTACAGCTTCACTGATTCTACTCTGAAGCTGTACCAAACGGGCCCTAACTGGAACAAGCATTTTAATATTATGAAAAAGAGACACATGCACTGAAGTCAAATGAGAGTATGTCCATACAGGTTCCGAGATTCAATCGCCAACCGAACTTGAGTCTTCAGACCAGCATAAGAAAAATTGCAATCTTTATGTTGTCGCATGGGAACCTGAAGGCATGCAAGAAAAAAAAAAGTAAGGAATTACCTCATGTTAGCATAGGGATTTAAAAAGTGAATAACATGTATCAATATCTCAGTTGATGAAAAACTGCATCAGCAAACTTACTCTGAACTTGATAGCTTCTGAATCACCTTCTAGAGCAAGCTCTTCAAGAGCAGGACCACCACCTTTTCGTATATCAAGACCCAACCACCTTGCTGATTTGTCATATGCCTCACCAATCGCGTCATCTATTGTAGTCCCCAGTTGAACATATTGACCAAGGCCATGAGCAAGAACAAGAAGATTGTGTCCCCCTGAACATATTAATTTGTTAGATACCTTAAATCCATAAGAGATTGTTCAGCAAACAAGATGTTTCTTCTTACCTAAGCACCATCTTTTCAATCAGATTAGCACACATGGTGAATTAACTTAGGTTTATGTAGTTGCATTGAGCTCTATACCCTTTTCAGTGAGTGTAAGATTCATTTTTGTTAGTGTATATGTTTGGCCCATATTAGAGGCCCACCTAGAGGCCCATGTATAGGAGTATATTACCCACCCTTCTAGGGTTTGGACGAATCAATCAATCATTTTCCTCTAACATGGTATCAGGCTAGGGTTTCCTCTCCCTCCTCCCTCCCAGCCGCCGCCACCCCCTCCCTCCCTCTCAGCCGCCGCCGGCCATGGCAGGCCGGCCGCCGCTCCCACCCTCCCTCTCCTCCTTCCCGCCCCTTCCCTTCTCCTCCTACGCGGCTGCGCTAGCCGCCGCGCCCCCGCCCGAGCAAGTCGCCGCGCCGCTGCCGCATCTGGCCGCCTAGCCGCCGCCGCTCGCGCCTGGGCCAGCCGCCGCGCCGCCACGCGCGGGCGCCACTGCGGGCGCGGGCGCCGCCGCGCTGCCGAGCCTGGGCGCCGCCGCGCCGCCGCGCACGGGCGCCAGGGTCGCGCCGAGCGCGGGCGCTACTACTGCCGTGCCCGGCCAGGCTGCGGGAGCGCTGGGCCAAGCCGAGGCTGGCCAGGCCGTCGCGGGGCAGGCCGTGCTGGGCCTCGACGCGCCAGCCTAGGCCGCGCCGCGCTGGGCCTCGACGCGCCGGGACGCGCCGCGCCGGGACGCGCCGCGCCGGGCCTGGGCCAGGCCGCCGCGGACGCCGCCGCGGGCCGCGCCCTCGACGGTCTCGCCGCCGCCGCTGCCGCGGATCCATCCGCCACGGGTACCCTGGCCGCCGCCACGTCGCTGGCGTCGGGCTCTGCCCTGGCTGCCGCCGTGCCGCTGGCGCCGGGCCCCGCCGTGGCCGCCTCCTCCGCGTTCGCTCGGCTGGGCTTGCCGCCGGGGTTCTCCTACACCGGCTTAGGCATGCCGCCGGACCTCGTCGCCGTCGCTCCACCGACTACGTACCACGCCGCGGGCCCACCGATCCTCTCCGAGCGAGCTGCTTCAGCGGACGCTGCCCTCGCTGCTGCCCTCCTCGTGGCCAAGGCCGAGGCTGCGGCGGCCCAGGAGCGTGTTCACGCGGCCGCTCTCGCCTGGGAGCGTGAGCGCGCTGAGGCGGATGCCATCGCACGCCGGGTTGCTGAGGCGGAGCACTTCATGCTTCTCTCTGCCGATCAGCAGCCCGTCGTCCCCGTCGCCGACACCACCGCCTCGTCATCACGCCCGCCACTGCCCGAGGGTACCCGCCCCGACGCCAGCGATCCGATGGTCACCCAGCTCCACCTCCAGGCCGTCGGCGTCCAGAACCTCCGCGCGCTGGTCTCCGTCGTCCTCGACCCCTCGTCTACCTCCTACGGCCGCTGGCGCGATCAGGTCATCCTCGCCCTCCGCCGCTACGCCCTCGACGACCGCGTCCTCACCGACACCCCCGTTCAGGCGCGGGATGGGATCTGGCTGCGCCTCGACAGCATCGTCGTGTCCTGGATCTTCGGGACCGTCTCACCAGAGCTACAGGACCTCATCCGGACTCCCGGCGACACCGCGCGCCAGGCCTGGCTGGCTCTCGAGGGCCAGCTCCTCGACAACGCCGAGGCCCGGGCTCTTCGGCTCGACGCGTCGTTCCGCACCTTCGAGCAGGGGGACCTTTCCGTCGAGGAGTACTGCCGGCGGATGAAGGGCATGGCGGATGCCCTCGGTGACCTTGGCTGCCCGGTGACCGACCGGGTCCTGGTCCTGCACATCCTGAGGGGTCTCAACAGCAGCTATGACCTCCTCAGGACCTGGATCCCTCGGCAGCGGCCCTTCCCTACCTACCAGCAGGTGAAGGATGACCTACGCTTCGACGAGATCAACCGGGGCCTCGCGCCTGGCTCCTCCACCACCACCGCCCTCGTGGCCGCTCCGCCGGCTCCTGCAGCCCCGCCTGCCGCTTCACTCGTCGCCACTCCTCCCCCCGGGCCAAGCGGGGGGTTGGGGGGGGGGGGGGGCGTAACCGCCGCCGCAGAGGTGGGCGTGGTGGTGGGTCTGGTGGGGGCCGTGGGGGAGGACGTGGCACCCCCGCAGCGACACCTACTCCTGGCGGTACTCCCTGGCCATCCTTCGCCAACCCATGGTCAGGGCGTATCTCGATGTGGCCGTTCCAGCCTCCAGGAGGCGGGGCTCGTCCTCCGCACCAGCCCGTGGCCATGTTCGCTGGCCCTGCTTCCCAGGTGCCCTGGATTCCTCCCGCTCCGGCCCGCCAGCCTTCGACCTGGCCGGGGGGGTGGGACCAGACGGCGCTGGCCCAGTCCTTCAGCACCATGCAGCTGACACCGCCGGTGGAGTGGATCGCCGACTCGGGTGCCTTGTACCATACCACGCCGGATGCTGGTATTCTTGCTTACGCCCACCCTCCCCACCCTTCTTTTCCTTCCGCTATTATGGTTGGCAATGGCTCTTGTCTTCCTGTCACCTCAGTGGGTACTGTGCCTGGTTCTTTTCGCCTTCCCAATGTTCTTGTTGCTCCTCAGATGGTTCACCATCTCCTTTCATTCGCAAATTTACTACTGACAACTCCTGTTCTGTTGAGTTTGACCCCCTTGGTCTTTCTGTGAAGGATTTGGCTACCCGGCGTCAGCTCCTTCGATGTGACAGCCAGGGTCCTCTTTACACCCTCCGTTTTCCTGCTTCCGCTACTTCATCGCCGCCATCTTCGTCAGCTGCTTTTGCCACTACTTCTTCTTCCACGACTTGGCACCGCCGGCTTGGTCATCCCGGCCGCGACGTTTTGGCTCGACTCTGTCGTAGTGCAGATCTTTCTTGTACTAGGATTTCTGATGAGCACCTTTGTCATGCGTGCCAGTTAGGTCGTCATGTTAGACTTCCTTTTTCTGTTTCTTCTTCGCATGCGACTCATGCCCTTGATCTCATTCACTGTGATCTTTGGACTTCTCCTGTCATCAGAATTTCTGGCTATAAGTATTACTTGGTGATTGTTGATGATTTCTCGCATTACTCTTGGACTTTTTCGCTGCGCGCCAAGTCTGACACGTTTCCCACCCTTCTCCACTTCTTTGCCTGGGTGTCCACTCAGTTCGGCCTCACCGTCAAGGCCGTCCAGTGTGACAACGGCCGCGAGTTTGATAACCACACCTCCCGCGACTTCTTCCTCTCTCGTGGTGTTTACCTGCGCATGTCTTGTCCGTATACCTCCGCCCAGAACGGCAAGGCTGAGCGGATGATTCGCACCACGAATGATGTTGTGCGCACCCTTCTTTTCCAGGCTTCCCTTCCTGCTCGCTTCTGGGCCGAGGGACTCCACACTGCCACCTACCTTCTCAACCGCCTTCCTTCCAGTGCCATCACTGCTCCCACTCCCCACCATGCTCTTTTCGGCACCCCACCTCAGTACGATCACCTCCGTGTCTTCGGGTGCGCCTGCTACCCTAACACCTCCGCCACCGCTCCTCACAAGCTGGCGCCCCGCTCGACTAGGTGTGTTTTCCTTGGCTACGCCCCTGACCACAAGAGGTATCGCTGCTTTGACCTTACCTCTCGCCGGATGCTCATCTCCCGACACGTCGTGTTTGACGAGTCCGATTTCCCCTACTCCACCTCCACTACTCCCTCTCTTGATCCTGAGCTCGAGGTCGTGTTTCCAACTGACCCGGTGGTCCAGCCACCTGTATCAGTGTACCCTCTACCTGCAGGTCTTCGGAGCACACTGGCACCGCTCCCGGTGCCTTCAGCCGCGCCACGCGCGGCCCAGGCGCCCTCTCCCGCGCCACGCGCGGCCCCGGAGCCTTCTCCGGCGCCACGCGCGGCCCCTGCGCGCTACGCCCAGCCGGTGCTGGTCTACCGGCGCCGTGCGGTGCCGGCCCCGGACCCGGCAGCCCCGGCGCCTCCACCTCCACCACCACCGGAGGTGCCCGCGCCCCAGGTACCTCGAGTTCGCTCTCGGCTCGACCCGGAGGTGTACCACCCGCCGGTCATCCATCGGGATCCTGGCCACATACATCCCCTGGTGACACGACGGGCGGCGCGACCGTCTCCGACCCTCTCCGCCGCAGCGGTCGAGCCGGGGGTCTCTCCGCTACCCTCCTCTGTCCGTGAGGCCCTGGTGGATCCTCACTGGCGTCGCGCGATGGAAGAGGAGTACGCGGCCCTACTTGCCAACCAGACGTGAGACCTCATGCCGCGTCCGTCTGGTGGCAATGTGGTCACGGGTAAGTGGATCTGGACGCATAAGCGTCGTGCTGACGGCTCCCTAGACAGGTACAAGGCTCGCTGGGTTCTCCGGAGTTTCACTCAGCGGCCTGGTGTGGACTATGATGAGACCTTCAGTCCGGTGGTGAAGCCGGCCATAGTTCGCACAGTGCTCTCCATTGCCCTCTCTCAGTCTTGGCCTGTGCATCAACTGGATGTGAAGAATGCGTTCCTGCACGGCACCTTGTCTGAGACAGTCTACTGCGGGGTTTGTGGATTCCAGTCGTTCTGAAATGATGTGCCGCCTCAACAAGTCCCTCTATGGTCTGAAGCAGGCTCCTCGCGCTTGGTACTCCAGGTTTGCCACGTTCTTGGTCTCTCGGGGATTCACTGAGTGCAAGTCGGATACCTCACTGTTTGTCTACCGTCGTGGCTCTGAGACTGCATATCTGCTGCTGTATGTCGACGACATCATTCTTACTGCGTCCAGTCAGACCTTGCTCCAGAACATCATTCAGTGCTTACAGCAGGAGTTTGCTATGAAGGATCTGGGTGTGCTCCATCACTTCTTGGGTGTCACTGTCGAGCCTCGTCCTTCCGGCCTCTTTCTTCACCAGCGGCAGTATGCTCTTGATATTCTGGACCGGGCAGGGATGACTGACTGCAAGCCGTGTTCCACTCCTGTTGACACTCAGGGCAAGCTATCTGCAGACGTGGGGGCTCCAGTGGCTGATCCGACTGCCTACCGGAGTCTTGCTGGTGCCTTGCAGTATCTCACTTTCACCAGGCCGGACATCACATATGCCATACAGCAGGTCTGTCTTCATATGCATGATCCCCGAGAGTCACACCTCGCTGCTCTGAAGCGGCTCCTGCGCTACATCCGTGGCACGGTTGACTACGGGCTGGCTCTTCACAGGTCTCCCTCCACTGAGCTCGTCGTCTACACTGACGCCGACTGGGCTGGCTGTCCGGACACTCGCCGCTCCACCTCAGGCTACGCTGTCTTCCTCGGCGGCAACCTTGTCTCCTGGTCGTCCAAGCGGCAGCCGGTTATCTCCCGCTCCAGTGCTGAGGCGGAGTACCGGGCTGTAGCTAACGGCGTGGCTGAGGCGTCCTGGCTTCGGCAGCTCTTGGCAGAGCTCCACAGCCCGCTCCTCAAGAGCACCCTCGTGTACTGCGACAACGTCAGCGCCGTGTACCTCTCCTCCAACCCGGCTCAGCATCAGCGGACGAAGCACGTGGAGATCGATCTGCACTTTGTTCGGGACCGGGTTGCGGTGGGCCAGGTTCGGGTTCTCCATGTCTCAACCACCTCCCAGTTTGCGGACATCTTCACCAAGGGTCTCCCCTCCTCGACTTTCTCGGAGTTCGGTCCAGTCTCAACGTCGTCGGTGGCTAGTTGTGACTGCGGTGGGGTGTGTACACTTGTGTGGATTTCTTTTCTTATCCAGTCTTGAACTCCGCTGCGTCGGTAAGTTCAGACTGCGAGGGGGTGTTAGTGTATATGTTTGGCCCATATTAGAGGCCCACCTAGAGGCCTATGTATAGGAGTATATTACCCACCCTTCTAGGGTTTGGAGGAATCAATCAATCATTTTCCTCTAACAATTTTGTACTTGAGCGAAATTTTCAATCACAAATAATTTCAGTAAAATAGCAATGAAGTGCAGGACATAACACAGTAGTCAGCTTATGCATTGTAATTGCACGAAACATTTATAGGTGTTATACGCAATGCAAACAAAGTAGATGGAATGTGATAAGTGGAGTTAAAAAGGGGATATTCTATGATCATGGAATAATGTCCAAACGGACAGCCAGGTTGAAAATTGAATACTTAGGAGATGGGGAAAATGTAATTATGTTTTAGTGTATTGAATGTGACAGCAAATAAGATGTAAAATAGAAGAAGTAAGAGATGCGTATGATCGATGGATATGTGGCCACACAAGAAGAGATCGAGTCCGGAACGACGACATACGAGAGAGATTATGGGTGGCACCGATTGAGGAAAAGATTGAACACATCGTTTGAGATGGTTTGAACATGTTCAACGGAGACCTGTGGAGGCGCCTTTACGTAGTGGGATAATACAACGTCTCGAAAATGTGAAGAGAAGACCAACTTTGACATGGGCAGAGTCTAAGAGTGGAAGCAAGCAATCCACGTGCCGGAACCTTGATTTCTCCCTTTTTTTTACCTTAACCCTTTCATCTTTTACCTTTTCACCCTCTTCTTTCTCTTTTCTTTCTCTCTTTACCCTGTTTTTCTTGTTCTTTCTTCTTTTTGGTTTGCCTCTTTTGTTGGTTCCTGCAGGTTTCATCTCTAGCCTACCCCAACTTGCTTGGGATAAAAAGGCTTTGTTGTTATAGAAGAAGTTAAGGGCTCATTTGATTGGAAGCCACAGGTTGCCACTATTCTCCCAGGCAACTGTTTGTTAACTAGCCACAGGTACGCCAGACTTTCTCCAGCAGGGTTCCGTGCACAAAGACAGGGATCTATGATCAGTGAAGGTAGGAATGGGTCACATGTCAGGGATTTTTACCATCCTCTACAGGTTTGGCTAGACAGGGAGACCGAACAAAGCAGACCACTCTCGTGCTCCAAATCAAGAGAACAAAAGCGAATTTCATGCTTTCAAACGTTGCAAAGGTTATACCGCAATAAGTAGCTTAGAATTATTCACTTTGCGGATTTGTAACGCAAACTTCAGTAAATTTCTTGAATATTTTCTATTTTTCTTAGCGGTGGTTTCCCATTCTAGGTGGATGTGCGTGGAGGAATGCAACCAGTTGGCGTCCCGACACATTGTGAATTGATCCCGATAAAAGCATTTCATTATTTTGTTAATATATATTACTTCAATAGTGCCATGTAAAATCAAGATGAATCTAGTGTACTAGTGTATAATGGAGGAGAGATGGTGCCATGATTAGAATATATACCTGAAATTAGAAGAGCCAAAAATGGGAAATCAAGGTCCTTGTTCACTAGCCTGAAAAAGGTCAAACAGCATTAACTATGAGTGCAGTACACATCAAACTTATATAAATTAGAAGTATGCTAAGGAACTTATGCAATCTTATGGTTGTATTTGAAAATGTTGTCTTTGGCATAAACAGGATTATCATATTATAAAAGCACCAGAAGTGTGAGTTTCGTATCTTTCATTCTCTACACGACGGAGAGACAGCCATTTAACAGTAAAAGTGTCATTATGACTTAAATATTTTATAGTGCAATAAATGATTTTACAGGGGGAATGGAAATTTTCTGAATATTTTAGTTGTATCATTACAAACAATTCTGTTGTTCAATCTTATGCTATAATATCAGCCTAGTTAATACTTAATATTTGCACAAGTTTTTGGGCGTCATAAAAGTACAATGAAGAGCAGCACTGTATAGAGTATATACGCCAAAAGTCAGGACCACAAATAACAATAACAACACATTAACCCCAACTTGCTTGGGATAAAAAGGCTTTGTTGTTGTTGTGTTGTTTTGATAGATAAACTAACATTTAACCAATAATAACTTCGCAGCATGTAACGAAAAGTCGAGGATCAACTAAAACCAAGGCTGAACAAAACAAAAAAGGGCATATGAGTTACCTGGAAACTAATGCATGCGCCTCCATATGATGAACTCCAACTATAGGCAAGCCAAATTCTTTTGCTATTTTTCGAGCTTTGTGGACACCAACTGCAATTTACACAAGTAACTGTAGTAACATTAGAAGAATGAAAGAAGAAACATTTTTTTTTCCAAGGTCCAAATGAATGTTCTGGTATACAACATAAGAAACCATCGTATAATTAGAAACAGTAAGCCTACCTCTGGTTGGGTTTGACCATGTCAATCCCTTGTCTTAATGGTTATCACACATGTTTTTTTTTCAATATTTGCACTGATTGATATTGCCAATGACTACATAGCGAGTAAGGATAGCTAGAAAAGTAGGCAAATAAGCGAGTAAGGAAAGCTAGAAAAGTAGCATGCAAATAAGTTAGTGATGTACTGTACTCCCTCCGTTTTTTAATTGATGTCGCCGTTGATTTTTTGAGTTATGTTTGACCCTTCGTCTTATTCAAAATATTAGCTCAAATATGCAAAATTACAAGTTATGTTTCAAATTTCACTAGTGATAAAACAAATTAAAACAAAATAGTTGATAATTTTTAAACTTTTTTGAATAAGACGAGCGGTCAAACGTAACTCAAAAAGTCAACGGCGACATCATTTTAAGAACGGAGGGAGTACCAAACAACTTCGCTTATGTAGCACAAAGTGGGGGGGGGGGGGGGGGGGGGGGGGGGGAAGGAGAATAAGGAAACACTGGAGGAGGGGAGACCCAGGAGGTGAATCATTTGTTTTATTCCCTGTGATGTGGATTTTCTAGCTTAATTGCATACTGTAAGTGCTAAAGGGTGAACTGCATTTCAAGCACTAGATTAGGAAACAATGTATTTATGTGGAAACTAAATAGTTGTCACGGAAGGGTCAGACATTCTGTTCAAAGCAACTTAGCACTTAAGTTACCCACGATAGCAGGACCAAAGAGATTTTTGAAGTGAATTTCAAGTCTGATTGAATTATACTCATTTGAACCACATCCTAATATCTAAATAGTAAAAGGCTATGCAAATATTTACTAGCAATGTAAGTGCAAGACTAGTGTTATGTGGGGCCGCACTTATCAGAGGCGCAACAAGAAGAAGACCGGGGAGGCGGCAGAGTAGATCGCACGTTAGAAGATTTGCTTGCCAAGTTAGTTTGAGTCGTAGCCGTCAGGATCAATTAGTTTCAGATATTCAGGGATTTGTTAGCTGTGAGAGTTAGTCGGTTGCAACAGATTGTAACTTGTACGTCTCTATAAATGGAGACGAGGTCGTGGGAATAAAGCAAGCATGATTTGATCTACAACTCTATCTCTCTCAATCTCTTCTTAAGCTGATGAGCGGGCAACAGCTCTAGTTATCCATCGCCATAACATCTGGTATCACGATCCAGGCGTTCCTTCACCTGGCGCCATGTCCGACGACACCAAGGACAAGTCCGCCACCGCCGCCGCAGCTGCCGGTGACACGGCGACCGCGCTCCAAGCCATCCTCGCCAAGCTCGAAGACATCGACCGCCGCCAACAAGCCCAGCAGGCTTCCATCCTGCGCCTCGAAACCTATCTCCCACCACCGCCGCCGCCGCCTCCCACCAGCAGCCATGCGCCAACTCCTCCACTGCCGCCGCCGTTCCACAGTAGCTTTCCACCGCCAATCACCAACCACACATCTCAGCCACCACTGCCGCCGCCGCCCCCAAGCAGCCAACCACCACCATCCCCGTTCGCCACCAACACAAACCCACCTCTGCGCGGTTTCGCCCAATTCGCCTCCCATGCAGACACACGACCCAAACTCCACAAATTCGATTTCCCCAAGTACGACGGCCGCGGCGACCCACTGCCGTTCATCCACCGCTGTGAAGCATACTTCCGCGGGTTCAGGGTGTTGGAAGAGGAGAAGACGTGGATGGCATCAATCCACCTGCTCGAGAACGCGCAAATATGGTACATGCGCATTGAGCAAGAGCACGGCACGCCGTCCTGGCGGCGCTTCACCGAGCTCCTCAACCTCCGGTTTGGCCCTCCCCTGCGCGCCAATCCGCTAGGTGACCTGGCTGCTTGCCGCCGCACGGGCTCCGTGGCGGATTACCAAGAACAATTCCTGTCCCTGCTCGCTCGCGCCGGCCCTCTCAACGAGACGCAGCAGGTGCAGCTCTTCACCATGGGCCTCCAGCCGCCCATGAGCCTCGATGTGCAGATGCAGGCGCCCCAGTCATTGGAAACCGCCATGAGCTTGGCGCGCTCCTTCGAGCTCCGTGACCAGGCAGTCGCGGCACAATCGCGAGTCACGCGCACACCACACCGCGCTCCGTCTGGTTCTGCGTCATCGACACCACTACCACTACCGGCGCCGCCGACTGCTCCTACAACGGCCACGGCCCTCGTCGCCGGCCGTACCGTTCGCCGCCTGACCCAGGCCGAGATGGACGAACGACGTCGCAAAGGACAGTGCTACAATTGCGACGAAAAGTACGTCAAGGGCCACAATGATGTCTGTAAGCGCCTCTTTGTGGTCGAGCTACATGATGGCAACGCCGACGAGCAGGCTGCGGCGGAACCAGACGACACGCCACTGATCTCCTTGCACGCCATCACCGGGATCAAGACAAGTCAGACAATGCAGGTGAAGGTGAAAATTGGGGCTGCAGAGCTGCTGGCGCTGCTCGACACTGGTTCAACCCACAATTTTATCTCTGACACCGCCGCGCCGCGCTGCAAGTTGACCGCCACGGTCCGCCCCAACATGTCCGTTACGGTGGCCAACGGCGAACGAGTGCCATGCTCCGGGGTCCTGCGCGGCACAACATTCACCATCAACAAGGAGAAATTCAGGGCCGACATGTTCGTGCTGCCCCTCGGATGCTACGATGTGGTCCTCGGCACACAGTGGCTCGCCACCTTAGGGCCCATCCTATGGGACTTCAACAAACTGGCGATGTCCTTCTGGTGGGACGGCCACCCAGTTCTCTGGCACGGGATGCGAACTGGCGACAGCGCGCTCCTCCGGGCTTGCTCCATCGACAGCTTCCTCGACGCGCTCCTCACCGAGTTCGCCGACCTCTTCGCCGAGCCTCGAGGCCTTCCGCCGCCGCGCACACGGGATCACCGCATTCGTCTGCTCCCCAACACGGGCCCGGTGGCGGTGCGACCATACCGATACACGGCGGCACAGAAGGACGAGCTACAGCAGCAGTGCCGCGCCATGGAGGAACAGGGGCTCATCCGGCGCAGCACCTCCGCGTTCTCGGCACCCGTGCTGCTCGTACGCAAGCCTGACGGGACCTGGCGTTTCTGCGTGGACTACCGCGCGTTGAACGAGAGGACAGTGAAGGACAAGTTTCCCATTCCCGTCGTCGACGAACTCCTGGACGAACTGCACGGCGCCAAGTTTTTCAGCAAGCTCGATCTGCGCTCTGGCTACCATCAGGTGCGGATGTGCCCAGAGGACGTTGCCAAAACAGCGTTCCGCACCCACGATGACCTCTTCGAGTTCCTCGTCATGCCGTTCGGCCTCACCAACGCACCCGCAACGTTCCAAGCGCTGATGAACGACGTGTTGCGGCCCTTCCTCCGGCGGTTCGTGCTCGTCTTCTTCGACGACGTGCTCATCTACAGCCCGTCTTGGTCGGAACATTTGGTGCATCTCCGGCTCGTCCTCGACGTCATGCGCGCCAACAAGCTCTTCCTCAAGAAATCCAAGTGCGCATTCGGCACACGGGAAGTGGCGTACCTGGGACATGTCGTGTCCGCCGCAGGGGTCGCCATGGACAGCGGCAAGGTGCAGGCCGTGCTCGACTGGCCTACGCCGCGCTCCACTCGCACTCTCCGCGGTTTCCTGGGCCTCGCCGGCTACTACCGGAAATTCATCCGGGACGGCTCCACGGCGGCTCCCCTGACACAGTTGCTGAAGAAAGAAGGGTTCCTCTGGTCGGGCGAGGCGGACGCCGCGTTCCAGAAGCTTAAGGTCGCCCTCACGACAGCTCCGGTCCTGTGCCTACCGGACTTCTCCATGCCCTTCACGGTCGAGTGTGACGCCTCCGGGACAGGCTTTGGCGGTGTACTACATCAAGGCGGTGGCCCCATTGCATTCTTCAGCAAGCCGATAGCGCCGCGACATCGAGCTCTCGCCGCCTACGAGCGAGAATTAATCGGACTCGTCCATGCCGTCCGTCACTGGAGGCCGTACCTATGGGGACGTCAGTTCGTGGTAAAGACGGACCATTACAGCCTGAAGTTCTTGCTCGATCAACGGCTCGCCACCATTCCCCAGCATCATTGGGTAAGCAAGTTACTTGGTTTTGATTTTACGGTTGAATATAAGCCTGGACGAGCAAATGTTGTGGCGGACGCACTCTCACGCCGCGACGCCGAGCAAAACGAGCTGTTCGCCATGTCTTCTCCAAGCTTCGACATCATGGCGGATATCAAGGCGGCCAACACCACGGATCCCGCATTGGTGGCGCTTCGGGACCAAATCGTGACAGGTGACCTGGGGGAGCCATGGGCGCTCCAGGACGGGCTAGTCACGTTCCAGCACCGCGTCTACATTCCGCCAGCTTCCGCGCTGCTTCCTGTGATCCTCGCCGGAGTGCATGACGATGGCCATGAAGGCGTACAACGAACAATGCAACGGTTCCGTCGCGACTTCCATACGCCGAACCTGCGCGTCGTCATCCAAGAGTTCATCCGTAGCTGCATCACGTGCCAACGCAACAAGACGGATCACCTCTGCCCCGCCGGCCTGCTGCTTCCCCTCCCAGTGCCGACTCAAGTCTGGAGCGACATCTCCATCGACTTCGTTGAAGGATTGCCCAAGGTGGGTGGCAAATCAGTGATTCTCACGGTTGTCGACCGTCTGTCGAAGTACGCGCACTTCGTTCCGTTGGCGCACCCGTACACGGCGGAATCGGTGGCTCGAGTCTTCTTCGCCGAGATTGTTCGCCTTCACGGAATTCCGGCGTCCATCGTCTCTGACCGGGACCCCGTGTTCACCTCCGCGTTCTGGCAGGCGCTGTTCCGCGCGTCGGGTGCCAAGCTTCACATGTCGTCGGCCTTCCACCCGCAGTCCGATGGTCAGACAGAGGCGGTAAACAAGATGATTGGTATGTACTTGAGGTGTATGACAGGTGATCGTCCTCGCAATTGGATACGATGGCTACCGTGGGCGGAGTACACATACAACACGGCGTACCACACGGCGCTGCAGGAGACGCCGTTCAAGCTGGTGTATGGCCGTGACCCACCCTCTGTCCGCTCCTACGAGCATGGCGAGGCGCGCGTCGCGGCAGTGGCACAAAACATGGCGGAGCGCGACGCGTTCTTGGAGGACGTCCGCTATCGCTTGGAGCAAGCCCAGCAACACGCGAAGCGCAACTACGACAAGCATCACCGTGACGTCTCGTTTGAAGTGGGTGATTGGGTTTGGCTACGGCTTCGCCATCGTCCGCTGGCGTCGGTGTCTGAGCAACAGCGAGGGAAGCTCCAAGCTCGGTTCTTTGGGCCGTACAGAGTTGAGGAGAAGATCAATGAGGTAGCCTACCGCCTCGGCCTTCCGGCACGCTCCCGCCTCCATGATGTGTTTCATGTGGGCCTTCTGAAGAAGTACGTCGGCACGCCTCCGGATGCTCCGCCTGCACTACCGCCAATCCAGAATGGCGCGGCAGTTCCGACGCCAGAGCGCGCCCTCAAGGTGCGTTTGTGCAGAGGAGTTCGTCAGGTCCTGGTTCAGTGGGCGGGTCAACCAGCCTCGTCGGCCTCTTGGGTGGATTTGTCGGAATTTCAACAGAGCTACCCGACATTTCAGCTTGAGGACAAGCTGCTTCTCGAGGAGGGGAGAGATGTTATGTGGGGCCGCACTTATCAGAGGCGCAACAAGAAGAAGACCGGGGAGGCGGCAGAGTAGATCGCACGTTAGAAGATTTGCTTGCCAAGTTAGTTTGAGTCGTAGCCGTCAGGATCAATTAGTTTCAGATATTCAGGGATTTGTTAGCTGTGAGAGTTAGTCGGTTGCAACAGATTGTAACTTGTACGTCTCTATAAATGGAGACGAGGTCGTGGGAATAAAGCAAGCATGATTTGATCTACAACTCTATCTCTCTCAATCTCTTCTTAAGCTGATGAGCGGGCAACAGCTCTAGTTATCCATCGCCATAACACTAGACATTTCAATAGCCCATAGCGGTGAAAAAAATGATATTCAAGAATAAAAACTAGCAAGTAGGTGGGACAATACCTCTAAGACACAGACCGAGTCCCGGACCAATGGTCACAGACACTGCAGAAAGATCACTCTCAGACAAATTCGCATCGTCCAGGGCCTTTTGGACAACCTGGGCAAGTAAGACACAGTTAACATAAACCTAACTGCAAGAAAAATGCAGTAGAACCTCTGTTCATGGAAGAAAAAAAAAACCTGATCAATGGCAAGAGCGTGAGCTTCCTCGGCCATTTTAGGTGCAACACCCCCATACCTCGCTAGCAAATCTGCCTGCCAAATGTTGAGCAAGGTAAAGCAACATAAAAGGTACGGCCGTTCAAAATGCACAAAAGTATTCAACATATGCTACCAATTGCTATGTTGCATACGAACACCAGCTCAAGTTAGAACCAGGGTCATTAGATTGCAGATGAACTGACGAGGAAAGAAAATTGAGCGGAAAGGTTTCTTACTTGGGACGAAACCACTTGGCTAAGTATCTCCCCGTCGCCTCTAACCTGCAACCAGCCAAACAGCAGCGAGGCAGGTTAGCTAAGCACAAACCTAAGTCAAAAATGCGACGGGAAATCCAGGGAGGAGGGAAGCCCTCGCACCACGGCCGCGGCAGTATCGTCGCAGCTGGTCTCGATTCCGAGCATGAGGATGTCGCGGCGGGCCGGGAAGGCCCGGACGGCGACCTCGGCGGTGGGCATGGTGGCGATGGGCCGAAGACCAGGGGGAATGGTTGGTGGAGAAGGGCTGGATGTGAGGAACCGGTGGAGAAAGGGAGGAGGGTGAGAAGGGAAACGCTTCAGTGGGGCTCGTCGTCGGAGGAAGAAGGCTGCGGCGGCCGCGGCGCGGGAAACGGGCGGCGATAAGCTCGGGAGAACAGTGGCCGCCATTATCTCCGGCCGGAGGCTCCCAAGCCTCAGCTGGCCGATACAGGATTTGAAACTAATTCAAGGTTTTAGTCGGGCCGCATCCAGAAGCCCACGAAAAAATTGGGCTGTTTCCTCCTCATAAACGGCTTAGTGCACGCATCCGGCGAGCCCACAACAAAGGAATCAAACCAGGCCCAGATCAACCCAACAACGATAAACCAGGCCCACTACACGCGTAAGTTTCGTATTCACCACCTTTTTTCTTTACTGATTTAACATTAGTTACAAAATTATTTTATTGTTTTCATAATTTGTTCTTTTAAATGCATTAAAAAATTTAAGCCCAGGTTCAATATTTTTAAAACATATTTAAATATTTATATAAATTAGTTCAGTATTTTTTGTGTGAAAATGTTGAAATAGTGTTTTGTAATATTGAAAAGTTTCTTTGTTAGGAAAAAAAAGAAAAACGGGTGTTAGGTTCCAATTGACTCCGACAAACATAAAACACACAAGTGCCTTTGCACCCTAGTCTGCGCGGTCGTTAAATGTATCGCATCCTTGGAAGACTAGCCTAATAATAATTTAATGTGAACGAGTGTTTTCAAAGTTAAATTGTATATGATCCAAAGTAAAATAATCGAAATAATTTTTGAAGGACACATTGTCTTTGTAACATATACAAATTAGAAAAAACACCGCATCTATTCACATTAAATGGATATGTTAACATCCAATTCGTGTCCATATTGAGAGGCATTCGATATGCATCATATTGCTTCTAAATATATCAATGTATATGATATAAACACTATCTCTATTCATGACCCCTAGCATCGCATGCCTCGGTCACACAATATGTTAGTGTAAGCAAAAACATTTCAGTTTCTTCCAATAATACGTAGAGGTGGAAAAGCTCAGCGTTTCACCTGTAAATCACTTAACTTTTTTATAACCTTTTTACACCACAAGGGAGAAAACTCCCAAAAAGGTGGTGTTTCACCTGATTGTGAATTAGTTTCTACTCATTTTCAACTAGCATCTTCTCTTCTCATTCAGAATCCAGCAAGTGAGCCAAACAATTTTCATAGAGTGATTCCGATTTACCACATCTCAAGAAAGAAACTGGATCTAAAACGTTTATGAGAGAATCTATAACCATACTGTACCAAATAGGGCCTTATGTTGCATGATCCATGTGTGCGTGACACGTAAGACTGACTTCAACAATACGATGCAAACGCATATATACATAGCATGTGACACTGTGCCTCGTCGAATTCTGCTCCAACAGCAAATACAAACACACTACACGCAAACTGGCTACGAGGAGAGAGAAGGCGCAAAACTGGAACGCCTCTCTCCTCGAATGCATCTGGTTCTTCGTGCTCCTCCAGCTCTCGCTACCCCGAATCTCCTCGCCGACGAAGAAGCGCGTCGACGTTGCGCCTTCTCTCTGCTCCTCCAGTTCTTGCTCCGCCGCGTCCCCATCAGGCCGACGAGATCTGCTCCTTCTGCTCTGTCGTGAACTTGGTCTGGAACTGCCTCCCCGCCACGCGTGCTGCTGCCCCTGCCCCTGCGCTCCTCGCTGGAGGACTCGGTGGTGATGTCGCCGCTGCCGCTGGGCGTGCCGTGGTACGCGAACGGCGTTGGCGCGAAGTGGTGGGAGTGGCTGGCGGCGGCATGACGCGCGGGGCGCCCGTGAGCGTCACCGGCGGCGGGGCCGCGGGTGCCAGGAGCTGGCAGGGAGCTGAGCGTCACCGACGGCGGGACCGCTCGCTCTGCCTGCTCTGCTCTCCCACCATGGCAGGGCGAGGGGCGACGGCGAGCGGAGGCGCGGGGCGACCGCGACGGCGGGCAGAGGGACGACGGCGAGCGGAGGCGCGGGCCGACGGCGGGGCGAGGGGCGACGGCGCGTGGGGCAAAGGGCGACGGCGGGGGTGCGGGGCGAGCGTGACTGCACGTGGGGCGAAGGCGCGCGGGGGTCGCGGAGGCGTCTCGGCGGGGGAGCAGGAGCGCGCGGCGCGCGGCGGCGGGGGAGCGCAGCGGCGCGCTGGGGCGCTCGGCGGCCGTGGAGGAGCGGCAGCAGCTGCTGCAGTGCTTCTTCGTCGCCACGAAATGCGTCTGGCTGCTCCAACTGCTCGCCTTCTCCTTCGCCCCGTCGCTCACCATCCTGCTCGTCAAAGGCGGCAGTGCGGCGGGGATGTCGGGCGGGAAGCGCGCGGCGGCGCCAAGGATGCCCATCGGAATTGCCTGTTGTTGTTGGAGTCCATCAATTTTGGAGACCTATTATATCCCTGTACATGCGATGCATTCATCCGTTTGCCTCTCCAAATTGGCTCCTATTGTTGGAGTCAGCCTAAAGTGTTGAAAAAATAAAGCTTGACACAAGTGTTGCAACATTGTACTTTAATCTTTCATAAGAGCCCTTTATTTCATGCAAAATGCATTTGATATACATGGATTTTTTTTACATTGGTAAAAGATCCCAGTTGGCTCTTAATTTATAAGTAAAAATGCATCTATATGTGGAAATGTCTGTCAAAATTGGTATAGTACTTTTTTTTCCTGTTGAAGTGAAATCGCTAGACCTTCGTTCAATCTATCAAATAAAACTTGGCAGCCATTGGCTTATTGCATTTTCTCGAAGGCAATAGCCTGATGGCTAGACGTTAGATAAAGGAATACGCGTCGTGGCTACCATGACTTGCAAGGGAATTTCCGCTTCTTCTTTTTTTTTTTTTTTTGAAAAGAAATAGCTCGTTTAGACAAGGAGTACACATCGTGGCTATCATGTCTAGCAGAGTAATACTAGTATTATCTGTGTTTCTCCAGCTATGACGGAAGAAATGTCTAAGAACGTAAGAAACAAATAGAATGACGCAATCAGTACGTAGGTCCTAGCTGATTGCCTCATGAAACAACAACGATAGCGTGCGCTAAGTTACAACGTTATTTTTCTCTGCGAGTACTTGAAGTTTTGGAACACTTAACTGGATCTCGCATGCTGCATGAATACGTACGGAAATTGGCTGCGTGCTTGGATCTATGACGGGTGATAGGCACTGCTGTCTGGATGATACTCCATCCGTCTCAAAATAGTTGTCACTGTTGATTTTTAGATATCACGTTTAACTGTTTGTCTTATTTAATTTGTTCATGCAAATGTTAGTTATTTTTTTACAGCATGTTTTGTTAGTAAAGATAGTTTAATCATGACATATGTATTTTAATATTAGCATAAAATTTTGAATAAGATGGATGATTAAACATGATGATCAAAGTCAAAAGCGACAACTATTATAAGACGAAGGTAGTATATTTGAAGCATTTTTGGCAGGCAACCAAACAAAACTCCAAACTGAAATGGGGAGGGCAAGTTCAAATTCAATTTGGAAATGAGGAGTGTTTCCTGCGGTATTAAATTCAGATAATGGCTCCCCACGTAATAGGTCTTCCTTATAATTCGTAGCTTATGTTTTTTCTTTTGAAAAAGAAATATATCATAATTTTTTAGTAGCACCCTGTGTATTGTACATAGTTGCAATTGTTTGTTATCGAATACATATTTATTCGCAAAACCACATAGTTAAGATTTTATGGCCATTTATATGCACCTACAAGAGTGTCAATTACATAGAAATGTAAAGCCCTTAGTTAGAAATTGAAAAAGATCCTATTTGCCTCCCTCAACTCTCATATGAGTTACTCCCTTCATCTCAAAATAATTGATGCTTTTAACTTTCAACCATCACGTTTGACTATCCGTCTTATTCAAATTTTTTGTACAAATAGTAAAACAAATATGCCATTATGAAAGTATAGTTAATTAGAAAACAAGTTATAAAAAAATAAATCTTATTTGCATAAAATTTTCGAATAAGACGAATGGTCAAACATGATGTCTGAAAGTCAAAAGCGTCAATTATTTTGAGACGGAGGGAGTACAATTTATGCTTTTAATTACAAAATCGGATACCCGACTCCTTGAACTTTAGTATGCATTGCAAGTCGATTCGCTGGACGGTACTGACATGTGGGGCACATTGTGCCACGTCGAGCAAAACCGCTCACAATGCCACTCGGAGAGTGAACTTACACCACATACTCGAGTTCAAGGAGTCAAGGTACCCGATTTTGTAATTAGAGACATAAGACTGCTAAAAATGTAATTGAAGGCATAAGACTGCTAAAAAAAAAAGGCATACTCCCTCCGTCCCAAAATAGGTGTCGTCGGACATCATGTTTGACCCTTCGTCTTATTTTAAAAAATTATTTAAATGTAAAAACAAATATGTCATGATTAAAATATATTCAATAATAAAACAAATTGTAAAAAATAAATAAGATTTGCGCAAAAAATTTGAATAAGACGAGCGGTCAAAAAAGTCAACAACGACATCTATTTTGGGACAGAGGGAGTACTGTACTTGGTTTCATGAGTTGCCGGTAAACTTTGCTTGGGCTTTGGGTCTCACATGTCGGGGCTAGGTTCGGCCCAAAATCTGGCCCGCACCCCGCTTAATTAAGGGGAAAAAAAGATAAGGCAAAAAAAAAAGCTTCCTTAAAAAAGGGAGAAAAGAAGGGGGAACACTTGCTTCGGCGGCCGCTCCCGTTTGCCGCTGAAGGCTCAAGCGACGCAGCCACCTCTTTCTACCCAAGAAGGACGGGCGCCGCCGCCCTCCTTCCACCGAAGAACTGCTGCCAGCCAGGCGCGCTCCCCGCGCCGATGCGTCGAGTGGCATTGGGCTGGTGATCCATCCGGAGTCAAGGCTGCTTTCTTTTGCTGGTAAGGAAACTTTCGGTCACGCAATGATCCAACACGATTTGGGATCGGATTTGTGTTGAATTTGGGGATGTTGTTCTAGGGTTACGAGCTATAGTTAAGGAGGGCTTTGTGATAGTTTCGGAGCTTATTCTGAGGGTGGTTTCAAGGGATTTGGGATCGGATTTGGGTAGCGCTCGATGGATCGCAGCTGTAGGATCTTACCAATCATATGCCTTCTTCTCCTTTTCTTTCCTCTGCTCACTGTCTCACTGTCATGACAGAAGCCTATCATGCCTGTATGTGTTTTTCTTCTTCTATAAGACTAATTTGTTCTGGGATAGATCTCTTACTTGCTTCCTTGAGCAATCAAATTCAAATTTTCTCTTAATTTACGGAAAAGGGGGAAATTTGGGTATTCAACTGAACACCCATGCTCATGGCAAGTCCGCCCCTCTAATTTCGGTTCAAAGGACTTAGCATGGGCATCTCCATGTGTCGTATGCCAGAGCTTTTGGCAAATGTTTCAATGCAAATGCGTCCTAGACGTGTCCATCTTTCAGTCAGGGAAAAGGCAATGGCTTTTAGCAACATACCTGCTTGTCTTTGCAAATACATAACTGTGAGGATACAGTTGCTCAAAACTCAGGATTTTAACATATTCGGGCTGCATGATTCTAAATAAAAGGCAGACTAATATCAAGTTGAGCTTTTTTCTTGTGGAAGTTGAGCTGATTTATGTTATCAAACGGACAAGGGTATTTCATTGGGCAGAGAGCCACCCTAGTGCTGTGGAACCAAAGGCCAGACTTAGTTTTCCTAATTTCTTAAGGGCCAGCTGCCCAGCTGTGATCTTTCTCCAGTATAAGACTTAAGTTTCATTCTACAATGCATGCAGTAAAACTATATGAACCCTAGCAAACATTTTCCTTGTAAATCTATAATTCATTGGTAAAGATCAATTATGTCCTCAGAATAAGCCAAGGAGCTAATGATTTGATAAAATGATGCTCTTTGCAGGTTCACTGAATATATTTCTGGCTAAATAAAAATTTCCACAAAGTACAATCTTTCTGAGGCAACATGACATCAATAGCTATACCAAATCCCTCGTCCGGGTACGAAGCGAGTACTAGTGGAACGATTGATCGATTGCCAGAAGTGATGAACGGGATGAGCATAAGAGATGATAAGGTAAGTTTGTTGTGGAGAGATTACTTGATGTTTCTTGTCATAAGCTGTTGATTGTATTAGTAAATTTGGCAGGAAGCTGAAACTGTTGTTGTCAATGGCAATGGGATGGAAGTTGGTCATACTATCGTGACGACTGTTGGTGGAAGAAATTCGCAACCGAGGCAGGTACAACAAAGACTATACAGACCTGTGGCAATCCTTACATATCTGCTTAGTACAATTTTTTTGTGGCTGCTGGTACAGTTACAGTCTACATGATAAAATTATTGACATCATTTGCTGCGACCTCTGATTGGGGCCATTTTCAGTCCCTCTTTAGCAATGCTTGAGTTTCATAATAACTGAATCTTTTATATCATTACAGACTATTAGTTACACGGCAGAGCGTATTGTGGGGCAAGGTTCATTTGGAGTTGTATTCCAGGTTGGTTGACTAAAGAATTCCGTTTGTTCCATAATCATGGGTTTATTCTGTAAGAATCATTGTGTTTAAAGTTTTCTGAAATGCATTTCTTGTTCAAATTCTAATTAACAGGCTAGGTGTCTGGAAACTGGTGAGAGAGTAGCTATAAAGAAAGTTCTTCAAGATGTGAGGTACAAGAACCGTGAGCTGCAAACAATGCAAGTCCTTGATCACCCAAATGTCGTATGCTTGAAGCATTACTTTTGCTCCACGACTGATAAGGAAGAACTTTACCTCAATTTGGTGCTTGAATATGTGCCAGAAACTGTGCACCGTGTTATTAAACATTACAATAAAATGAACCAACGGATGCCATTGATATACGTTAAACTCTATATGTATCAGGTAAAGGTTGGGAGTACCTTTCAAAGCAACTCTAGCTGTGTCCTTTTTTCTTGTTTCAATAATTCTTTGAAGTGGAATAGACTCATATTGCATTTTCGTTGAACTAAATTTACAGATTTGTAGAGCTTTGGCATACTTGCATAACTGTGTAGGAGTATGCCACAGAGATATAAAGCCACAAAATATTCTGGTACGTGTGGTTAGATTTCTCAAAATGATAACAGAAACATTTTGTCTTTGATTGTTGATAATTCCTGGTGATTTGATGTTCGATAATTTTTGTGATAGGTGAACCCACATACTCATCAGCTGAAGCTGTGTGATTTTGGCAGTGCGAAAGTCTTGGTATGCTTCATAACTTCTTTTAAACTCTGAATGTCACATAAAGCATCACATGATTGATCATGCCAACTAAAATGTAAATATTCTACTTATGTTAATAGGTGCAAGGGGAACCAAATATTTCATACATCTGTTCTAGATACTACAGAGCTCCAGAGCTCATATTCGGTGCTACAGAGTATACAACAGCTATTGACGTGTGGTCTGCTGGTTGTGTTCTTGCTGAACTTCTTCTAGGGCAGGTAAGGGATCAAACAAGTTGTGATATAACAGCCAACTCCTTGATTGAAGCAACACCTTCATAAGATATCTGTTGTTGGATAGCCTGTTTTTCCCGGCGACAGTGGCGTCGACCAGCTTGTTGAAATCATCAAGGCAAGAGCAATTTCTTTGAATTGAAGATGCTCTTAGCAGGGTAGTTACCATTTCTGGCTAACTGATGCAGGAAGCTCATTTTTCTTTCAGGTTCTAGGTACTCCGACCCGCGACGAAATTAAGCGCATGAACCCCAACTACACTGAATTTAAGTTCCCTCAAATCAAAGCTCACCCATGGCACAAGGTAGGAGCTCCACATATTGCAGCTTCATTTTTCTTTAAAGATTACTGCTAATGATCCATGTTTTTTATCAGATCTTCCACAAAAGGATGCCATCTGAAGCTGTAGATCTTGTTTCTCGGCTTCTTCAGTACTCACCAAACCTCCGGTGCACTGCAGTAAGTATTGACCTCACTATCTCATTCAAATCTGTAGCACTTAATGATAATGTTCTGTTTCTTCTCTCTCCAGTTGGAGGCGTTAATCCATCCATTCTTCAATGAATTACGGGATCCGAACGCCCGGTTACCGAATGGTCGTTCCCTTCCACATCTCTTCAATTTTAAGCCTCATGGTAAGTTCATATAGTTTTCTTTTTTACATGTGCACCAACTGAAAGCTCCTATCAGTAAGTTCTGATCATCTGATGTAATACACGGCCAACTTGAACAGAGCTGAGAGGACTACCAATGGAGTTCCTTGTGAAATTAATTCCTCAGCATGCCAAGAAGCAATGTGCTTTCTTGGGAATGTGAGAAAGCACTTCAGAGTGTCTCCTGAAAGAACACAGTTCAGGGATTGCGAGTGCCACATCAATGTTCCGTCGAAAACTGCAGAGTAGCATTCGCCTGAAGTATTTATTGGATAGGCAATGCACGCTGTTTCCTTTCACTCTGGCTGTGATGTCGCATGTTTGTTCTACCACGGTGTTGAACCCTTCCCCACGTTTTGTAAAGTAGCTCATGATACAGTGAGCAGTCATCTGTTCTTGTGGTCTGTATATTGGTGTGCCATGACATTTTGAGCTTGATTCTTGCATATGTTTTATTCTTTTGGGGGATGGATTCTTTGCATATCTATGTTACCAAACGGAAAAAAGAACTCACTAAATGTATGCTTGTGCTGTGTTTCTGTTCCTGAGCTTTGTATCAGTTTTTATGTACCATGGGAGTTAAGCCTTCTCCATTAGCAGTCATGAGCAAGAAGAGGTCATCGACACACTGAGATGACTGTGTGCCTTTTGTATCTATGTTCTTTGTTTGGGGCAGTATCTTGCCTCCATACGCTCTACATAGTTGATCACTGCGAGTAATGTTCCTTTTAATTATACTCTGCGCGCATAAGCAGCTTTGCAAAAATTAATTCATTTGTTCCTGATGTTCATTTCTTAAGTTATCTGTCCTTATTACGGCGCATTGTAATTTCATTTGAGATCTGAAGAACGTTCAGCCACAGCAGAAGCTGCATGTCTGCAGATCGCTAGGAAGAAGGAAAAAGGAGGGAGCTAGAAAGAACCCTAAACCCCCCCGGCCCACCGTGACCCGCGAGGAAGCCAGCCCACACCACCAGCGCAGTCATGTGGCGCCGCGCCGCCTCCCACCTCCTCCGCGCCACCGCCTCCGCCACCGGCGCGCCCCGCAGCCTGCCGGCGGCGGCCCCGTCTCTCCTCCTGGCCCCGAGGATCGCCTCCTCCTCCTACTATGCCACTCAGGCAGCTGCAGCGGCGGCGCCCTCTGCGGCGAGGGCGCCGCGGACGGTGGGATCCCTGCTGCGGCTCAACGACCTGCGGGACAACCCCGGCGCGCGGAAGCAGAAGACGCGAAAGGGACGCGGGATCGGTTCCGGCAAGGGCAAGACGGCTGGCCGCGGCCACAAGGGGCAGAAGGCGCGCGGCAAGGCCATGTTCGGCTTCGAGGGCGGACAGACCCCGCTGCGCCGCCGCCTGCCCCGACGCGGATTCAAGAACAAATTCTCGCTCACGTTCCAGGTAACAACCGTCTCTTGCTTGATTGCCCCCCATTTCGCCTCATCTCCTCGCATCTAGTACTAACAGTTTAGAGTGGTGTGCGGCAGGTGTTCGACCCATGTTGACTCCGACATTTTCCTTTTCTTTTTCCCTATAGTATAGTATCGGTTTACGATCGCATCAATTTAGTCTAGTAATCTACTCAAACGATGCTTGACTGAAATGCTGCTTGCTTGTATTGTGGAATTCCATCTTGCGCATAATGTGCTCGATCCATGTTCTGTGTACCGGCTTGACATAGTTTCAGTTCTCGTCTAATAACTTACGGTACCTTTAGAAGGATTTTGTTGCCTTTTGAATGTTGCTGAAGTAAACGACAAATATTTTGGCTGAAACTATTATCGGTATGTTTCCTGAATGGTTTTTTAATTGACATAACTGTGATAGAAAGGCCTAGAAAGTATATCATATGCTTAAAATGGTGGATCGGTTTGTGTTGGTGCACGTAGATATCATGTTTACATCCCTCGTTGGCCAGTGTGGTTATCCACTCATTTTGGGGTTGGTCGTCACAGGTACTGATCTGTGGGATTTAAGCCCACAGGTACTGATTTTGGGGTTGGTCTTATCCCTATCTCAAGCCCATTATTCTTATTCCCTCTGACCAAAGAAGGCAAAGGCCATTTTTGCCTGCCCGTTTCTCTTTCCTAATGGTGAAAATCTGAAAGATTGATTTGCTTGCATTGAATGGAGGAGTATCCTTTCCGTTTTCTTTTTAAGTTGTTAGTAACTATTGGCTGTCTTGAAAATGTGGTTCGGCCATTTTTTAGATTTTCAATACTATAATATCATGACATTTTAATGTCAATTTTGATGATATAGCTTTCCATGTACCATCTTGATAGTTCCAAACATACTGATTTCACAAACCACAAGGATTCTAAAGCATTTCTCAAGGGGAAAAAAAACATGTATCAATGTGTCATAGACTCATAGAGCAGCTGCATAGTCTCCCCCATACCCCTTTTGCGGCATAAAAAGGTTAATAAATACCAGCTGAAAGAGCATGATAGCTCCAGATGCTTATTCTGTATTTTTCAGCTTCATCAAACATGCGAGTTATTATATTTGATTCGAAGTATCTTCGAATGAGAGTATGACACTATCCAGAGCCATCTGTAGTTGCTGTGTAATGATTTATTAGGCTGCATTACTTGGAGTAGTGCTATTGGTTGGCGCTTATCTTTACAGTTCCATGGGAGCACCAGTTGCATCATGCAGCAGCGTCTAGGTGTTGTTATGAAGAAAGTGGTGTATATGGAGGTGAGAGAGAATTATCTGTTTTAGTGCTTGCCTAACAAAATTTGGTTGGAGGGTGAATAGTTAAAAAGCCTACCCCAACTTGCTTGGGACAAAAGGCTATGTTGTTGTTGGTGGTGGTGGTGGTGAATAGCGAAAAGGAAATTATGGTTTGAAAGCTCACAAAAGTCACATATATAGGTTTAGTTACAATTGACCAAATAAACCCTTCACCAGATCTGCAGTATGTTATAGACATGTGCCAAGGGACCTTGAGCCCAATCAACGACAGTACACAGTAGCCGCATGGATATATTAGGAAGTGCAAAGGAATGAAGGATGGTCAAGTTGAAATACAGTCTTGCCAGATAGGGTTAAGTTTGAATAGCTTTTGTTTAGATTTCAAGTTTAACAAGTATTTTTAAGGGCTTTAGGCCCATATAAGCAGAGCATTGGCGTTGATCCAAGGCAGACAATAAACATGTGTAGTTTCACATCTATGTCATCTCTCTTGTCTATGATCTAGTCTCTCACCCGTGAGTAGCTGACTCCACCGGGCCATCCTCCCAGTTTCTCATGGCCAATGGACATGACACAATATATTAAACTGACATACGCCATTGGCTCACACATATTATATGCTACTATCCTTTGCACTCTTATCTCAAGCGGTTTGCGCAACAGCCAGGAGATTGAAAAGAATCGAGATCCTGAAATGGTCATCATGTATAAGTAGCAAAGAATTTCCTCTTACACTGTTAGCCATGTAGAAATTGGTACTGCCTTCAGAGACTGTTTCATCTGTATATCATATGTTTATATTGAGAAATGGTGAATATTGCTGATCCATGCTCATGCATGACTTGAACATCTTCAAATTATTATCTGCAATAGCATGTATGACAACATATAATACTAATACTTCCTTCTGATCAGCCCTGTGGACTGGGGAAAATTGCGAAGCTCATCAATGCTGGAAAAATTGATTCCTCTGAACTTATCACTATGAAGACACTGAAGGTACTTAAAGTTATTTCTTTGAACATGGTATGGTTCTGTTATTTTCTTGTTTGGTGACAGGAACCTATGTATCCCACTTTGCCAGGAAACAGGTGCCATTGGAAAGCAAATAAAGGATGGAATTCGCTTAATGGGCCGTGGAGCAGAAGAAATCAAATGGCCAATTCACCTTGAGGTAAACATAATCTCCAGTTAAATAAAGTAATTGTATCTAATCACTTGTGGGATTTACCCGAGTGTAGTTTCTTGTTTCCTTGCAAGCCATCTTATCAGAACGAAATGCTTCTCTTCAAAGTCCAAACTCAAGATCTTACCTTTCAAAGATTATGTTCTGCTTCTTTCTGCTTGTCATGACACAAGCTTGAAACATAAAATTAGACATGTATTGAAAAAAAAAAAAAACGAATTACTTTTTGTGATGAGTTGGCATCTCATTGGGTTCTTATTTCTTCACTTGATCTAGCAGCCTGTCCATAGCTTGCATTTATGCTGATTGCTTTGATTGTGGTGGTCAATGGTTCACTACATTAGATAAGTTCTTCTGTTCTATGGATAAGTTTGATAAGTTCCCCAATTTGTACCTGTCATGACTGTTTGGGGTTGCTGTTGTTATACTGATTTCTGAGTTCAGAAATCTGTTCTTAAACAGTACATGCACTGAAAATTGCAGGTATCAAGAGCAACTGCAAGGGCAAAAGCTGCAGTTGAAGCAGCAGGTGGAACAGTAAGATTGGTGTATTACAACAAGCTTGGATTCCGAGCTCTCCTCAAACCCGAGTGGTTTGAGAAGAAGGGCCGCCTGCTACCAAAGGCGGCAAGGCCTCCGCCCAAGCAGCGAGACAAGGTCGATAGCATTGGTCGCCTGCCTGCTCCAACAAAGCCACTTCCGTTCACACCAGAGGAACTGGAGTTTGCAGGAAAGCGCGAGGCTGCTCGTGTGACAGTATGAGATGGGAGCACGCTGGAGGCATTTTTTCATTCTACAAACCGAAGGGGCCCCTCTGAATGTGTATTGCATTAGTTCAAGCAGGGCATAGTATAAGAATGGACTGTTATAGTCTTGAAGATCCATTCCTTGTGGAATGATATCCGTTGGCCGCAGTCTCTAAATTGAGCTTATCGTTTAGACTGGTGAATGTTATTTTCCTGATTGCACCCATGTCTGGTGTTGCATACAGCTGGATAGTCTTGGGCGCATGTGCCCTTCATGGTCATGGCAATGCGCACAATGTAGCCCGAGACTCGAGCTGCTTCTCACGACAAAATAGTTCTTTCTTTATGTTGTCTGCAATAAGTTGCATCTTTGTTCTACCACTGCAGATAAAGCCTTGAGAATTCTCTTGTGTAGTTGTGTATGATTTTTCTCTTATGGAGATGAACATCTTATCGCGATGAACAATGGCGTATGAGGACACTTGGAGTTTTGGACTCTTTGCCAGAAAAACAGGCAGCATTATTAGACCTCGCGCTCTGACAGCAAGTCTCTGTGTCACCCTGCCCTAGCTAACATGACATTTTAGCACCTGTCCTAGCTAACATGAGATTTCAGACAAGAATGTGCTGAAAATCACGCGACCCAATCGATTGGATCTCCTTTTAGGCTGCGCGCATCGGTCAGATTTGAACCGTGCTTGGCGAATGTAAGTCGCGTATGGTGACTGTGGTCCAATTCGAGATGCTGCGTTCAAGCGTGCTTTGCTTACAGTGGCAAAAGCGCGATCAGGACTGAGACGTATGGTCCTGCTGCATGCTCGCGGCCTATATGTGCGGATGTTCTGAACTTCTGAAGATTCTGAATTTTTCCCAATAATTCATATATGCGGGTCCATGGAGGCTTGGTTGGCTCATCATTTTCTTTTCCAAGGATGCAGGCTACAGACAGTGAAGTTGCCTTGTGAAGATCTCGCACAGAGTCAAGAGACGCAGGATGATCTGCCGCCGGTTGATCTATCTCTGCAAAGTGCAAATGGAATGTTCCCTGCTCTGTCTCAAGGGCTCGCGGTGGTGTGTCAGAGTTATTTCACTGCCTGTATCAGTATGGGCATGTCTGGATAGGTAAAAGAGAGGCAGTGTCATATGCCATACTTATCTTTTAGGCCTTTTTTGGGACATAAGAATTACTAGTGCGAAAGAATCATCTACCGGTGCTGAAAGAAGATGTAAACGCTCTAAAATTATTTTCTTTTACGGTTTCAACATTGCAAACAAAGACCTTATGATATTTATACATGTGATACATGTACTTCAGTAGCACGTGTACTATACTGCTCTCGGCTCAGTACCATCAACTCATCTGAGTACAAGCTAGCAAAATCTCGCGGGCAAATCAATGCCATTAACACCGCCTTCTGACTTGTATCAAGATATAATTCAACGCAACAACGTGCGTACCAACCAGAAGCCAAAATTTACTCTGAAAAATGCAGATGGTGGTGTACTCTACAATTTGGGCCTTCAACGCCACATTTCACAGCAAATTTAGCCAAGTATTATAATGAAACGAAGTACTCGTACACACATGTCGTTTCACCGAAAGTCAGTCAGCAAGTAGCGCATGAATAGAAAACCGCTGGGCCGTACATAATCAAGAGGCAAAATTAAATAAACCTACCCAGATGACGGCGTAAACCTGATTGCGGCTATAAAGTGGCAGCATCGATAGATTGCCTTTTTCAAGAAAAGTACAGTACACAGTACAAATCAGTTTAGAAACTAAATTTACAGAGGTCACATCAAAAAATCTTACCATTTATACGTACTACTAAACAACGTCAAATTATAAAACTAATTTCAGAACCCCGTTTAATTCGCGAGACGAATCTAACGAAGGTAATTAAGCGGCGATCAGAAGATGGTACTGTAGCATCACTGTAGCACAATATAGTTTAATTAGCCTCATTAGATTCGTCTCGCAAAATCTTACCATCTGTCAAAAAGGTTTTGTCATTAAATTAATCAAAATATTTCTAAATGTGAAGATTCGTTTTGATGTGACATGTCTAGAATTTAAAGGAAGGAAAACGAACACACCCTAAGTGTTGCCACAAGGAGTGTACGTGTGTATGCATGATAGATCAAGAAAACAGTTTCATGGAGTCCAGCACTACCTGATCGCCGCAGCTTTTATGGCATCTAGTCGGCATTGTTACTCCTTGCTAGAGACTTTTTAGACAGATTTTTATTGAAGCAAGATGCATGAAGTATCATCTGGACACTTTTAACTGTATAATAACCAGCGTGTAACAATGGCAGCTTGGCAGGTTAAAAGGTTCCTTAGCATTTACCAACTTGCACAATATATAAAATGCGATATTTACCTATCATAAACCATTATTGAAGGTAACAGGATCAGTCAATGCACTTAATTACTTGAACACCATTAGCTATAGTTCATCTATCCAGTTTGGCACAATCTGCCTATATTCGGATGGGTGCTGATGACAGGCACGTGTCTGAAAGATGATAATTCTAAGACGGGACAAATTCAAATGGGCATAATATACCACATCGTGAACATTGATGTGAAATTCTTAATACTACATGAGCTTTGGGCAGCAACTAGCAGAGCCAATACAGAAAAAAAAAATGTTTCCCAGGCTTTTATAGCTAGCCAGCTAGTGGTAACTTTTTTGGCTGGAAGAGTGAAGTGCATGTCCTTGTTTGCCAGGGCAACTAGATGAGCCTAATGAAATCGAAAGAAATGTCGGGTCAGTTTCTACCAGGGAGAAAGGGGGCAGAGTTAGGATTTAGGATCCATCATGCGCTATCTATCTTCCCGTAGCGGAGGGGACCAAAAGGAGGCAACGAAAAGCCAAGTAAAGGTGGTAAACGATGAAGAAAAGTTTGAAAAGGAAAAACAATGACCATCAGAGAAGATAGTAGATTGGACAGAGTAACAAGTACGTATCGTACGTAACTGGAAGCTAATAAGCTGGCAACAAAGGATCGATCAATCAGCTGCACAGCAAGCCTGCAAAAGTCGAGTGCCGTTAGTTCCACAAATATATAGAGAAAGTGTAGTAGAGTAGTAGCTTTCAACATATGGGAAGGGAAAGAAATGGTTGTGCACATCGGCGCGCATGCAACCGCGCGTGGCGGCGGAAATGTGACCGGTGAAGAGCTGAAACCGATCAATAATTGAGCCAGTTGAGAGGCGGGGCACGGCACGCTCGATGCAAATTGCATGCTGTGTGCGCGCCCAACGCACCGGACGAACAGTAGTGCCGGTAGCTTGCATGCAGGCGCTAAACTGTTGCGGAGACGGAAAGCCACGAGACATGCACGCGACGCGGCATTATATTGTTGCGTGCGCGGCGACGATGCGATGCGATGCGGAGTTGTGGAGTTGCTGAGACAGGTCACAGGAGAGAGCAGAGGAGGAGACTCGGCGCGCGGCGGCGGCAGTGGAATATATTGTTGTATATATAATCTGTTGGAGAGGGCCGGCCGGGGAGCAGCCGGAGGTGGGCTACGTAGTGGCCGTGGCAGCGACGTCGTCGTACCAATAGATTTATCAGTGTGTGCATGTCTTCCACCTTTGTGTTTTCCTCCATTCTTTTTCGCGGCGCGCTTTTGCGGAGGACTCCCGGTTGACCTCGCCACCACACCACCGCATGCGTTCGTGCGTGCGCCGACCCATCCACCATCCCCTGCGCTTCGTCCCGGCCGCTACGGCTTGATTACGTCGCGCGCTGAGATCGGGCGCGTGTTGCGCGGACGGCGCGCGGGGCCGGGGGCAATGAAGTTATGAACGAGCGAGCCCACGGGTGAGGTCACTTAATTTCTGATGCGCTGTTGATCATGCGGCCTCGACGGGTCGGGTCGGCCCGGCCGGCCGGCCATGCACTACGTACGTTTGAGATCGATCGAGCTAGTGGCGCTGCGAGGTTGCCTCCGAGCCGGGGCGTCTTCCGGGCTTCCAAGAGTGCTCAGCGCATCGACCTCTACAGACTACAGAGCAAGCTAGATACTACCAGCTACTCGTGGAGCTGGATCCACCCGTCCGTCCACGTCGTCCTGGAACGTGTCGAGGCGCGCTAGGATAGTAGGATGAGCGCGAGGTGTTTCCACCGGAAGTTGCCACAACTTGCCGTGCATGCATGGAGCGCACCGTGCAATGTTATGCTAGCTATAGCGGTGCACCTGGCATAAACGTTCCCGTAGTATATACTCCTTCCGTTTTTAATTATATGACGCTGTTGATTTTTTTGTTGAACTTTGACCAACAATATAGATTTAAATAGTTACTTTTTAAATGTAAAATGAATATCATTGGATTCATCATTAAAAGCACTTTAAGATTAATCTATACACTTAGCTATTTACACAAATATTTTGAATAAGACGAACGGTCAAACGTAACGAAAAAAGTCAACCGCGTCGTATATTAAAAAAACGGAGGGAGTAGTATTTTCCTGCCGGATGTCTTGTCGCATATGGCGTTGTCGGACGTCACTGAACACAACAAAGCACAGAGTAGTACTAGTGGGTTAGATTAGCCAGGGCCGCGGCGTACGTGCCACGACCACGCGCCGTTAATTAAAGGTTGTGCGATGCGATGCATTTACACTGGAATCGATCGGTGGGAGCTACGTAAGATGAGATAATCACAAATGTTAGGTGGAGTCAAGTGACAAGTTTTTGTTCATTTTAATAGTAAACAAAGTTGTCCTAGCTAGCATCGTCATTCAAAAAACTGAATGGAGTACGTACGTTGATTTCACGTCCTGTGCCCCAGTTCTCTCTCTACTGCCTATACTATACGTAACATCATTATTTCCAGTACTCTACACTGTTCCGCGCGCAGCCAACTCCGGCCGAGTCATGGATCTCCAGAATTCAAGTAGTACGTGCTCGATTGAACTGCACGCATGCGTTTTTTCGCAACCTAATTGGACAGGACAGACGCTGCTCGTCCCTTTTTCTTTTTTTGAGAGAGATACGCTGCTCGTCCCTGGTTAGCTACGGTTACCAACCGAAGAGAAGAACCCCATCCAATTATGAAGCCATCATGCATGCTGTGCCCCGTCTATATTGTCCAGCTAATGTATGACCTCCCTCCCTCTCTCTCCAGGCCACGGGCCCACAGAAACACTATTGGAAACCTCCACTTTGTTGGGCAGGTATTTCATGGTTGGTTAGGAGAGTACGTGCTCTAGCTCGTCCAATGGTTCCTGGCCCCTCCCTCACCACAATGGAGAACAGACAGTCGCCGCCACACCTTGCTTCCGTCCTTCCTGCTCCTACTAGTAGTAAAAACAAGGCTCTGCTTCAGCAACAGTGAATCCACTGTCAATGTTGCACCATTTCCAGCCAGCTAGTAATCTATAAAGCCGTAATAAGATACCTAACGCTAGGGTGATTTGGGGCGCGTTCGGTTCCCCCTCTAAAACCCCTCTAAACTTTATACCCCTCTAAAGTAAAAGAGAATCTTACTATTTAGGGGTACTAAATAAAATTTAATTACAAAACCTTTCTGCAGACGGGCGTTATTTTTCGAGACGAATCTAATGAGCCTAATTAATCAATGTTTTGACACAGTAATGCTACAGTAACCATCGTCTAATCGCCGCTTAATTACCCTCATTACGTTCGTCTCGCGAAATAGATGGGGGGTCCTGAACTTAGTTTTGTAATTTGACTTTGTTTAGTACACATAAATACTGCCGGCATCTTTAATGTGACCTATTTATACCCTCTAAAGTGAACCGAACACCACCTTGGAGGATCGGAGGTATAGTACGTACGGCATTATCAGGACAGAAAGTTTAATTGGCAGGCACTGGGGCCCTGTGAGAGTTCGTGGTCTTAAACTTTGCGTTTGGTTTTCGGCCTCGCATCAATGGCAGCTTTATCGTACGCGCCTTTTGATTCAACTTTGGGATCGTGTACGTGCCCATTATTGCTACTTGCCATAATTTGATTACTCCATCCAAATTGCTGCCTGCCTTCAATGCGTAATGTGGTGGAGCATGGAGTATAATATTATGCTCAGAAACAGTCACAAAAGACATGATTCATAACCCCAACCTTTTGTTTTCAGGGCCATGGGATAGTCCCAACTAATAAGCTTCCATGATTCCATCCAAGTGAAATTAACTGTGATAACGGAAAGAGAAAAGAAATACAAAAAACTAACACACTTTTTTCAACAAGTTTTTCTTTTTTGCAAACAACTCTCTCTTGTAGTGAAACATGCATAAGAAGAGGGATTTATCGCACAATTAACACACCAATGCAACTAGCTTTGAAAACAGCAACCATGCATTTGGCTAGGAGTACAACACAACACATGGCAGCGAGCGAGTATGCATTCTATATAGACATAGTGTATATATTCTGGTAATTCTCACACAAATCACCTCTCTTATCTTACTATACTAGTATTACATTGTCATCTCGTTCTGTATATATACATAAGTAACCACACACTTTAAGTTCTCCTTTTGTCTGGGCTAACTTACTTAATTACTTTTCTCTGTGTTTCGAAACTGTTGTGTCCTTCCTCTAGCTAGTAGCATTTCAAGGTGGTGTGGTGTTTTGGCGCGCCTTCAATGAGGCAGTCCACGGGCGGCACGGTGGGCGTGGTGGCGTTCCCGTAGACGTTCCAGCAGAAGGGGTCGTCGATCCTCTGTCCCTCGGTCGGCAGCAGCTCGACGTCGGTGAGCGTGATGTTGGTGCACGGCACGGCGTCGCTGCACCCGAAGTGGATGGGCGGGCTGCGCACGTCGTAGGTGCCCCTGATCCCGGCGTAGGACACGCCGGAGACGAGGACGGCGGTGGTGGAGTTCTCGCAGTTGTGCGAGACGCAGTAGTACTGGTCGATGATGATGGGGTTGCGCACGGCGTCGACGCGCACGTTCTGGAACGTCACGCCCGACACGGACCCGGACCCGCCCTGCCACGTCTTGATCCGCACCCCGTTGTCGGAGCGCCGGATCACCGCGTTGCGCACGGTGACGTTGGCGACGCAGGCCCGGGAGCCCGCCTTGCCCAGGCTGCCGATGCTGATGCCGTGGCCGCCGGGCCCGCAGGTGACGTTCTCGATGTGCACGTTGAGCGCGCCGGCGCCGATGGAGACGCAGTCGTCGCCGTTGGAGACGGCGGTGTCGGCGATGAGCACGTCCGTGGTGTTCTCCACGTGGATGCCGTCCGTGTTGGGGCTCAGCGCCGGGGAGGTGATGGAGAGGCCGCGCGCCTCCACGCCGCGGCACCCGTCGAAGCGGAAGTGGAACTCGGGGCTGTTCTGCACTTTCAGGCCCTGCACCGTCACGCCGTTGCTCTGGAAAAACCGCAGCGCCTGATGAAAAGAACAGAGCAACGTCAGTCAGGCAGGTACGTAGCAGTGGCGGTTAAAACGGTTATAATATAACGCCGTTGCTGCTGCTGATGCTTACCACTGGGCTGTCGCACAATCCTCCGTGCGGGCTGGCTCCGCCCTTGTGCGGCTTGCAGGGGAGATCCCACCACTTCTGCCCCTTGCCGTCGATCAGCCCGGCGCCGCGCAGCGACATGCCGTGCGCCTGGTAGAACACCAGCCAGTTGCGCTTGCTGTTCGCCGGCCAGGTGCCGGGCTCGCTCGGCGCCACGATCGTGCCATCGAGCTGCGCAGACACATACAAGAACACCATTGTTCATTAGCATCACAAAGTTCTTGTCGAGAAGCCTGCATTTTTATTTGCAACGGCGACACACAACGTTCGTACCTGGATGGTGACGGTGCCCTGGCACGGGCCGGTGAAGGTGGTGGCGTGCACCAGGAACGTGTGCCCGGCGGAGGCGAGCACGACGCCCGGCCCGTCGTCCTGGCACGCCGTGTCCCACGCCATCTTGATCGCTTCCGTGTCGTCCGTCACGCCGTCCCCGACGGCGCCGAAGTCCTTGACCACGTCGTACACGGTCGTGCCGCTACCCTCCGTCGGCGCGGGCGCGGTGGCCGGGCCGCCGGCGCCGGGAGTCGGGTAGGACGGCGACGGCGGCGGGGCCGGGGGAGACCACGGCTGCGGCTGCGGCCGCGGCCGCGGAGGCGCCCGCCGAGGGCCCGGGGCGTGGGACGACGGCGGATGCGCGCGCGAGTGCGACGAGTTGTGACGCGTGTGCTTCGCGCGGTGGTGCCGGCCGGCGCCGACGACGCCGTCGCAGAGGAAGGTCGAGGCGATGGCGAGCGCGAGGAGCAGAGCAATGGCGGTCCTTGTGTTGGTGAACTCCATTGCCGCAAACCGATCAATTAAGCTGATGATGAGCTTAGCGCGCAACTGGAAACTCTATGCGAGAGATTGCAGTGAGCGAGCTGAATGGTGAATTTGCCTGGTTCACCAAGGCCGCTTATATACACGCGGTCGCGGAGACAGGGAAGCGAGTGCTGCGGCGTAGGAGGTCGCTGTCGCGGGGATCTATAGCTTATTAGGTGCTAGCTAGCTTATCTAGCTACTAGGACGAGACTGCTCGAGGCGAGGGGAGCTATAGCTAGCAGTAGTTGGCTTGGAGATGATGGCGAGCGAGCGCAAGTGCACGGATTTATAGGAGCGCCGTGCAGTGCCAACACTGCCAAGGAGAGCTGGAGGAACAGGAGAAGGGCGGTGGTGGAAGTGGTAGTGGAGGCCTCATCAGAGCCTTGTTATGTGGCTGCTCTTGGCCACCTGCACCGAAGGCCAGCCCGTTTTTCTAATGGCGGCCGGCGACCGACCGCCCCAGCCACGGCCGGCCCCGGCCGCTTTGCTGCTGCCTTTTTATTCGCCGGTGCACGAACGCGAGCATGCACGGACACGACGGATCAAGAAAGATTTTACTACCAAAGGGGCGACGAGGCGAGACGACGAGCCCAATTTGGAGTGGTAGCAGGCAACCTTAGGAATATTCAAGTCGCCGCAGACGACGACTAGCTAGGTAGTGGCTTCGTCTCTCGCTCGGCGATCGATCGTCGTCGGCATGCATATATGTCGCTTGTTCCTCACGTTTCTTCATGTGTGCGTGCGTGCATCTACTTCTACGCATGTGTATCTGCTACGTTCCCACCGATCGCTTTCGAGGCATGCACGGTCGAGCTGGACCTTGGACGGACCCAGATCTTTCTTCTTCGGGGCGCACTGTATCTATTATTATCGCCTCATTAAGGATTAATCTATACGAGAACTCGACAAGGTTACGCACTGCGATTGGTCGAACAAACTCCATGCGCGCCTTGTTCCGGTCATAGATTGCTGCTGCAGACTGCAGTGCTGCGGAGGCTCGTGCTGATGCCGATGCGAGTGACCGAGTGCACGCACGGGCGAGCAATCCTGATAGCACCACCACTAACTAGGGTGGGGTAGCTCTAAGCTTAACTACTAGCTAGGTGGCGCTTTACTACTACGAAACGGAGGAAGTGGATAATTAACCCGGCCCTGGGGCGGTGGCGACGGCCATTGGAGCACGCACGATCTGATCGGCGAAAGCTTTTTACTACTAGTACGATTCTGCGGCGAGGACGCGCGTGCGCATGTTTTTTTCTTCGATCGTGGTAAAATTCGACGACGGCCACAAGATCGCATGGTGCTGTTGTGGTCCATTTGTTGGCGCCAGACCGCAGTTGCCGTAGCAGACGCGTAGTAGTGTTTCGCCATTGATGTGTATGTGGGCGCTGCACTGACCCAGGGTGGAGATTTGAGGTCGGTAGCAGATCGAGGAGGACAAGCTCGACCTAAAAGGTGCGGTTAGGCTTAGCAGTAGCATACTACTAGCATTCCTAGTGTTAGTTGGGCATTAGTTTAAGACAATCGGTTTTGCTCTCCTCTTTTCATTATCTGATTGCAGAAAATAAACATGCATGCTGGTTACTAACTCCCTTTACTGGCACCCCACAATAGCCATTTATTTGACACCTTTCCTGCAATAAATATACAACCATTCATCCATTAATACAAGACCTAATTCTAGAAGGAAAAAGTTATTTTATTCCTCTGAACAATCCACTTTGTTCACTTGACCCCCTGAACAAAATATCGACTCGATTTACTTCCTCAAACTATTCAAATTGATACAATGTACCCTTGTCTAATTCTTTCTCAATGACAAAGTAAAGTTCCCCTTTCAAATTTTGCAGGATGATAGACAACATCATTCCCCGTGCCAGATTTTTTTTTGTGACAATTTTAAGAATATTTGTATACATTTTTATATTTATATTGTTAAAACAACATTAGATAACACTAAACTATGAAAATAGTTCATACTAAAATACATCATATATTACATAGATTACTATATCAACCATCATGCAAAATTTGAGCTCTGAACTCAAGTTGTACATGGAGAAACAAAAAACACAAATGGCATAAGGGGGTATATTGCACCAACTTGAATAGTTAGAGGGAGTAAATTGAGTCATGATTTTGTTTAGGAGGTGGAATAGACAAAGTGAATTTTTGGAGAGAGTAAAATAAACTTCTTTCACTATGGCATAAAAAGGTGATATGCTGAACTTAAAGTAACTGAAACTAACAATTGAAAATTACAAAATACAATAGAGCTAATCTTTTCTAACGAAGGAACTCTCTTTGCTGCAAAGAGGCATTTCTGAACTACTATGCTACTTACACGAGGCATTGCTGTGGGACGTGGGCATGTTTTTTTCTTCGATCGTGGTGAAATTCGACGACGGCCACAAGATCGCATGGTGCTGTGGTGGTCCATTTGTTGGCGCCAGACCGCAGTAGCCGTAGCAGACGCGTAGTACTATTTCACCATTGACGTGTATGTGGGCGCTGCACTGACCCAGGGTGGAGATTTGAGGTCGGTAGCAGATCGAGGAGGACAAGCTCGACCTGAAAGGTGCGGTTAGGCTTAGCAGTAGCATACTACTAGCATTCCTAGTGTTAGTTGGGCATTAGTTTAAGACACTCGGTTTTGCTCTCCTCTTTTCATTATCTGATTGCAGAAAATAAACATGCATGCTGGTTACTAATTTGGAAACTCCCTTTGTGACTGGCACCGCACAATAGCCATTTATTTGACACCTTTCCTGCAATATACAACCATTCATCCATTAATAAGAAGATCTAATTCTGGAGTCCATTTTACTCCACCAAACAATCCATTTTCTCCGCTTGACCGCCTAAAACAAAAAATATTGACTCGATTTACTCCCTCAAACTATTGAAATTGGTACAGTGCACTCTTGTCTTTTTCGTTTCTCGATGTCAAAGTAAAGTTTCCCTTTCTAATTTTGCAGGTGATAGATAACATCATTCCCTGTGCCACAAAAATGTTCGACAATTTTGTATGCATTTTTATAGTTATATTGTTAAGACAAATATTAGATACCATTAAACTATGAAAGTAATTCAGAAGAAAATACATCATATTTTTTAACATGGATTACTATATCAGTTACCATCATGCAAAATTTGAGCGCTGAACTCAAGTTGTACATGGAGAAACAAAAAAGACAAATGGCATAAGGGGGTATGTTGCCCCAACTTGAATAGTTAGAGGGAGTAAATTGAGCCATGAACATGTTCAGGAGGTGGAATAAACAAATCGAAGTGAATTGTTGGAGGGAGTAAAATAGACTTCTTTCATTCTTTCTGAAAGTATACTAGGCATAAAAAGGCGATATGCTGAACTTAAAGTGTAAATGGAAATAACCATTGAAAATAAGAAAATAAATAGAGCTAATCTTTTCTAACGAAGGAACTCTCTTTGCCGCGAAGAGGCATTTCTGAACTACTGATGCTACTTACACTGGTCATCCGAGTTTGTGTCACAGCTTTATGCTAGTTTAAACGGTTTCCGGAGCAAACGCAGAGAGCAGCCGATCGGTCGATCGGATGAGAGCATACAGAAAAATGCTGATGGCAATTCTCATGCATGGGTTCTGTCGTTGCTCGAATAATCGAGAGAACGGCAAATATTTGGTTCGGGGAACAACGATCAATCGAGGAATCGATCTAGGGCACTCAGAGAGTTTTTATACTAGTACGGGCCTCCCGAAGGATAATAACCTTACGTCCAGTGTTTCTCGTATTGAATAGGGTGGTGTGTATGATCTACAATGCAATGCCCTCTCATCGGAGGGTTACATGTATATTTATAGTCCTTGTTACCGCCTCTAGGAGTCATTGCCTTGTTCTACAAGACTTCCGATCTGCAGTAACAGATCCGGAGTCTATCTACAAGTTTCCTTTCGTGCGATACAAGTCTTCGGAAAATACCAAACTAAATCTTCGGGAATATCTGAAAATATGGGTTACGACATAAGCCCCCGAACATGTCACTTGGCTGATTCGTCTTTGGTACGAAGAGATCTTCATCTTCATGCGAACTTCGGACAAGGGATATGTTCTTTACTGAGCACACATATTTCAGATATTCTTATCTTCAATCCTTGAGTCATCAGAACAGTTTACCGAACTGAGCCTTCGGAACAACCGGTCACACAGGTCTTGGGAACAACCGAACGAACTAGGTCTTCGGAACAACTGATCGAACCAGGTCTTCGGAACAACTGAACGAACTAGGTCTTCGGAACAACTGATCGAACCAGGTCTTCGGAACAACTGAACGAACTAGGTCTTCGGAACAACTGCAACCGCATTGAGTGATCGGAATAACCTTGCCTTCAAGTAATCTTATAATCACCAGGTCTTTTAGAGGGCCGTCAATCTAGAGAGCTTGGAGGAAATATTAAACAACTCCCATCCTTATCTCTTTCTCTCGGTCCAGCCATGGCATTGATTCCGCTTCAGAGTTGAAAAGACTTTGACGCGACCCTTCGGTTCTTGTCCTTATTCTCCAAACCAAGCTCATCAGAGTATCCTCTGGATTCCCCGCGTCGCCACACAGTTCCCTAGAAAGAAACATAAAAAATTCACTTTGCACTTGACCTTTCGGTTTCCAAAAGGCCACCTTTTGGCTATAAATGATGAGGACGGCGGAGCCCCCAAGTATCACTTTCGCATCCACCATCCACCATGGGCAAGAAAAAACCTACCACCTCACTGTTCATGAAGTGGTTCGACGACGAGCTCGCCGGCGGGTTGGGATCCTCCTCCACGCATCCCGTTGGCGCTCCACCACCAGTAGCTGCTGCTCCTCCTCCGCTTTCCGCGGAGGATTACGGACTCCCTCCTCCGAGTCCCCCTTCAGATTCATCTCAGGTCGTAGACCTAGAGGCGGACACGGCGGGAGATGAAGAGTTCGCGCGCCGCCTCCATGTCGCCCTGAACAAGGGGCCACGCGGGATTCCGGCGGACGCCAAACCCATCCTCCTCGACGCCTCCGACGACGACGATGACGACGACGACGACAACAGCGACGACGACGAGCCGGCCAAGAAGAAAGCCATGGTCCTGTACAATCCCGGCTGGGCTCCCTGGACGAGCGCTCAGGCCGGATCCAATCAAGCGGGTGGCTCCATTCCCGTCGTTGCAGAAGATCCTCTCCTTCCTACAGGGGTCATCAACCCGGGCATGGTATTGAACGAGGGTTCTACCCTCTCCACCACCGGAGTGCCTCTCCCGCCCATCACTCACGGTGAGGGCGGCGTAGGTGCAGGACCTGCCGCTGCTGCCGCCGAAGCCTCCTCTCCCCTCATCACATATGAGGAGGACGAGGTTGATGCTGATGCTGCTGTTGCAGCCCCTGAGGACGCTGATGATCAGCGGAACTAGGGATAAGGGGATGGCTATCATGCCATTCTCTTGGCAGTAGTCTAGGTTTTCTTATTTTTTCTTCTTCTCCTGTTTTATTCTTCAGTCAAGCAGGACGGAGAGTAGAACCTAGATAGTTTTCTGCATGTCTTGCTTGTAAGATGTTTTGGCTACCTTGCGGTAGGCCTTCTTGAGGTCGTCCTGGGACGCATCCTTGGGCACATCAAGGGCTGCCTTCAATCCAAGATTAGAATTTCTGAATAATATTGCATCTGTGATGTTGGCTTCTCTTTTTCTCTTGACAATGTATCTTGCATGAGTCTTCGAAATAACTGGGCTTAGCTTCTCCGATGTGCCTCGATGAAACGAGTCTTCGTAGCAACTAGCAGATCACTTGGTCGAGAACTCTTCGGGAGTATTACTCAACACATTTTTAACGCACCGAAGGCTCTTTCCAATCCGGATCATTAGTCAAACATTTTTAATTATTCAGGGCAACTGATCCCAAAAAATATTCCAACTTCTTACCTCTCATCCAGGTAATTATCCTTCCAAAAACCGAGCGCCAATCCAAACGCATTATTTTAATAACAGAAAAGAGCATCACCTCAGTATATTCCGCGCGTAATCCAAGGAAGAAAAATCCCGCATTTACGAGGAGGCGAACCGTCACGCCGAGTTGTACTTAATCCCTTCACGCCGTATTCTTTTTCCTCCGTCCTTTAGTCCGCACTCTTTTCGATTTCCTCAAACCCTAAACATTTCACATGGCCGCCGCATCCTCATCCGCCACGATCTCCGGCAATCCTAACGAGAATCTATCCTCCGACTCCCACGACTCCAACATTTCTCTTACCCAGGCGCAGCAGAAGATGAAGAAGGGGGAAATCCCAAATCTGCAAGAGTACTGGAAGAAATCCAGCCTCACCTTGGAATACTTGGATGAACTTGAAAGAAAGGGGATGATCTCGGCTTTCCTGACTCGACGAAACAACGGCGAAGAGGAGTACGATCATTGCAACACCACAGAACTCCCGGTATTTGAGGCTCATCTCATGTGTGGTTTCAACCTTCCGCCTTCTAAGTTTCTTGAACAGATCTGTAGATTTTACCATATCGAGCTTGTTCAACTCAAACCCAATGCTGTGATGATGCTTAGCATGTTTGCCATCTTGTGTGAATGTTGGTTGGGCGTAGCCCCCTGCTTGAATCTGTGGCGCCATTATCACCAGTCCCGGTACTACAAGGGTCAGATGATGGTGTTTTCAGTAGGCTTCGTACTTAGGAACAAATCTGAGTTCATCCCGTATCAGTACAAGTCTTCCTGGAGCGGATATGACACCAAATATCTGATCTTGGACATGGGGAAGAAGAATACCATAATCAAGCTTGACGGCTTGATGCCGAACCATGAGAAGTGGGACAAGGGTCTTCCGACCTATGTTCCTCGATTAACTAAGATGATAGCCAGGGTCAATGAGTTGATCAAGTTGGGCTTGAGAGGAGAACATGTTGTGGAAGAATTCGTCCGAAGACGCATCTTCCCTCTTCAGAAGCGTGATCCACTGGCTATGTATTATACAGGTCCTGGTGAACCTAATTGGTTACCAGTTGGAGGTAGATGTCCATCACTCATCAACGTATCAGTATATACTTGATATCTGATTTTTGTTTGATAAGCATGTCATCTTTTTCTCTCCTTTGCAGCTGTCGAACTCTCCGAAGACGATGTCTTCAAGAGAGTATACGATATCATGGGTACTGGACCAAAAGATAAGCCTTCGACAGTACCTCTTCCTTATAGTGCAGAAAATCCACCTCCCGAGGTATGTTGATCGTAGATCTCCTCGCTTTGCTTGAGGATATATTTTCCGCCATATTAATCTTGTGTTCTGCAGAACCTTTACGAACCTGGCCCCGACGACGTCCAACCTGATGTTGATATAGTCATCGGGGACAGTGACGAAGAAGACAACGGTGATCGGGAGAAGGATGCAGCCGTTGCCGATGATGCTACCAGCTCTCTTGAGCGAAAGGTGGCTGCTGTTGCTGTTGTCAAGCAATCTGAGGCACCAGGAGAAACCGAGAGGGCTGGACCAGCTACCGATCCCACGTTCGGTAATACTCCGGTGGGTGCCGAAGCCACTAGTCCTCCTCCACCTGCCGTCGAGTCTTCGAAGCCCCCAGCTGGGGCGAAGACAAAGACAACGACTCGCAAGCGCTTCCGAGCGGCTACTCCTGTAACTCCAGCAGCTCCAGCAATTGTTGCTCCCGATGTCCCTGAACTTCCTCCGACTCGCGTCGCCAATCCTCGTACCGGCGATCAGGTACCCATCGAAATAGTTTTCGGCAGTCTCTTTAAAGGATTTTCCAAAATCTCTCAAGTCTTGTCTTCCCAGGCGACATCTGCTTGTAGCCCTGCTGCCAAGAGAAGACGCTTCCGCACGAAGAGGTATACTTCGTGGGTGTTCTTACCAAATTCCCTTGCTGCTTGAAATATTTTTATCCGATCTTATGATGTGTGATCATGCTGTAGTGTTCTATCTTCTTCTGCTGAACTTGCTCCTGCTGTCAACCCTCCGGCCTCGAACGTACAACCAGTGACCGAACAAGCCCTAGCTGTTTCTACTTCTGCATCCGGGACAACTGGGGAGAACGTGTTTGACAAGCTGAGCCAGGAGGTCGTTGCTGTCAGGAAGTGGCATCTGCAAACTTGCAAGCGCCTTACTGACAAAATCAAGCAGAAGGATGGAGAACTTGTTGCTCTTCGGAAGAAACTTTCTGACACTGAGGCTGCCTATGCTTCATCTGGGAAAGATGATAAAATTCGAGAGCTCGAAGCGGCTCTTATTGTTTTGAACAAAACTCATGACGAAGCAAAGGCAGCTCATGCTAGAGAGATTACCGATCTGAAAGCTGAACATAAGGAGTACCTCAAGGATCTGCATGTGGAAAGAGAGGCTTTATCGAAAACAGCGGAGGGTAATTCTTCCTGTCATATGCTGTTTACTTTTTGCCTTCTGCATATCCCTGAAGTAATCTAATATCTTCTGTTGTATATTTGAGCTCCAAAAATGAAGCCCTGAGCACTGAGAACATAGCCAAGACCCAAGTGATCCAAACTCTGCAAGCGGAGGTGAAGAAGCTGAAGGATGCCAACAAGATCCTGTCCGCAGAGAAGGCCAAACTTGCTGATAAAGTTGCTGATAGTTTAGTCAATGGCTGTGCCTTTGCTTTGGCTGCTCTGAAGAACCGTCATCTGAATTGGATGTGAAGATTGTAGAACAAGGCTTTACTTGTAATGTAGCTGATCGTGATGCGCTTGTTGACGATCTGATGGAGTCAGCCGACAAGTTCATCATGGATTTGAACTTAGAAGTACCTCTTTCTGATGAGGAGAGGCCTTGAATTGCTTGTAAAGCCCTGTAATCAGACAATATTTTGATGCAAGATTGGAGCTCAAGCTCCTGTTAATTTGATTTAGATATGCATAGTAGCCCAGCCCCCTGCTTTTTTGGGTACAGTTTTAACTGTATGCAGAAAAGCATTATCACTAATATGCACTATCTAAATAACACAGAAGAAGGCGTATTAATTCATTGACGCTTAGCTTTGCCTGTGACAAGCTACGTTTGAACTAATTTTCTGAAATTGTTCCATATTTGGAACTCATAATAGCTGTATAACATTTGACTTTGCACATGGCAAGTTATGTTTCAAGCTAAATAATGGGGGTGTTGATCTTGCAACGTGGTCTGGAAGTTGGCACTTATAACTCGATGGCTAAGGCTCTTACTGCAGACACTCGGGGAGACTTACGAAACTTATGAACCATTGGCGGCAATCGTGTAGCACCAGATGACATAAGACTTGCAGTCTGTTTGGGTGGTTGATCGTGCAACCGGCCTAGGGAGAGCCGCTTATTAACCTCATGGGCTAAGGGTCCCTCGCTAGAACATCATGGGGTCAAGTAACTTATGAACCACAGTGTGGCTAAGCCTTATGACCAATCTTGCCTGAAGAGGCTGTTCGTACCGATGCCTTATAACCCTCATGTGGCTAAGACATCAGCCAAACTAGTAGACCGACCTGGGTCAGCCTTTGGAATCTTGCACAGTAGATGGAGAAACTGAACACGCTTTATTCATCAATCAATGGATTACACATAAAACTTTCTAAGCTGATCAGTGTTCCATGTTCCAGGCAATATATCGCCATCAATATGGGCTAAGATATAAGCCCCCATGCCAGCATCTTCAACTACTATGTAGGGTCCTTCCCATGGAGAAGACAACTTGTGCTTATCCTTGGTAGTGATATCTTTCTTGATCACCAGATCCCCCACGTCTAGATGGCGACCGACCGCTTTGCGACTGTACTACTTCTTCAGAACCTCCTGATAATGTTCCACATTATGGAGTGCCGTGTTGCGTTCTTCTTCGAGAAGCAGTAGATCAACCTCTCTAGAGATCGGCTGGTCGTCTTCATAGAAATTGGTGATCCGATGAGCCCCCAAGTGAATCTCGGGTGGCAGTACGGCATCAGCGCCGTAGACTAGGAAGAATGGAGTTTCCTTTGTAGCTCTACTGGTAGACGTTCGTGCTGACCACAGAACGGTCGGTAACTCTTCGATCCAATTCTTGCCTTTAGCTGCTTGCTTCTCATACACTCGCGCACGCATCCCCTTCATAAGGATCCCGTTGGCTCGCTCAACAGCACCATTGGTTTGAGCATGGGCCACCGAAGATGTTGGATGAATGATACCGCGATCGGCACAGAATCTCTCGAACTGACTACCAACGAACTGTCGGCCATTGTCTGATATCAGCTTCTTAGGGACTCCAAACCTTGTGACTATACTCCTCATGAACTTGACAGAAGCGACCTGAGTGATGTTCACCACCGCCTCTGCCTCGATCCACTTGGTGAAAGTGTCAATGGCGACGTATAGAAACTTGTATCCTCCTTTGGCTTTTGGAAACGGTCCCAATATATCAACTCCCCAGACAGCAAAAGGCCATGTGATAGGAATTGTATGCAACTCTTGAGCATGCCTTGTACTTTGCCTACTGAAGAATTGACAGGACTTACATGTCTGCACTAGGTGGATGGCGTCTTGCTTCGCTGTGGGCCAGTAGAATCCGTGCCTGAATGCCTTGCCGATGAGAGTGCGATAAGCCGCATGTGCACCGCAGATCCCACCGTGTATATCATGCAGTAACCGAATACCATCTTCCGTCGAGACACACCTTAGCAGAATCCCATTGAGACCTCTCCTGTAGAGCACATCGTCGATCAACACGTACTGCTTGGACTTGCGTGCCAGCCGCTCCGTGGCCGCATCATCATCTGGGATAGGACTGTTTTCGAGAAACAGGCGAATTGGTACACGCCAGTCTTCGACAGAGCCTTCTCCCGTGTCGATAACCATCAACTCCACTTCGTCATGCGTGCTTGCCGCCGATGGCTTGTGGAGCTTTTCTAAGAACACATCATCTGGGACTGGAGATCGTGATGAAGCAATGCAAGCTAAATGATCAGCGTCACGATTGTCCAGCCGTGGTACGTACCGCACTTCGAGACCATCAAACCTTTTCTTCAGCTTCCGAACTTCTTCAAGGTAATCGGCCATCTTCGGATCAGAGCATTGATACTCTTTCTGTACCTGCCGGGCGACTTACTGTAAATCCCCTTTCACGAGCAGTCGGCTGATACCGAGAGATTTGGCAATGCGGAGACCTGTCACGAGGCCCTCATATTCTGCAACATTATTCGTAGCTTGGAAGAGCAACTGGATGGCGTACTTCAATACTTTTCCTGCTGGAGATATGAAAACAACTCCAGAGCCGGCACCTTTCAATGTAAAAGAGCCGTCGAAATACATGACCCAGTGATCTGGATCTTTCTTGTCGTCATCACCATCATCGGTCCACTCTGCTATGAAATCCGCCAGAGCTTGTCCTTTGATGGCTGTTCGAGGGACATATTCGATCTGGTATTGACCAAGCTCTACAGACCACTGAGCAATTCTGCCGATGGCGTTCTTGCAATGCAAAACAGTCTGGAGCGGTCTATCCGAGACCACCTTGATCGGATGAGCTAAAAAGTAATGCTTCAGCTTTCTGGATGTCATCAAAACTGCGTACAAGAGCTTCTGTACCATCGGGTAACGCGTCTGGGCATCTTTCAATATTTCGCTAACGAAATAAACGGCGAACTGTTTGGGCCCAGCTTCTGTTTGCCGTTCAACTGTCAGCGCAGCGCTGACAACTGAATCCGTAGCAGCAACATACAGTAGTAGTTCTTCATTTGGCTGTGGGGGCTTCAGGGGGGGCATGTTTCTGAGATAAGCTTTGAGCTCTTTGAATGCCTCTTCTGCCTGATCATCCCACTGAGAACCATCTTGATTGCGTAATAACTTGTAGAATGGCATACCTCGTTCTCCCGATCTCGAAATGAACCGGTCCAGGGCCGCCATCATGCCTGCAAGCTTCTGGACTTCTCGCCTGGTCTTCGGAGGCTTCAGCTTTTCAAGAGCCGCGACTTTGACTGGGTTTGCATCAATACCTCTCTCGGAGATCATGTACCCCAGTAGTTTTCCAGACTTCACCCCGAAGACACACTTGGCAGGGTTGAGCTTCATCTTGTACTTTCTCAGATTGTCGAAGGTTTGCTTCAGGTCTGCCAGGAGATCATCGGACTTCTTTGTCTTGACAACAATGTCGTCAATGTAGGCTTCGACGTTCTTCCCGATCTGATCCTCGAAGACTATGTTGACACACTTCTGATAAGTACACCCAGCATTCTTCAGCCCGAAGGGCATTGTGATGTAGCAGAATATTCCGAACGGCGTGATGAAGGCCGTCCTTTCTTGATCATCGACGTTGAGACTAATTTGGTGATATCCAGAATAAGCATCAAGAAAACTTAATAACTCACTAGTGGATGTAGAATCTACAATCTGATCTATCCTCGGAAGAGGGTACTCGTATTTAGGACAAGCTTTATTCAAACTAGTGTAATCGACGCACATGCGCCAGGATTTATCTGGCTTCGGAACTAGTACAGGATTTGCTAGCCATTCAGGATAGTCTACCGTTCTAATGAACCCGGCTTTGAGAAGCCTAGTGACCTCCTCATGTATATGGCGTCGCGTTTGTCCAGCGTGTACCTTCGCTGCTTTTGCTTGATCGGCTTGAAGGCCGGGTCGATCCCCAATTTGTGCTCGATCACCTCCCTGGGGATCCCGGGCATATCAGATGGCTGCCATGCAAACACATCGATATTCTCCCGGAGGAAGGCTACGAGCGCGTCTTCCTATTTGGGGTTGAGATCGTCCCCGACGTTGGTCTTCTTGCCGGGGTCGACGAAGCTGAGGCTGATCTGCTTGCTGCCCTTTTTAGCAGGTTCATCTTCCTTCGTGCTTGGCTCGTTGACAGTCTTTGCTGGCGCTTGGGCGGCCGCTGTCGACGGAGATGCCGCATCTGAAGCTTTCGTGTCGGCGACTGCTGCTATCTGCCTTTGATCTTCTCGAGGGGTTTTTGTCTGGCGCTGCGAGTCACGATCCTTCGAATCGAAGTGGCCAGCTATGATCAGAGCGTTGACGTCGCATCTCACAGCCTGGTCTTGATCAGCGCAAAGTGTGATAACACCCGCAGGTCCTGGGATCTTGAGCATGGCGTAGGCGAAGTGCGCAGCCGCCATGAACCTGAACAGGAACGGCCTTCCCAGGATGCAGTTGTAGGCAGATTCGAAGTCAGCCACCTCGAACGTCAGGACTTCAGTTCTTCTGTTCTCTCTCGGGCCCACTGTCACTGCTAACTCTATCTTCCCAAGAGGACGCGAAGACACCCCAGGCAAGATGCCATGGAATGATTCCTCAACTGGTCGGAGAGCGGTGAGCGGTAGGCCCATCTGGTCGTATGTCTTCTTCATCAACAAATTGAGGCCACTTCCGTTGTCGATCAACGTCTTCGCGACCTTGTTTCTGTGGATAATGACCTTGGTGACGAAGGGCAACTCTGGGTTGCTCAGCAGAGTCTTCGGGTGGTCATCGGCATTGAACGCGATCGGGGTATCCGACCACTCTAGTCTTCTAGAACAAGGTTCCGCCATAGCCACCTCCCTCTGCAGCTTCTTGTACTGACTCTTCGACGACAGAGCGGAGCTCCCTCCGAAGATCATGTTGATCTCCGGGTACCTCTCCTCCTCGTCATCGTCATGATCTCTGCGACTTCTGTAGCGTGGGCGTTCATCCCGGTCATCGCGCTCTCTGGACTCTCGATCTCGGCGCCCGCGGTCTTGATGCTCCCGATCTCGGTGTTCCCGATCTCGGTGCTCTCGATCTTGGTTGTCCCAGCTCCGATCCTCTTCTCTAGCTGTCCGCAAGATTTTGCCTTCTTCCAGACGCTTCTTTTCGAGTTTGAGGTAATCGAAGCACTCTTCGAGTTCATGGTTGGGGGAGCGGTGTATCGGACACCACTTGGCTACGCCTTCGGGTCGACCTCGCTTCTTGCGGAAGTGATTGCGATCCGATCCCGACCGATCAACCGCGTTCACCTCCCTGTCTTCTGACTTCTTCTTCGGAGCCTTGCCCCGGCCGTCGGAGAGGCGAGCACGGGCATCAGCCGCCTTAGCGCAGATCTCTGCCAATCAGAACAGTTCTGCGGTAGTTTTGGGCTCGTTCTCCGCTATGGTCTCCACCATCTTCACATCCAGACACCCGTCTTGGAAGGCGAGGATCACTTCCAGATCGGAGATATCTGAAATTGTGTTCTTCATTAGACAGAAGCGCTTGATGTAGTCCCGAAGATTCTCATCTGCCTTCTGTTTAACACCTCGAAGCTGCTCTGGGGTCGCGTTGCGATTGTACGATCCAAGGAAATTCCCCTTGAAGACTTCGCACAGTTCTGCCCAGGAGTCGAAGTGGTATGCCGGGAGGTTCAGCAACCACGACCGCGCTGCTCCGGTCAGGGCGGTGGGTAGATAGACGCACTTGATCCTTTCATCTCCTCCTGCAGCATCTATCGTCGTGGAATAGATCGACAAGAACTCCTCTGGATTGATGGTGCCGTCGTACTTGTCGATAGATCCCACTTTGAACTTGGCTGGCCACTCAACAGTTCAGAGATAACTGCCCAGAGCCCTATACGGGGGCGGCTTAGGAGCCGTCTCTGGGCGCGTTCCTCTATGAGCTGGAGCGCCTGGAGTTTGTCGCTCTGGTTCCCCCCTTGGGGGATTGCCAGTTTGGTTCCTCCGCTGGTTCAGCTGATGTCTTGCATCTGATGGTTCTAGGTTTCGCCGTCGTCGATTGGGGTGATCAGAAGACGATCCATGCGAAGACGAATCGGCCCTCTGATCGTTGGTGGCCCCCAGGCATCTGTGTACCGGAGTTCTAGCCGGAACCGCCACGTCTTGCTCTTGTTGAGGGATCACACGGCCGGCGAGTTCCACGACCTGCTGTACCATTGGAGCTAACGGTGTTCCGTCAGGGGCCATACGCGCAAGGGAGTCTAGCGCGGTCTGGAACCGGACAGCGTCGAAGTCGGTGTTGAGATTTCTTGGCGTCACACTGGATGGCACAACCGATCGAGATCTGATCGAGTCGATGGTGCGCAAATTGCTGGATGCCTCATCGCCACGCCCCGCCATGAAGACTTCTCTGGCTGGGTTGTGACCTTGATCTAGATCTCCCCCGATCTCTGGGCAGTCATCATCACTGAAGTCGGACTCGTAATCAGGATAACCGAGCCCGAATCCAGGGAAGTCCCGCCCCTCAGTAATGTCGAGAGCGATCTTTTGCATCTTCGCTTCTAGGGCAGAGCTAGGTGGCGGATCCGAGGCGGATCCGTCTTCTAGGCGGGTTCCAAACGGAGAGCCCGATACCCGCGAGGCGATCTGGAACTCGGCCGCAGAATTCCGCAGTCCGAACATTGCACATGCAGCCGCCGGCGACGCGCATGGTGCCGCCGGTGAACTCTTCTCTGCAGATCCGTCCGAGGACGGGGCCTTCATGGCCGCCGGGGACGCCTCCTGCGCCACCGACGACGTCTTTTCCTGGAGATTCCCTTTCTTGTCCGCGACGAACGTGAAAGACCCGAACTTGAATTCGGCGCCCGCCGGGAACTTCATCTTGTTCGCCAATGCCATCTGATGCTCCAGATGGATCCTCAGCGCTGCGTCCCCCTACCTGGCGCGCCTCTGTCGTTGCTCGAATAATCGAGAGAACGGCAAATATTTGGTTCGGGGAACAACGATCAATCGAGGAATCGATCTAGGGCACTCAGAGAGTTTTTATACTGGTTCGGGCCTCCCGAAGGATAATAACCCTACGTCCAGTGTTTCTCGTATTGAATAGGGTGGTGTGTATGATCTACAATGCAATGCCCTCTCATCGGAGGGTTACATGTATATTTATAGTCCTTGTTACCGCCTCTAGGAGTCCTTGCCTTGTTCTACAAGACTTCCGATCTGCAGTAACAGATCCGGAGTCTATCTACAAGTTCCCTTTCGTGCGATACAAGTCTTCGGAAAATACCAAACTAAATCTTTGGGAATATCTGAAAATATGGGTTATGACAGGTTCAAATCTTAACATAAACGTGGTTCCATACCAGTATGCAGAACAATGTTTGCCATGTATTTTTCTTGGGGTTTCCATTTGGATGTGACAGCGCTCTTTTGTGACCATTCCCCCCTCACGCCGGCTTACTGCTGCTGACATGGAATATGTTGACGAGTCTGTACTAAGCATAAGCAACACCTATGCATGCTACATCGAGTATAGTTATATGTGCCGGTTCAGAGAAGTATACTACGTACTCAGATTAAAGGATGGATGGTGGTCTTCTCTCTGATAGGCAGTACACCACCAATATATGCATATGCGTAATAATATGAATCAGAAATTTCAGAATAATTCATGTATTGTACATATGAGAGTTCATATTTCGTTTGCTGATGCAGATGCAAATATCGAGTCCCTTTTCCATGATTCAATCGCAGGTTGGTTAAAAAGAAAATAAATTAAAGAACTAAAGAGACAAACTTAAACGACCATGTAGTGACAATCAGTACACTTTGCAAATAATAATGAAGAAACGTCCACTGCACAATGGATTAGCTAGCACTAGAAAGATAGGTTCCATATATATAAAAGCAGGCATGAAGTAAGCTAATGTTGCTAACCAGTGCCATTTGCTCAAAAGACAATTTTCTTATCTGCATGCGCTTTCTATAGCTCGGCATTGTCGCATCTGCATCATCAAGCAAAAGGTTATGGCGATCGTGTTCCGTAATCCGTACTACTAATATATATGCACACCTAACGCTCCAACACTGCAACAAAACTAAGACATCTGTTGCGCTTCATCGATCCTAGTCACATGGCGATAAGTGGCTCAAAATAAGCAGGCGATTCAAGCAACATGCACAGCGACACCACGCACGAATCCGTAGAGTGCAGAAAGGCAACGGAGCTTTTGTGCCGTGTCGTGGCTTTGGAGTCCTGAATGTATGGCTTTACAGGCTCCCCATCTGCTCGCTTCTCCTCCGTGGCTCCTTGTCTCCAAAAAAAGGCTGAAGATTAAGCATGAAAGCACGGCACAGGGAATGTTTGGTGCACAAAAGCTGCATGCAAAGGATGGTCACACCCCCCATAACCCACAGGAAAAGGAGGGTCAGGCAATAGACCAATGCAGCAGGCTGGATTGGAGAGAATCTTGCGGCAAAGTTGATTATTTCTTTCACAGGAGTGAGCAAAGGCTTCTTTAGCATGCATGGAGCACTTCAACTACCTGCCGGGCGATCGATCAGTTTTGGATTGAACTTGATTGTACGTACGCCTGTCTCTGCCGTGCGACTGGCTGGCTGAGGCGCAGAAACATTATAGGTTGTTGGATGTATTGGCGGCTCAATATATACGTTGAGAAATGAGAGCAGTACGTGTTGAATCCAGGCTCGTCGACGAACCTGAAAATGGGAAGAGAACAATAAAAGGATGCTGCAATCTGCGAGGTGACTGAGCACTACGTCGAACGGGACCATATCCACCGTGTCTGGTACGTACAGGGACCCGGCGCCGGGCTCCCGGAGGTGCATCGTCACTCTTCTGCGAGCGACATGGGACCGTGGCTTGTGGACACAAAGGAGTCAGTCAGTCAGTCGCAGATATGGCCTCGCCGGCACCCGGAACATGGCCGGTCATTTTTGCAGGGCAGATAGCGGAGGAGAGGACGTACAGTACGAACCACGTTCCCGTCGATGCCTGCCGCTACTCTCCTGTCTCGGCCCCTGCAAAACTTTTTTTTTTTTTTTTTTTGAGAACCCCTGCAAAACTTGTGCATGTGAGACGCAGGATGAACAATTTAACTTGTGCAAGGTGGAAACGCCAGCAGGTTGGGCTCAAATCACCCACCCGGGCCTGCGCTCGCCGCTGAGCGGATTTGGGTGGCAGCAGAACCTGGCCCTGCATCAAGCAGGCCACGAGGGAAAGCAGCTCGGTCTCTCTTCAAGCCTGCTGGGCCCGGCAGATGGTAGCCCAACCGCATCCGCATATGCTGCTGCCTGCAAATCTTCATCTTTGTTCGTTTCCCGCGTCGTGCACCGCGGGCAACGTGACCAGGGCCGAAACCTCGTGACGCACCCGGAACACACACAGAGGTCAGAACAGGAATTTCGCAGAGGGTCACCACCAAAGTAGTACTAGTACAGCGCAAGCGTCAAAACAGGAGGTTGGAGAGGTTGAGAAGCAAATCGCTCCGACCGTGGCCTTTCGATCGGTACCGGCTGCGCCTAGATGGAGAAAGTATTCGTCGGTCCACCGTGCCCGAATGTGGATGCTGCAAACGCATGCACATGCGTGTGTGCTATACGGAGTATGCCTGTGGGACGCGTCCCTGACCCAATTGTGGAGAGGCATGTCGAGTTTCAGGCACGACGAGCGTAACGCGTCTCCGTGGCTATAGCTCACATGCGGCTCGTGTGGCGCAACTGCCACTTGCTCTGCTATCGGTATTCGGTAATAATGACGCTCTGCCGACTGCCGAGAGGTGCTCATGGTCCGGACCCAAGATGGTAAAAGCTGGGAAGAAGATCAGGGATGTCGCAGAGATGAGCCGAGTTGGGCGACATGTGCCTGATGCTTGTTTAAGTACTCCGATTTGTTTTGCGCTCGCAAACGTTCGCTGTATGCCCGTGCGCTCTCTGTCGGATGAGCACAGTAGAGTCGAGGAGGAATGCGTGAGGGGCCCGATGTTGGATGCGTTCCACGGGGGACGCTGCCGATTCGCTGGCAGGTCGGCTGAACAGTACACCGGCGTGGCGCCGGGCCTTCGCACGCAGAGCGCCTCTGCCTGTGTCCAAAAGAAAGTGAAGGTCGCAGAGCAAACGCATCCTTTTGACAAAGATCGTTGAGTGTGGGTCAAGCACCATGGCTCGAGAGATTGAATACAGGGAGGAATGAATCGAGATCTCTCGCTGCATTGGAGGAGGCTGATCGCTGATGCACGGCAGGCCAAAACGTCCAGCGAATCTGATGCGGCGCACACACGTCGGATCCGCCGCCATTCGCCAATGTCCGGTTCGGTCCCGGACAAAGTTCACAGACGGGGGGGACGCCCGAATCACAGGGCAAGCGTTAAAAACAGGGCGTTGGGGGTTGGGAAATTAAGCATGTGCGCACCGCCATGGAGGTTGAGCAGAAAGTGAGCGCGCTCCGGTGGTAGTACAGCTGTGGTAACATCACCAACCGGACCGGAGAAAATTGTCCTCCATCACTCGGGACAGTCTTCAGTGTTTCGTGCGCACATGCATCTGCATTGAACCTTTTAGTGTTAGCATATACTACATGTCCCGATTTGTGTCGTAACTTGTAACCCTATGCGTGCGTGGCCGTGATTAACTAGGCAGACATGCGTTACATGCGTCAATGTCGGGTTCCAGCATCGAAGACCGGCGGAGTGGGGCACGTACGTACGTGTCGGTGGATCACATCACATGTGACTCGACCGCATCAGTTGCAGCTTATACCCTGCGGCCAGTGGTTACGCTATGTGTGCTCTGTGTACATGGACGAAACGTCGACCATTTTTGCTGGAACGGTTACGTTGTCGCCATCTTCCTGCTCCATTTCTTCAAACATTTCACCCGTTTTTGGCCGCCAAAAAGCATGCATAGAACTTTGGCGGAAATGTCAATGGCGTGCTTGGTTAAGAACGAGGAACGCACTCGTCTTTCCCGTGTCCGTCAGGGGCGTCCTGTTAACCATCACATCCCCTCCTTCATCATCGTCAGGGGCGGAGCAAAGAATCGCCTGGGGGTGCTTTTTCCTCCCAGTCCCAAGCCGGTGCTAGAATAGTGAAGATATACCCGCAAAAAGAAGAACGATTAGTGAAGAATATGCAAATAAACAAGTAATGAAGCAATGATGAGTCCACGGTGCTTACTTGTGGTGAGGGGGTGCTGGTCTGATGCTTTTCTCCTGCTTGGTGCTAGATTAGTGAAGATATACCCGCAAAAAAAAAGATTAGTGAAGAATATGCAAATCTCTTACATAACATAGTAAAACGCGTGCGTTCTCTGAAAGCTCATTGAGCCACGTCAGCTAAAATAATCTCAACCGTCGGATTAAGATCTAACAGTCCATATATGCTTAGGAAAAAAAATTTCAAAAAGTCTAGATCTGTAATCCTTCGTTCACCCAAATGAATAGAAAAAAAAAGATACAAATCAGACACAACACAATCAGATCATGCGCTACAGTACCGGAAAAGGAAGAGGTGCTACAGTAACCGCTTCGCCGAGGAGCTACAGTACTCGGAGAGAGGAGGAAGAGCGCGATGGCAAAAGAAAAAAAAAAAAGGAAACCCTAACCCTAGTCGCCGTGTTGGAGTCGCCGCCGTCGGATCCGCCTGCGTAGAGCTCCCCGCCGACGGACCCGAGGAAGGGGAGGTCGCCGTCGTCGGATCCGAGGAAGGGGACCTCGCCGCCGCCGGATCCGAGGAAGGGGAGTTAGCCGTCGCCGGATCCGCCCGCGTGGAGCTCGCCGCCGATGGATCCGAGGAAGGGGAAGTCGCCGTGGTGGCCCACCACGCCGCGCCACGAGAGCCGCCGCGCGAGCCGCCGAGCCTCGCCGCGGGGACCGAGCGAGGGGCCGCCGCCGGGCGCCTCCGGGCGAGCATCCTGCCGCGGCGGCACGCTCACCTCACGTTCACCCTCGGGTGAGCGTGCGCGTCGGCGAGAGGGCTCGCGACGGCGCTGGCTTCGCTCCTCTTCTTCTTGCGCCGCGGTGCCTTGCTTTGCACCGCACCACGTCGCCCCTCGCCACTGTCGCTCGTCGCGGGCTCGGGGAGGAGAAGGGGGAAAGGAAAGAATGAAATGGGGCTAGGGTTTCGGCGACCGGCGCGGCGCGGGGGTTTTGTTCTCGCGTTTTCCTTGCGCGGCCGTCGGATGGGAATGGACGGCTCAGATCCATCGAGCGCGCGCTGGGCTAGATTCGGCCCAGGCGGGTTTTTGCACTGGGCCGAATGGCCGGCCCTGCCACAGGCTGTCGGGCTCTGCCGCGCCCGCGCTCGCACCTCGGGCTGAAAGTGATTTCCAGGCCAAATTGAAATCTGCAACAGTAACATTTCACAGTTAAATTTTGACTGGTTTACACAACGAATTTGAATAAGTTTTGGATGTTTTTGTATTGTTTACGATAAATAAGAGCATTTTTCCACTGCCTATGCATTATTTATAGTACTCTCGCTTCAAAGTAACGAAAATTAGTGCTCACGGCAGTTTTCCACTTAATAACCACATTTTCCTTAACTTTAACAGTATACTACCACAGCAAAAAGCAATACAAGTCTGCTAATATTTTGATTTTAACTCTACTAAATCTGTATATGACTAAGCCCATGGCCATCGAGGAAACACCCGGGGAAAAATTAGTTCACTTAGCCGGCACTTAATATATTGAGTTCTCATTTGTTTTTTCCCCCTCTATATATTGAACCACATAGAAATGAAGTCCACAATAACATGCATCCTAAATGCGATTAAAAATATTTACCCAATTTTTTTCCCTATAAAATACCTCACAAATTATCAACAACCACATAAAATTTAATAATAATCCTTTGTTTACAACATAAGATTACTTGACCACTAAAAAAACTGTGCTCATCCAGACAACAAACAAATATGTTTGTTACTCTTTCCACTTTGCAACGGGGTAACAACAGAAGCACTAATGAGTTTTTCTTTTTTTAGTTACTTTTTCTTTCCTATTTTCATTCTACAGAGACATTTACTTAGAGCCTAATTAAGACTATTTTAGGGAAAACAGTTCCACGTAATCTACTGTAAATTATAAAGTTTCTAAGGTATTTTCGTAGCATTTTTTTCCCGTTCCGTAACTACTTCTTCAGCTAACATTATAATCTTTTTAATTCAATATATAACCCATAATGTTTAAGTAATATTATTTAGTTACAGAACTTACCAAACACATATAGATCTCTATTATCAATAAATGGAAACAGCCATAATTACGTTGCATTCCCTAAATTAATTAAACAATATTTTAGACCCTTTTCTTCACGTAGGCCGTGCAACAACAGAATACAGTATCTGAATTAGTTTAAACTTTTTCAGAAGCTTTTTTTGAATGAAATTTGATCAATTTCACCTCATTTTAAAAACTTTACTTCTAACAATATTCAATGTCACAAAAACACTTTCATCTCCTCTAAAATTGTACCCAACATGAATGGATGACGGTCGACTTCATATTTTTTTCTAATTAGAATCACAACCCAACTAGACTGTGTCAGCCGCGCACTGCCAATCAATTTTCAAGCTTCTAAAGTTACAAAGTTGTCACAATTTAATAACAATGATGTTTCAATTTTATTTTCAGATTATTAGCATTGTTTTTCCCATTCAAATTGATCCAACGTGACAATTTAAATGGAAAATTGGTTAACTACTTTTTAACCTATGATTATAACTCAACCATTTATATATTTCTAAATTAATCATTTCAATTCAAAGTTTAACCAATAAAATTAAATAATATGATTTCGTTAGACAACTTATAAGCAAACACGTATAAATCTTTTTATTCCCACCTTCACATATTTTTATTTAAGCATTTTTCTATTATCAATAAATGCGAACAACCATAATTATGCTATGTTTTCTAAATTAATTAAAAAATTTGTTTTTACATCAATATTTTACTCTCCAGTTTTAATGCATTTAATATACATATTTTTATCTTTGTTAATTACTAAACCATTAATTTGTAAATCGAATCGCTACATTTTAGCTAACATTTTATCTCCATTAATTACTATACTACTAATTTGTAACTTCAGTCACTACATTTTAGTTAACTTTCAAATACTTTTTAAATAAAAATCTGCTTCAAAATTTATTCAAACTAAAATTGTTAACTCACAACAAAAAGGTTTTCTCTTCGATACAAAAAGTTTATTTGACTCAAATTTAATTACAGGTCCATAGAAACATGGTCTTAGGTCTTTCTTCAAATTTTTAATCCATTACTTTATCCAACAAAATGCAATAAAATCTAATATATGTCTCTAATCATAGAACCATGGTTTTAGGTTTTCTTTAAATTTTTATTCCATTACTAGAAGCGCTTGGGCAACTAACTTGTGGGGGCATGGCATCCCAAATTCGATCTATGGGTTAACTGTTACTTCACTAACAATTACTTCCAATTAAGTTCATTACAACAAAACTAATATTTCCTTACCAGACTTCAGGAATATAAAGTTTCTACGATCTCTTCACAACGGGTTCGCAACATGAGTAGACCACCCGGCGCGCAAACTGAACATGGATCTTCCCTGTTTGGTGCAATGGCGTCTTCCCTGTTGACTGCCCGCAATCCAACTTAGCTGAATCTCTGCCAACTGCAAATCTCTTTGTATTTTCTTGAGGACCCTTCAAAATAAGATATAAAAGTTATCAGTACAAATAAGAAACACATTAAAATTATAAACAAATAAAAATTATGATCAGAACAACGGTGTTGTGCCAAAATCATGCATCTTGACTGTTCAAGTATAAGGGACTGTTTCTGAATGTTTATTTGTGCTTCTTCTAATAGAGCCTTGGGAACATTAAAATCCCGTAGGATTATACTAAAACCATCCAGAAGTAGAAATTCCATCAATAATGGCTGTAGCACATTCAGAAATTGGAGAGCTTCTCCTGGACCCTTTTGTACAGAATGCAAGACATCATATTTGAGAATGAGTCCGGAACACACCCTGTGTCAAGATTCAGCTTTAGAACAGCATTGTCCCTAATTAGATGTTTGTCCCCTTGACAGGTTAAGTTAGCTGGTAATGCACCTTGGACTATTTGAGCAATTGACCAACAGGGAATTGACTTGACTACAGCAGGGAATGGAAGTGAACATGACACAAACATTCCCAGCTGGTTAGCAGACTCTTTCTTCAACATGGTTCTGAAAGACATATGCTTCACAGCTAGCAAACTGTCGTTACCTACCTCCAGATTCACCTTCGTGGCTATTGCTTTAAAAAAAGTGCTCATCCAAATAAAGGAAAAAAATTGTTAACTCACAACAAAAAGGTTTTCTCTTGGATACAAAAAGTTTATTTGACTCAAATTTAATTACAGCATTTCATATTGATCTTTGTTACTTCCTCTTCAAAAGTTATCCTTTTTGCCACTTCAGAAGGCAATCCAACTACATCCACTCCGATGTACGGATCACTAGTAAGAACATGATGACAAACCTGACCCTTTGATGATAAACAATGTTTTCATTTTTTCCAACCACTGTTTGGTTGACAATTTAGCTGAATCTCTGCCAACTGCAAATCTCTTTCTATTTTCTTGACGACGCTTCAAAATAACACATAAAACTTATCATGCGATTCATGGGGAACAATAATATTGCTGAAATAATCTTTTAAATTTCTTTATTACAATATTCTATCAACCATCTTGCCATTACTGCAAAATATCATGTCTAAAAAACTATAACATGATAAAATCTGCCTTTAATCATACAACCATGATTAAATTTTCTACGACCTGTTCACAACGGGTTCACAACAGGAGTAGACCACCCGGCGCGCAAACTGCGCGCCTTTTTTCTAGTATACAAGTAATGAAGGAATGATGATTGCACTGCTTACTTGTGGTGAGGGGGTGCTGCAAGCGCTCCGCCACTGACTGAATTCATCGCTGGCCGAACGTGACCGCGCCAGTGCCCTCGCCCATTTGCGGCGTACATCAGACAAAATAAGCCACCCAGGGACGGGCACACGACATGTGCCCGCCGTCGTATAAACAGCAATATCTCCAGAATTCCAGCTGGATCGATCTTTTTTTGAGCCTGCTGCACTCGGCACATGTTCACTCGTCCTCCAGCCCGAGCCGTCGAGAACAGAGGAAGCCGGTTATCGTTTCCGGTATCCTTCCATCTTGCTCGTTCGTTGTCCTGTGCGTCGTGGTCGTAGTTCTCTTCCTCGGCGGCCGGCTCGGTCAGTGAACTTGGCCAAGCAAAGACAATGTAATCGTGGAACATGAGATACGACTGATCGCGGTGTAAAACAACCGCCTTTCCAGAATCACGGCCGGGCCAAATTGTTTCGACTTTCGAGCTAGGAACAGAGGAAGCTGCAGCTTGCTTGTCGCGATGGCACTTCGGCGTCATTTGGTTCTTGGTCTTTAGCCATCCATGGACACCCAAAAACATGGCAAAACTTGGGCAGGCACGCATCAATCAGATGCTCGGAACACATGGATCGTGTGCATCGGGCAAATGAAAAAAGGGAACATGTACGTTCATCTTCTTACTTTTTGTTTAGCACATCCTCTGTCGGTGAAGGAATGAAGGAATGATGATTACACGGTGCTTCCTTGTGGTGAGCGGGTGCTGCAAGAAGTGCCACCTGTGGCTCCGCCACTGAATTCATCGCTGGCCGAACGTGACTGCGCCAGTGCCCTGGCCTCGCCCATTTGCGGCATGTCTGTGCGTACATCAGACAAAATAAGCCACCCAGGTACGGGCACGACATGTGCCCGCCGTCGTATAAACATCAATATCTCCAGATTTCCAGCTGGATCGATCTTTTTTGAGCCTGCACTCGGCACATGTTCACTCGTCCTCCAGCCCGAGCCGTCGAGAACAGAGGAAGCCGGTTATCGTTTCCGGTATCCTTCCATCTTGCTCGTTCGTTGTCCTGTGCGTCGTGGTCGTAGTTCTCTTCCTCGGCGGCCGGCCGGCTGTCGTACCCCATTTCTGAAGTACTTAGTGTTTACCGTATCAGTCCTTGGATCAGTAGCTGATACGACACTTTCATAGAATGCTTCACAGCAGATACTTTAATTATATTACCGAGAGTCATTACAAGCCTTTTTAATACATAAAGGTCTTTATACAAATGAGGCGGGCGGCCTCAACACACACAGACATCATGCTTACAGGCTGACACAGCAGCCAGAGCTAACACTTAAACTAGCAGAAGACGACAAGGCTCCACTCCTACAGGCACCACTTGAGCGAAGACCGAACTTTACTCTTCTTCATCATCAGCTTGAAAGTCATAGTCGGGCTCATCTTCTGAATGATTTAATCAAGAGTGAGTACTTAAGGTACTCAGCAAGCCTAACACGAGGGGTATGCTTATGCAAGGGGTTATCAAAGGTTAGGCTGAGTTTTGTCGACAAAGCGAGAAAGCCGAGTTTATGCAAGGTTGTTTTGTAAACAAAGCATTTTGAAATTTTAATCAAGTATCAGTAGAGATTAGTGGGGTCGGGCGGCCCTGGGGAGATGCAATCCATCCCGCCAGTTCCTCAAATTTTACCACTGGCCGACAACCAGCACACAGCTCCAAACCGGCGTTTTCCAAAAACACACTAAGGAAACTCACGCGGGAAATCTAATCATAGTGTGGCCGATGCTTTCGCGTTGTCCAATACCGTGGAACACGGCTTTCCGGAAAGTTTCTTAACCTTGGCCAAGGGTGCACAAATTTCCCCACAAGGTGGTCCAGTCCTCCCTATCGTTATAGTTTGGACTGTCCCACTAAAGGTTCCATACCTACTTCGTACCACCACGGCATCCACCACGGACATCACCAGGGGTTTCACAATAATAATATGGCCAGTCATAAATGCCGGATCTCGAACACCCACCAACGAACGAGTCTTCTCCTGGGACTCCGTTGCATTCTCCTGCCTCCGGAGGGTACCGGGTGAGTACTAGTAGGGTGTGGTTCCATCCCGTGCCCATTCACGGCTTGTGGCTGCGCGAGAGGTGCTAGGCAAAGGCGGCACAAGAACCGGTCCTTATACGACCGAATCAGGCGTCTTCAATAGCCAATCCACAAGTGGAAGGGCGTCCCAGAGATAGCCTCCCCACTGAGGACTACCTCGCCTGATCCCGCCAAAACCATCCCTCACTAGGGTTGCACTTATTATTATACCACCCAATTTCACATTCACTCACACCACCAAGACACACACATTTTACACGAAAAACATGTGATCAGTATTAATTAAACACATGGTGAAAGTCCTAAGTAGCGAGCATATCAACAACTCATTAATTAAATTAATGATGCTGATTCCTAAGGTTAACAAGGATTACAGGATATAATCAAGTCAAGGTAGGCAATCAAATATTGCATAGGACCATTCTATCATTTAAATTCATTTAAATATCATGTAATTTATTTATAAACAGCTCTAATTAGGATATTTGCAAACATAGGATCAATATGATCAAAGGAAGTTAGACTTGCCTTCACCAAGCTCTTCTTCCTCTAAATCCTCGTAATCAGGTGTGACGTCCCGCCTCCACGAGGCCGGGCCCGCACGCCTGGCAGCTCTCTAGGATCTCAAGACTGTCCCCACAGACCAACACACGTCTTTTCTGCGCACTTTGTCGTCACTCGTGCGCACCCGGGAAGGACTTCCCGGTCGGTCACCCATCCGAAATTGCTCCGGGCCAAGCACGCTTAACCCCGGAGTTCTTTCGAGATGAGCTTCCGGAAAAGAAGTTGCAACTGTTGGTATGAGTATTCTTATCAATCCTATTAAGCCCTGGGCCAGGATGTTACATTCTCACCCCCTTAGGAGATCGACGTCCTCGTCGATCAACCCCAGGCCAGGAACTTCCTCTCTTGGCCACGTCCGTGCGTCCAGTGCCAGCGCATGTGCCATGCTGTGCGACCACTCTGGGCCCACACCAGCCATGCACACCATGCCTGCGCAACTGCGCCCACACGCGCCCGTGAAACCGCGAGAGTCGGCTCTGATACCACTTGTGACGTCCCGCCTCCACGAGGCCGGGCCCGCACGCCTGGCAGCTCTCTAGGATCTCAAGACTGTCCCCACAGACCAACACACGTCTTTTCTGCGCACTTTGTCCTCACTCGTGCGCACCCGGGAAGGACTTCCCGGTCGGTCACCCATCCGAAATTGCTCCGGGCCAAGCACGCTTAACCCCGGAGTTCTTTCGAGATGAGCTTCCGGAAAAGAAGTTGCAACTGTTGGTATGAGTATTCTTATCAATCCTATTAAGCCCTGGGCCAGGATGTTACATCAGGGTCCTCTGCTTCCTCTTCTTGATTATCTAACGATTTACAAAAGAATAAATCTACCGCTTGCAAACAATTTAACAGTGCAATAAATCTAAATAAAATCCAAATAAAACCAGAGGGGAGTTGATTTTGGTGGCACTGGATAGATTAGGATTTTAGATGAATTTTGGCGCAAGATTCGCCAAAATCGGAGTTAGAATGAAAAAGATATTGATTTTTAAAGTTTGAATGAATTGATTCAATTGAATTTAGCTTGATTAATTTTGTATGTGAGATACATAATTAATCAGAGGCTAACAAGTGTTGGAAGGTGTTTAGGGAGTGATAAAGTATTTTTAGGAATTTTTTTGGGAATTTTTCTGATATTGGAAAGTGGTCGAGATAGATTTCTGGGTACGATCTCGGGTGTACATAACAATTTCCAGCGGCTTTGTGAGGCTGGCACGTGGGGTCAGCGGGGCCGGTTCACTGTGCGCGACTGTTACATGGACTCGGTCCACAGGTGCGTGGACCGGAGCGGGGTGTGCGCGCGGTCTACGGGGCACCGGGTGCACCACGTGGCGGTGGCGACCCGGTCGCCGCGGGCCCGTGCGCCGACGTCCTTGCCGGAATCGTCGCCGGCGACGACCTTGCCGGAATCGTCGCGGCGGTGGCTACAGGCGACGGGAGGGGGAGCGAAGCACACCAACGGGATCTGCACGCGACGGCGAGTGCAGTGGTAGGTGATATCGAAGTGGAGATGGGCTAGGGCGGCGGCAATGGCTCGCCGGAAGGGGGCGGCGCGCCGGTGAGCAAAGGGGAAAAGAGGCGCGCGTGCTCGAGGCGTGAGTGCGTGCGGTTGCGAGTGCGCGCGAGGGTGCGGTGAGTCGCGCGGAGAGTTCGGCCGGGCCGGAGAAGGCTCAAGGCGGCCAGCGGCGAGAGGGAAGGGCGGCGGCGGAGCCGACGCTCGGTGCGCGGGTAACGCGGAGGTGCGAGGGAGAAAGAGAGAGGGCGCGTGAGAGAGAGAGGGACACGGCGAACCTAAAGACACTACACATTGACGAGGAAGGGGGCCGGAGCGGCGGCACGAGCTCACCGGAGCTCGGCGGCGCGCCGGGGAGAGAGAGAGGAAGGGCCAGGCGAGACGAGGCTCGAGGTGATGTACGCGCGCGAGGTGCGCAAGAGCAAGGCGAAGCTAATGCGCCACTCTAACGGGTCGGGCGCGGCCAGAGCGAGGCCGGCGACGAGCTCTAGCTGCGGCGGTGACCGGAGCTAGAGGGGGAGGCACGCGCACTAGAAAAAGGTCGACGAGATCATGCGCAAGAGAGAGAGAAGAGCTTGGGGATGCTCACCGTGCTCTTAGTCGAGCGAGGGAAAGAGCGGAGGGGTACCCACGACGGAGACGGGGGACGGCGGGGCTAGGGTTCCGTCAAACTCCACCTGCAAGTCACGGCTGCGCCAAAGGAGAGCACCAACGTGACGAGCAGGCGATGGAGGCATGAACTCGACGAAGAAATAGGTGCGGGGCTTACCGAAGAGGAGGGGGAAAGGTCGCCGGAGTTTCGCCGGAGTCGAGAGGGAGTGGGGGGAAAGTGCTGTGGGGAGCTCGGGAGTGGCGGAGGAGGGGAAATGGCATAGGAATCCGAAAGAGGAGGTCTGCCCCTTGATTTATAGGCCACCAATGGCGGTTCGCCACAGCGTAAGGTGCCGGAAATATCTCGCTCGCCGGCGAGATATTTCCGCCGGAGTTATTGCCGACGTGACGCGTGAAGGCGGTTCGCGAACTTCGGAGAGCGGCGGTGACGCGCGAGGAGAGCTTGAGCAGTGGTTACGACGCGACGGAGCGCGGGAAGGTGGAGCTGTGGCTGACGAAGAAGGCATGGGCGTCATCGGAATTGGGGAGGCTTGGCGCGCGCGGTACGTCGAGGGAGTGGTTAGGTTGAGCTGCGCGCGTTGTCCTCGTGCCGTTACTGGAGCTAGGAGATGACAAGGGCGGCGAGGGAGCACGCCGGTATGGGCGACGGCGCGAATTGCGCCGGCGCGGCTGGAGGTAGGCGACGGGTGCCGGGCCCACACGTCAGCGACCGGGAGAGAGAGGGTGAGCGGCTGGGCTGGCGCGAGAGGTGTTGGGCCGGAGCCAACTGGGCCGGAACAGGCTGGCGCGGGAGAGGAGAGAAAGAAGAGAGACTGGGCCGGGGAAAGAAAAAGAAAGAGGAAGCGGCCCGATGAGAGAAAGATTTGATCTTTTTGCTGAGATTTAATTTGAATGAATTTTGAATTCATTCAAAAGGAGGGATTCAAACAAACACTGAAATAAAGCAAGGAAATCACAAAAAAAATGCACATGGTGATGCTTGTGCACGTTTTAAAATTCAAAACTTTTGGGTTTTGCTACTAACTAAAGCTAACAAGTTGCTTTTAATTGAAAATTTTCAAAAAGTTCAAATTTTTAGTGATTTTTGGCAACGGGCAAAAGCGCGGGTCGCTACACCGGCTCGGTCAGTGAACATGGCCAAGCAAAGACAGTGTAATCGTGGAACACAATATACGACTGATCGCGGTTTAAAAAAACTCGACCTGCCAGGGGTAAGACCGCCCCCGACGGCATTTTCCTAAGGAGAAGAGCCTCTCACGCAGGCCGAGAAAACTCCCGAACCCCCTCCTCGATCCTACACAGGGACTCAGCTGGCCGTTGTGAGCTTCGGCGCGAGTCTTAACTATGTGCTTTGACTCGAGGAAGACGAGAGGATTTTTTTTAGTGCGATGAACATTACCGTTTTATCCGTTACTGTTCACACGCAGCACCTCTGTAACGCGGCGCGGGGTCGAACCCGGGTCGACAGGAGCTATGCTCCCGGAGCCCACCGGCCCTGACCACTCAGGCGCCCGCGCGTTGGCGACTGATCGCGGTTTAAAACAACCGCATTTCCAGAATCACGGCCGGGCCAAATTGTTTCGAGTTTCGAGCTAGGAACAGAGGAAGTTGCAGCTTGCTTGTCGCGATGGCACTTCGGCGTCATTTGGTTCTTGGTCTTTAGCCATCCATGGACACCCAAAAACATGGCAAAACTTCGGCAGGCACGCATCAATCAGATGCTCGGAACACATGGATCGTGTGCATCGGGCAAATGAAAAAAGGGAACATGTACGTTCATCTTCTTACTTTTTGCTTAGCACATCCTCTGCCGGTGTTCGTCGCAGAATCATTTTAAACCATCGCTGGCGGATCGCGTGGTGGACGCGCTGATGTCCTTGCCCGGGTAAGGTTCACACCCTTCGTCCTGGAAAAGCAAAGAGACAAAATGATCCAGGAACACCACATGTGCCTGATTATCCTGTTATACACCAACCCAATTCGAGCTGGACCAAAATACTTTCGATCGAGCTCCCTTCCACACTCTCACTGCGCGCCCATGTTCTTCTCGCTGCTCCAAGCCTCCAAGGGGCCCTTCATATACCCCACTTACATCACACTGTCCACTCCTCGTCCAGGTCCGGCCGGGAGCAGAGGAAGCCGGCTGTCGCAATGGCGTCGGCGTCCTCGCCCCGGTTTTCCGCCATCATGGTGACTCTGCTGTGCGCCATTGCCGCCGCCGCCGTCTCATCCGCGTCGGCGGCCGGCGGCTCGGTCAGTGCCGCCGCCGCGGCGCGCGGCCCGATCGGCACCAACGGGAAGAACTACACCAAGGTGTGCGACGCTGCGCGGTTCGCGTCCCTGGGCCTGGACATGTCGGCGTTCCGGTACTGCGACGCGTCGCTGCCGTACGGCGAGCGGGTGCGCGACCTGGTGGGCCGGCTGACGCTGGAGGAGAAGGTGGGCAACCTCGGGGACCGGTCCAGGGGCGCGCCGCGCGTGGGCCTGCCGCCGTACATGTGGTGGGGCGAGGCCCTGCACGGCGTCTCCGACGTGGGGCCCAAGGGCACCTGGTTCGGCGACGTGGTCCCCGGCGCCACCAGCTTCCCGCTCGTCATCACCAGCGCGGCGGCGTTCAACGAGACGCTGTGGCGGGCCGTGGGCGGCGCGGTGTCCACGGAGGTCCGGGCCATGTACAACCTGGGCCACGCGGAGCTCACGTACTGGAGCCCCAACATCAACGTGGTGCGCGACCCGCGGTGGGGCCGCGCCAGCGAGACCCCCGGCGAGGACCCCTTCCTCGTCGGCCGCTACGCCGTCAACTTCGTCCGCGGCATGCAGGACATCGTCGACCTCGACGGCGCCGCCGCCGAGGAAATCGACCCGTTCACGCGGCGCATCAAGGTGTCCAGCTGCTGCAAGCACTTCACGGCCTACGACGTGGACGCGTGGTTCAAGGCGGACCGCTACACGTTCGACGCGCGCGTGCAGGAGCGCGACATGATCGAGACCTTCGAGCGGCCCTTCGAGATGTGCGTCCGCGACGGCGACGCCAGCTGCGTCATGTGCTCCTACAACCGCATCAACGGCGTCCCCGCCTGCGCCGACCACCGCCTCCTCACCGAGACGGTACGCGACCAGTGGCAGCTCCACGGGTACGTCGTCTCCGACTGCGACTCGGTCCGCGTCATGTTCAAGTACGCCAAGTGGCTCAACCTCACCGCCGTAGAGGCCACCGCCGCCACCATGAAGGCCGGGCTCGACCTCGACTGCGGCATGTTCTGGGAGCCCGGCGTCAGCGACTTCTTCACCACCTACGGCGTCCGCGCCGTCAGGCAGGGGAAGCTCGCCGAGGCCGACGTGGACAACGCCCTGGCCAACAACTACCTCACGCTCATGCGGCTCGGCTTCTTCGACGGCTCGCCGGAGTTCGAGGCGCTCGGCGTGGACGACGTGTGCAGCGAGGCGCACAAGGAGCTGGCCGCCGATGCGGCCAGGCAGGGGATGGTGCTCCTCAAGAACGACGCCGCCAGGCTCCCGTTGGACACCGACAAGGTTCTCTCGGTGGCGTTGGTTGGCCTGTTGCAGCACATTAATGCCACCGACGTCATGCTGGGAGACTACCGAGGCAAGTAAAAACTTTCATTTGTTACGGTGGCCTCCTCCCTCTGTAATTGTCATGTGGAGTAAAAAGATTCTTCTTGGTTTCTACTCCTACCTGGAACGCAGGCACGCCGTGCAGGGTTGTGACGCCGTACGACGGCATAAGGAAGATGGTCAATGGTGCCACGTACTTGCGCGCGTGCGACAGTGGGGCGTGTGGCACGGCCGCGAACACAGTCGACGCGACCATCGTCATCGCCGGCCTCAACATGAGCGTCGAGAGGGAGAGCAACGACAGGGAGGACCTCCTCCTGCCGTGGAACCAGACCGGCTGGATCAGTGCCGTCGCCGCCGCGTCCCCGGACCCCATCATCCTCGTGATCATGTCGGCCGGCGGCGTGGACGTCTCCTTCGCGCAGAACAACCCCAAGATCGGCGCCATCGTCTGGGCCGGGTACCCTGGCGAGGAAGGCGGCACGGCCATCGCCGATGTTCTCTTCGGAAAATACAATCCAGGTACTTGATTCACAAACGTGTGTTGTCTATCATCCAACAATGAATTGGACATCCGTTCCCTGATGATACGTATACATTTCTCAAACACATTTTTCTAATTGGATCATCACGGAACAGGAGGAAGACTGCCACTGACCTGGTTCAAGAACGACTACATCAACCAGATCCCGATGACGACCATGGCGCTGCGTCCCGACGCCAAGCACGGCTACCCGGGCCGGACCTACAAGTTCTACGGCGGCCCGGACGTGCTCTATCCGTTCGGGCACGGCCTCAGCTACACCACCTTCACCTACACCTCCGGCACCGCCGCCGCCACGGTCGCCATCAAGGTCAGCGACTGGGAGCACTGCAAGGCGCTCACGTACAAGCCGGGGGTGCAGTCGCCGGCGTGCCCCGCCGTCAACGTCGCCAGCCACCGGTGCGACGAGGCGGTGAGCTTCACCCTCGCCGTGGCGAACACCGGCGGCGTGGCCGGCGACCACGTGGTGGCGGTGTACACCGCGCCGCCGCCCGAGGTGGACGACGCGCCGCTCAAGCAGCTGGTGGCGTTCCGGAGGGTGTTCGTGCCCGCCGGCGCCGCCGTCGACGTGGCGTTCACGCTGAACGTGTGCAAGGCGTTCGGGATCGTCGAGAAGACGGCGTACACCGTCGTGCCGTCGGGAGTCAGCACGGTCCTCGTCGGGGACGGCGCGACGTCGCTGTCGTTCCCGGTCAAGATCGAGTTCGCACTATAGATCATGGATCGACCAGTATTCTTTCCGGAGACCAAGGGAGTTCGTCATTGATTGTTTTGCCTGAAGGTAGTAACGATTAAAGCTATAGGGATCAAAAGTCATAGCAAGTGTAATTACTTTACACGGTGCTGTACAAAACAGGAGCAGATGCATCACTTCAACATGAACAGGTGCTACTAATTCGGTGAGAAATTGTACTCGCTGTTTCACGGAATAACAATGATGTTGGCCAACAGCCATGGTGGCTCGTGACTTTGAGTTGTAGTGTTGTGAACTTTTACATACCTCGCTCACATGACACTGTTACTTGTTCAGAAATAACGGGCCCCAACCACGGATCCTGCCAACGCTCAGGATTCCATCTCGATTCTGCAATATACAGGTCACATTTGACATTTGTGGTGCTACCCACTCTGTTTCCTGGTCATTCTCAAAATGGGCAATGCCTTTTGTTTGCACTTTTTTTTGCGAGAAAAAAAGGTACATAAAACATTATCAGCAACATACTTTTGATGCTTTATCTTCGACTCTACTCATAAAGTGTGAGATTTTAGCTGGAAGCGCTGGAAGTTTTAGCTGAACCATTTCATGTCATCTTATTAATGGAAAATCTGGTAAAATCTCTGAAATTATTAAAATCGTCACATGCACGGCAATCCTCCAAAATATGGCCCGTCTTCTGAATGCAAACGGGATTGCCAGTCAGTGGCGAGTCCAGGCCCAAAACTGGGGGTGGGCCGGAAGCTAGCTGGGCTGATGGGGGTGGGCCGGAAAATAGGGAAAAAAGAAAAATTCTACTGTTCACGGGTGCTACAGTGCTAGAAATGGAGGCTGAGCTGAATCTGGGGGTGGGCCGCGGCCCACCCGGCCCACCCCTTAGACTCGCCCCTGTTGCCAGTGTAAGGACCACGGTGTATGCTACTCTCGATAAGCCCAACCCGTTTTCTATCGGGTTAATTGCAACTCCTACCCCATAACATGGTTTGCTCGACAAATTAAATATTAAAACAACGAGCTAACAATAGTACAAACAATCGGAAAAAATCTAGCTTTAGTATTTAATGATCGAGAATGCAACAATGTATATTTGTGCCAAGTTTCAAGTCCTAATGTATTATATAGGTATTGAAATAAAATAGTTGAAAATAATTGTTAAACAGTCATAGTTGTCACGGACGAGAGCCTTCAGAATCGTACTGTGTTGCAGACAAATTTGACTTTGTTGATGTGTTGAAGACAAAGCCACGTTTTCTTAGTGTGTTACAGACAATTTTGCCTACAAATAATGATGATGCTCAAACTTCAGATTTGGGACCAATTAATCCTAGCAACGTCGATAAGTAAAATTCACCACCCTTTGCTCCTTTAGCATGAACACATGTTGTATTTCTTAATTTGTATTGGAAATAAAAACCAACTTGTAGTTATATTTCTCTGTTATTTCCTTTCCATTTGTAGAGGCCCCATTTGTTTTTCACAAAGGGACTTCAAAGTTCAAAATAAGAGGTATGGCCCTGCCTCCTCGTCTTTCTTTTCTTCATCGTCATTGGAGTTGGGGCTCGGCAAGGAGGATAAATCTCCAGAGGACGTCCCTTGAATGCATGCATCATCGTCAAGTCCCCTCCCCATTTCTTCGCCGGAAAGGGGGGGGGGGGGATTAGAGTGCTTCTATAGTTTTATCAGCACAATCAATCTATACGTTGTAGACTTTTTTTAATCTATTAAACCATGACTGCTTAACTCGATCACTTTTCAAGCAGGAGGAGAGACCCACGAGAAAACGATCAAAATAGCGATACAACTAAAGATTATGGCTAAATCTATCCCCAATTGACCACTGTAGTGATTGGTACGTTGTGTCCAGCGAATCAATGAGGGGGCATAGGCCCCCTTTGATTTTAGCTTGTGAACATAGATTATGAAGAGCTAGATTTTGAGTCTGAATTCTACAATCCGAAGCTCTAGATTCCACAATTTCATAATCTACTCAGAACCAACTTTTAGTAGATTATGGCCCAAATATTAACTCACTAAATGACTGAACAATAATCGTCTTTTTAAAAAAATATGAGATCCCACAATCTAAAATCTAGATTATCGACCCTTATATTGACTCTTCTATTTTTAAAATATGAGATTCAAGCAAACAAATAATCCTCATAAATTGACTCTTATATTTTTAAAATATCATATTTCATGATCTAAAATCTAAATTGTGGAATCTAAAGCTGAAACAAAGAGGCCATAGTTCAGAGCCTGGGAGTGGATCCGTGCAAAAGTCATAAAATGTGTAATTACTTTACACGGTGCTAGTACAAAAAAAATATCCATCACTTCAACATGAACAAATACTACTACTAATTAGGTGAGAAATTGTATTTGCTATTTCATGAAATAACATGTGATGTTAGCCAATAGCCATGACGATTTCCTTTCCCTACGATATCTAAACAGACTCTAGGGAACTTATCTTTCCTTAGGACTTTAAATACCCTAAGGAAACAAGAAAATTCCTAGGGGAACTGGGGAATTCCAGTAGTGGTGGCTTGTGGTTGTTGTGAACTTTTACATAACCTGCTCACATGATGCTGTCACTTGTTCAGAATAACATGGCCCCAACCAAAGTTTCAATAACCGGCCGAGCCATGGAAACCGGACCATTCCGGTTTAGTCAAAAACCGGTCAAAAACAGCCAAAACCGATCAAATTTCGTCAAATATGCAAATTTGTTTGAAATTCAAAACCAAAAACCAGAAAACAGGTGGAACCGGACAGGACCGGTTTTCGGTTTCCTGCATTTTGATCAACATAAAACGTTATCAGCATCATTTTTTGACGCTTCATCTTTGACTCTATCTACTCATAAAGTGTGAGATTTAGCTGGAAGTTTTTGCTGAAGCATTTCATGTCATCTTATTAGTTGACACTACGGCAAATTCTCTGATGATGTGAAAATCGTCATATGCACGGCAATCCTCCGAAATTCCAAATAAGGCCGCTCCTCTGTTCTGGACGCCAATGCTATTCTGATATAGAGTCGAGCCCAGCCCGTTTTCAATCTGAGTTAGGCTGAAACTGTTAGTGGAGCACATTCCGGCCATGATCCACAAGAGGTGCTGGGCTCATGCCTTCTCAAGCATGTACTTTTCTTATACTGTATTTCTTTTGTAAATACAGTATAAGAATGTACTTCTCAAGCATGCCACACACGCGCGACTCGTCCCTTCTCGTTTCTTCTCTACAGTAACCCAGAGAGGCGAACAGAGGCGGCGCCGTTTTCCGACGTCGATTCGCCCGTTTTCCAGCCTCAGGCGGCCTCTCCGGCGCCGGAGTGCTTGGGATGGGTTGAATCGACGTCCGGTGTATATACTACCTTTCTAGTTTTGTAGTTACCTAGGCTTGGTAGTTAGGTTTCCGGCGGATCTTGGTGTTTTGCCGGTATAGTTGTCTCTGGCGGCGATTCTGGAGTTGAAGAAGTCGATGTCGACGGCGACGGCTCTGGTGTTGCGGTCTGGAGGTGTGCTTTCCTCTCTTTTGCGAAGGGGAGGAATCTTTTGTGCCCTCGCCGGCGTTGGTGCTGGCGGTGGTGGATTTTGTCTTCGGGTGGACTCCGTCACGGCTGGTGGGGTTCACCTGTTGCTGTCGGTGGCTGTCAGCGTCCGTGGCGGCGCTGCCGGCCGGCGGCTCTTCTCGTCGTTGCTGGCGGTTTCTTGTCGGTGTGGTGGCGGTGCTCTGCGTCGCGGTGGCGGCGCGCCAGTCGGCGTTGCGGCTGCTGTGGCGTGAGGCCTGGAGCGGCGAGGCTCGGCCCGGCGACGCGTTCATCAGTGGCGGGACTTACGGCGGCGACGACTTTTTGCTCCTCTTCCCTCCTTCCCGGCGGGTTGCTGTTGCCCCTGTGGGCTTCTTGCCGATGGCTTCTTCGGCGGCGGCGTTGCCCGGGGATGAGGATGAGTGAGATCTGTGTCCTCCCTTCGGCGGAAGAGAGGAATCCTAGGTTTCCAGGCAGCGGCGTTCAGGCGGCGGCAATGTCGTCGTCAGGGGAATAAGTTCTTCTGAGCTCTGCCCCGTCTCGTTGGCGTCCTCTCCTCCGACGTCGGCGATGAGCTTGTGAAGTCCTATTTCGGAGGGTTGGCATCTTCTTTCGCATACCTCTCACCGCGTGGTAACAGTCGTGCAAGATCTCTGGAAGGACGCGTTTCTTCGCTCTGTTTAGGTGTAGGTCTTGTTGTGTGTGTAGGCGTTGTTTGCTTGTATGCGCATGAACAGATACTACACTTTAATACAGATTTGAGAGGTTCAAAAAAAAATAAAAATAAAAAAGGGACAAACGAGGGGATGCTATAGTGTGAACTAAGCATTATCAAGTCTCAAGTAAAATTAAGGAAAGCGCTATGGCCATTTGCATCACGACGATATTCCAGTAGATACAATACAAGATACAAATCTTCATCGCTAGCCATGAAAGCCGGCACGAACAGCCTCCATGTCTAGATATGAACGTAACACATAACAGACCTGAAACGACAAGATCGACGTAACGAGGAAACCAGAGCCGATTCTTTCTTCGCGACTCCTGTCCCTGTCACCGCACGGCGTCACACCACACTGATCCATCGATCGTGTCCAGCCCGCTGTCACCACCACCTTGTCGCTGCTATTCGCGGACGCTAGCTGCGTCCATGCATGAAACTCTCCCGAACGGGAACGCGCCACGGCCACACGATACAGCTACTGCCTGCCTCGTCATCTGATCGCCGCGCCGGCGTGCCTCTCTTCTGGTTGACGCGCCGATGTCAGGCCGGCGAACGAGAGGTCGAGGCTGCTGGTGCACGCTTCGTCGTCGATCGGTTGATTTGATAGCTGAGGTAAGATGGTTGCCGCTCGCGCGAACGCGTCGCCGCGTCAGCGTAATGATCAGTCCGGCACGTTTCGATCAGTCGCCGGAACGGAACGGAACGGAGATGTGCACGGCAATTCGGGCATTAACTCCGGGGCATTCTTGTCGCATCGAACCACAATGGCCGGAGGAACGGATTCGAAGTTGACGGCTTTCGTCTCATCATGCACCTAATACGTGTGCAGTTTTGTTAATATACTCACATGACGTACTACATACTTGTAGTAGAAAACATGATTTGTATACGCACATGATGCGTAGTACACATGCACACACACTGATTGATTGCTGCCCTTCTCCTTCGGAGATTCCCATTCCGCTTTTGCCATGGCAGCCGGCAGACGGGCGAATTGGATCGGCGGTCGATGCGTGCGGCACAGGCGTTCTCTCGTTGGCCGCGCCTGCATGCGCGGCGGAGTTAAAGGTGCTGTACTGTACTGACCGCCGAGACGAGCCGAGCTGAGCTGGAGAGCACGTTGATCAAGCAGCGGGCCGGTTCATTCATTCGCCGAGTCGCCGCAGTTGGTTGGTTGCGCAGGCCCTGCATGCGTGCGTGGCGGCGCTTTGGTGATGGCAGCTGGGTCCTGTGGGTTGAGTGGTGTGATTGGCATCTAGCTAGCTATAGGTCACCCGGCCGGCCCCTGAAACGGCCAAATGGGTCTTTCTTTGCTTGCACGAATTAGTTCGTTTCATTTCAGCCGGTTCATGGGAACATCTTTTCTTCCCACTTCTTTTCTTCAGCCCGCTTTTGTGATTTCTTGGGCGCTCATCGGTCTTTGCAGTGCGCAACAAGGTAGGAACACGAAGAAAAGGGTCTTCTTCACATTGCTTCTGTATTTGACCAACGAACAGGTTAGGAGACTGATACACTACCAGGTCCACTCCGGACAACTATTTTTTGGCTGCTTGTGTTGATTAGATCTTGGAAAAGATTTCATTGCTAGCTACCAATATATATACAGCAAATACGTACGAGTACAATGATCGTGGTTTCTAAAAAAAGTTGATCTTGCACGAACTTCCTTTGCCCACATAGCTATTTATTTCAGGCATGAAACGGACTGCTATAAGCAAAGGTTTTAATTAGTACAAAATAGTGACGTGTTTGGTTAAACTGATTAATTAGGTGCAATTATAGCATGGGCTATGCAATAATTTTGGAATAGCCAAATGAAAGCGCTCAATGTGTTTGATGTTACTAATTCGGACTCTAGAAGCAGCGATAAAAGTTACGATCAAATGCAATTGATTTATGTATCGGTGGAAACTTCATGTTGGAATGAATAACACTACTGCAATTTGCAAGCTAGATCTGGAAATTCACAAGACACAATAAATATAAAATTTTGTGATGTAACAGAAATATCAAGAATGCGCGCATGGCACAATTTTCATCATCACATTAATAATCTTATATATGCGATGCTATAGTGGCGTCACGGCTAATGTAAAAATATATTACGTCATGTAAAAATATAGCTATATATGCTAGGTAAACACATGCACGTAATTAATCTGCACTGCCAAAATCTAAGAATAAACATAATTCTTAGCTCGTTTTGTGTTTCCATTTGGACTCAAGCAATCATAAATAGCGTGATACTAAAGTTATTAATGCACCCATTGGTGAAAAACTCATGTTTAAATAAATAGCACCACAATTTGCAGTAAGATACGGAAATCACTTCTGAGCAAAGGGGCGACCAGAATGGTAGGATCTTCATCATGAATTTAACATATCTTGTGACGAAATAGTATGTCACGGCAACTGTCATATATATCGTGCCATGTAAAACTACCTACACATTTCTGAAATGATTTAATGGTGTTATACACATGAATTTTATATGATTGAATTTCTTAAAAGGGAAGAATAAATTTAAAAAACCTTGCAGAGCACAAACTTCTATTGCCTGATTGACTAGTACTACTAATTAATTTCAGGCACAAGCTGACAAACTGCTATATAAGCAAGAACCTAAAAAGCAGCACAGTTGTGATGATAAGGCACCAATTATAGCATGAGCTATGCAATAACTTAGAGAAGCAAAATCAAAATGCTCAGTTTGTTGCTTGTTTCCGTGTGGACTCTAGCTAGAAGCAATTATAAAGATATAGTGAGATTAAAAGCAAGTGATTCGTCCATTAGGAAAATTCCCAAGTTGGAGCAATTAATTAGCACCGCAATTTTCAGCAAGATTTGAAAATGACCACTTAAAGTCTGACAAAGCATGCAAAGCACGTCATTCTAGAATGTTATACAGCTCTTTTCCCATGAAATACATTATGTGATATATAGTGATTTCAGGGCAATCGTCAGCGTCGAATTTCTAGAATTTGGTCTGGTTTTCATGATCCTAAGGATCAGGGGCGAAGCTACCCATAGCCATCACCCCGACGAATTTTCGTAAATTCCACTGAAACTACTGTGCATCAGAGGCGCCGACTCCGTCGAACAACCCGGCAACGGCAGCGGCTGGCTTCGCCCCTGTTAAGGATATCGAGAAAAGAAGAGAAAAAGGCTGGACGGGCATTTTCTCTCCCCTAACGGCCAGTCAAGAAAAGCAAGCATGAGCACGATCAGTGCATAAGTATTTCAGTTTGGTCGTTGCATGGCCAAAGTTATGTGTATATTAATGGGTTTAATTATTAGATGCAATTGGGATTTGTTTGGTTCCTGGATTTCAGAACTTTAGAAATACTGAAATATATTTCCCGTTTCTTAAAAAAAAAACCTTTAGGTATATGTTCACGTGGATGTAGCTAGCTGCACCATCCTAGTTAGCCCGTTCTTCCGGGTCTAGCTAGCTAGCGAGGATTCACTAATCCAGGAATGCTTCAGTTTCGTTTTGACACGCTTCATCAGTTTCTACCTTGTCGAAAGGGAAATCGCTGATGAATGTAGCCTTTATATATATCTGGGTGAAGGGGCCGCCGAATAAGGTGACCGCGCGACAGCTGTGGAGCCGCCTCGGCTGGAGCATTAGGTGGCGAGTGCGTTCTATCCTGTGCGATGGCATGCGGTTTCATCAGGTGGAATATCACGTGATGACGTTTTCTCGCGCATGAAACGAACGAACGAACGAACAAACGGCATGGCGCTTTCAGCCTCTTTTGGAACGGTTTCGGTTCGTGCCTTCCGCCTCCTCCACCATGTTGCCGCGTCGCGCAGCTTGCTGACGCGAGGATGGCAGGAAATAAGGCCACGCGCCACTGACGCCGCGCGTCCGGTTCGATCAGTCGGCGAGCCGAACAAGAAACCGCTCCAGAAAAGCAAGTTCACGGCGAGAGACGTCACGCCGCAGATCGCAAACGAAATGCCACAAGTAGTAGTAGTAGTGCAGCCCCGTCCGGCCGCCTAAGTATCTCCTTGTTTCTCATCACTAACAGTATCTTCAGATATTCATTCCCCCGCAAAGAAAAAGATTTCAGATATTCATATCTTGATTTCGTTCAAAAGAAAAGATTATTTAAATCTAGCACTACGAGTATTTAAATACAAGTATATAAATTGCGCAGGAACTTGAGGTCGAGCGAGATCAACTCTGGTGCTCCCACCTCTTGTGGTGCTACCATGCTCTCACGCACTGTAGCACCCAAAACATGCAACCAAAAATTGCAACAAAAATATGAATGGATAGCTCATGCAACGATCTACAATTCATATTTTTGGTTGAGATGCAACCGAAGCTCGTGCAAGAAGATACAAAAAGAGAAATCAGACGTTGAATAGTAACGGGTTGCGGGTTCTTGATAAACAGTTGCAACCCGCACTATTCACAGTCTGATTTCTCTTTTTTGTATCTTCTTGCAAGAGCTTCGGTTGCACCTCAACCAAAAATATGAATTGTAGATCGTTGCATGAGCTATCCATTCATATTTTTGTTGCAATTTTTGATTGCATGTTTTGGGTGCTACAGTGCGTGGGAGCACAGTAGCACCACAAGAGGCGGGAGCACCAGATCTTTTCTCGAGGTCGAGCTGTTTTTCGTTTCGAAGAGGGGAAATGAAGCGGCAACACTCTTGGGTGGCGCTAGGCGGCGGCGTGTGCCAGCTTGCGCGCGCGTCCCTGTTCGTGACAATTAAGCAGGGCCAGCTACCTGTGCGAGCGTATAGCTGCCAGACCTCGCTAGCTAATAAGCTAATGCTGCAACGCATGGGAGGGGAGAGGGTGACGTGTCCTCGATTTGGTATGCCCTTTATCGCTTGTGGAATGCAGATCGAGCTCCCTTTTTTCAGTTATTACCAGGTTTCGTTTCACTGCTGCAAGTCGTCGCCACCTTCTCCGTCAGGCCGGCCGTCAGTCACCACTTTGGTCCCTCTCTCTCCTTTTCTCTCTCCACTACCACCACCCTATATATACGCACGCCTTCTCTCCTCTCCTCTGAGCCTAATAGTATGTCGTAGCGGCAGTAGCCAGCCTCTCCAGCCATCAGTCATCAATACTAGCACTAGCTGCATCTCACACCGCCCCCGGCCGAATCCCACCGAGCCTAGCTACATCGATCGATTGCTGAATTAAGCGTTTAGAGAGAGAAGGGGAGGAGAGGAGAGGGTGCAGAAGATCTTTGGACATGGGGAAGGACTACCTGCCGGCCATTGCCATGGTGCTGGTGCAGCTGGGTTTCGCCGGCATGAACGTGCTGTCCAAGCTGGCGCTCGACGCCGGCATGAGCCCCTACGTCGTCACCTCCTACCGCAACCTCATCGCCGCCGCCTTCATCGCCCCCCTCGCAGCCGCCTTCGAGAGGTACAAAATCTTTCGATTAGTCGCTTACCACAACAACCTTCGTCGTCATTCTGTTTGTTGTCGCTTTTGTACATGTTCGCGTCTGCATGCGTGTAAAGGTGCATGTACCGGACGATGCATCAAGGCTCAGTTCAGGAGATCTCTCCCCAGCTAGCTATTATTTCCTTCACGGCTTCTTCACTGGCATTGATGTATTTATCGAGCAATGCCTTTTCGAGTGTTTTTTTCCCTTTGGGTTTCTAAAGATAAGATCTTCCCTGTCAGCAGATTAGCTTCATCGATTTTCAGTTTTCTTTTTCCTTCCTTCCAAAAGAAGTTTGCCATGAGTATTCGTTGGAAGCATTCTGCACGTTGCTTCTCAATCTGTACAACAGTAGTGTTCACTATTTGCCAGGAATAGATAGACTCTTGCTCTCTCTTAAGAGGTTTGTCTCTTGTTTGAGTTTGTTCTGTGTACTGTATATGATTAGGAAGGAGATCGAGCAAGTAATGCCATAACTGCTCTAGGCATACGACGAGGCCGTCCGTCCTTGCTGTAATTTGCAGTGCTGGCCAGGCCACCTTTGTCGCCACGTGGATGAATCAAACCAATACACACACATACACACACATATATATATATATATATATCTACTCTTGTTGTAATCGTTGCAAAGAATTGTTTCACTAACAGTTTTGCCTCTTTGTTGAATCTTCGTGTGCAGAAGAAGCGGGGTGGCCATGATCACCAAGAAAGTGCTGCTGCAGATATTCCTCTGCTCCATTTTCGGGTACGTACGTCCTTCGTTCCGTGTAGCTTCTTCTTCCTCGTGAAGATGGATGCATACCCACTTGCAGTAGTGGCCTCCCAAAATTAGAGAAGCAAAGGTGCACCATACTTACAAATCCTGCAGTTGTCAGTCCAGTATGCTAGCTACACAACCACGCACGAACACGGAAACGTGTCCTCGTTTCTCTCTAGCCTGCTGGCCTGGCAGCCAGGTCCTCTTCTTTCTTCGTGCGCGTCACGAGAAGGGCAGGCCACCCAGTTGCATGCCTGGGCGTCCTTCTCTGTTCCCACCACCTGGCTCATCTCCCGCATTTGTGCGGGACACACGGGCCCCTTCTCCTTCCAGGGAAAAGGGACACGCTTCTTCTCGGATGTCGCGCTGGCTTTGCCGTTAAAGTGCGTAGTACTACCGGTTTCGATGACCGATGAAAGATCGCGTCTTGTTTATTAATTGGAATGATTGAGCAAGTCCTTTTTGTTGGTCAATCTGATGTCCGCGAGTTTTCGGAGATGTTTGGGATGTGAGTGTGACAGTCGTAGTGTAGACAAGTGGTAAACAATTAATTGTCACTCAAACCCGGTCGACTCAGCCGAGATTCGGAGCAGAATGTTTCAACTGCAAACATGTAATTTTGCACATGTATAGATTTGCAACAGATTGACTTGTACTACTGTATTTGACTGATCTGTAGTGTGCTGGATCTACTACGCACTGCAGGGCGACGCTGAACCAGGTGCTCTACTTCGTGGGCCTCAAGACCACCACCCCGACGGTGGCGTGCGCGCTCTCCAACACGCTGCCGGCGATGACCTTCATCCTGGCGGCGGCGCTCAAGATGGAGACGGTGCGGCCGCGCACGCCGGCGGGGCAGGCCAAGGTGGTCGGCACCGCCATCTGCGTCGGGGGCTCCATGATCATGCCCTTCTACAAGGGCCCCCTGCTCCGGATCTGGGCGTCCCCCATCCACTGGCGCTTCGCCGAGCACACCTCCGGCGCCGCCGCCGCCGCCGGCGGACACGCGGCCATCCTCGGCGACGTGCTCATCATCGGGAGCTGCGTCGCGTGGGCCGTATGGTTCGTCATCCAGACCAGGATGTCGTCGGAGGGGTTCTCGGCGCCGTACACGACCACGACGATCATGTGCCTCATGGCCGGGGTGCAGTGCGCGGGCATCAGCGCAGCCATGGACCGGAGCGTCGCCGCCTGGAAGCTCGGATTCGACATCAGGCTCTACTCCGTGCTCTACATCGTAATCAAGCTCTCTCATCGATCGTTCTCTTAGTTTTTTGAACACGAACAATCCACAGAAACATCTTACACTCATGGTGGTACATGGATGAATGCAGGGGATCGTGGGCTCCGGGATCGCGTTCGCGCTCATGTCGTGGTGCATCCAGGTGCGCGGCCCGCTGTACGTGTCCATGTTCAGCCCGCTGCTGCTCGTCGTCGTCGCCATCGTCGGATGGGGCATCCTCGGCGAGAAGATACACGTCGGGAGGTGATGACACCACCGAACATCCCAATACATTGCTCGACCTCTCTCTATGTCCTTGCTTGAGGCGTTTCTGATCTTGGAGTTCCTGTCGCTCACGAACCATCGCCATCTATCGTTGCAGTGCTATCGGCTCCGCCCTCATCGTCGCCGGGCTGTACATGGTGCTGTGGGGCAAGGGCAGGGAGGAGATGGACGGACCGGCCTTCGACGACGACGAGGAGGCCGCCGTGGGCACCGGCCTGAACGAGAAGCAGAGCAACGACCGCGACGCCATCATCAGCTTGCAGGTGCTCGGTCCTGCAACTACTGCGCCTAAGCAAGACGCCACCCGGAACGGCAACAACTGACGGTGATGGGGACATTCATGGCGCACTGCGAAATTCAGGAATGCTGATCTGACGCACATATACTTACATATATGTACTCTGTTCTGCCTCACGATCTTGCGAGGAAGGAGGGAAATTCAGACTGCGGAGAGGAAGAATAATAAGGGATTTTACCTCATATGGAAGAACAGCGACAAAGTGTAGGTGCATTGGTAAAGGCATGGTGAGGACGCACATTTATAGCTTGTTGGGAGTGGTTAGTTGGACAAGTTTAAGGGTGGTTTACTTTATTTGATTGTGTTTGTGGAGGAATGCTACATTTGTTTGTCGGTACGCAGTATATGAATTTTGCTACTTGGGTGATCTGAGTTAGTTTCTCTTCAAATATTTTCTTAGTCGTTCCATTTTGTTTGGATACTTTGTGTATTTGCATGCCGCGCTAGCGTGATGGATGGAAAACAAGACTGACGGAAAAGTAGCATTTCTGAAAGCAAATTTGGACACGGGTGAAATACCTTTTTTCCGAACTCTGTATTTTTCAGTAGCAGTCCTCCGAACACAAGCAGTACAGATAAACAAATCAATCGTTCCAAAACTGCCAACAGCATTAGTCGGCACCACAAAAGTTGCTCTATATATAGTTTACATGTATCATCCTGCAGCAGGGGCAACACCTGCCAGGTGAAAAAGAGCAATGTAACTTGATTGTTCAAGATGGTGAAATGATTCAAATAAAAATGTTCGAGCTCGAACAGCTCGGCCCAAGCATCTGTTCCCTGTTCGAAAGAGCCAGGAGGAGAAGTACTAAATCATTTTCACCCAGTTTGTTGGCCAATGTACGCCCTAATACATCTGCTGTGTCTATGTCCATACTAACAGTTTTTTCAGAGCAATGACGATCTTAAGGTTCTCCTGGTCAAGCCAATCAGCAAAATTTGAACGTTGTAACCAGCTTTGACCTGAATGATGAAGGCTGATTTATTAGGCAACTAATTCATAAAGGGAGATGGTACAAATCAGACTTAGCAAACAGGGAAAGTATTCTTTTTAGTGGCAGCTAAAGATAAAAAATAATACCATAATTTGGTATTCTAACTCTTTATGGCTTCATACAGTACTGTTAACATCCTTGCATGGGAATCACCTCTTATGCCATTAGTTCCTGTATGACAGCAATAATATGATTTCCTCAAACTGATCTGCTGCAAGATTAAAAGGTGAGTAGTGAAAAGAAACCAAGTGATAGAGCAAGGAATTCCCCTCCGGTCACTCTGTCAGGCCATTGACATTTTTTTTTGCGAAAAGAGAATTCTATTGATGTTAAAGCATATTACATCCCTTGATTACAATCCACATAATTCCACCTCCACGGATGAGAGACAAGAAACCTTAAAAAAGCCATAAATTCCACCATCTAGGATCACCATCCCAGACGGATATGCCACGGACGAAAACTCCGATCTGACGAATACGGCCATCTCACCATCCACCACTACCATCCTCATCTCTGACGGGGAAAGAATGAAACCCATCCTTTTCGCAAAAGAAGGGTAGACCGCTAACTTTCCACACGCAAATACGATGATTTGCCATCGACAAGCCTGTAGTCGAACTCATCGTCGCCTCCTTCACCAGTATCAATGTGAGAGAACACAAATCCGACCAACATCCAGATGGATGTCACCGGAAACCAAACTCTCACTAGCCCATAGCCATGGTTAGAAAGAACCACAACTAGACAAAGGAGGAGCCGGAATTCCTTATTCATAATCGACGATGACACCTTTGCCTTGCCATCACCGTCTGAACACTGAACCCACCATGTTTGTGCTAGAGAAGTTGCCGCCGCCACCGTTGTCGTCGCCAACATCGCCGCCTCCTTCACCTTCACCGAGCTTGCCATGGAGGCACCTAAACCTAACCCTAACAAAAACTAGTCCTGAAATCTGACGAGCACCGCCCAGCCGCGCCCACGCCCGACCTGAGAGACAGCCTCTCCCTCGCCCGGCGGCGAGGAAAGGCGCTCTTGAGGCCCCTGGCGCGAGCGGCAGGCGAGATCTTTGGTCGGCGGCGGCGCTTGTCTTTTTTGCTTGGCGCAGGCCATTGACATGTACAGGATAAATGAGTAAAATGCAAGATGAGGAAGTACCAAAACTTGTGAAGAGGGAGGTACCAAATAAACCCAGCTCTGCTCTGCTTTTGAGATTTCCAATTTTCCTAGACAACAAATTACACGACACCCAATACATATGACGCACACAGAGGGGCATCTTCTCTTCTTTTCTAATTGCTATATGACAAATGAGTAAAATGCATGAATGACCATTGTACTTGTTCACCTGTTTCCATTTGGCCATCGTACTCAACAAAGTGTAAATGATAGCCACTAATCTTGCTTGACCGTGTCAATACGGCCATTGTTTTACGTAGATGTCTATGTGGTATACGTATTTGCCGTGCAACATGAAATTTCAATCAAACATAGCCAAATAATGCACTCAAGTCACCTTTTTTGCACTTATCCGCTTCTACTTGGTTCGTTTTCTATACAAAAATGACGATAAATTGAGTTTGAGTCACCCCAAATATCTCAATTCATATTGCACATCGAACACAACAGGGAGGCTCATGTACTGCAAGTGCCACTTGAATCATAACATGTTGTCACAATCTTAATCGGCACATCTTATGTTAACCAATTGAACTAAAGTGTCAAAAAGGGGCAAAAATAACACAGATCGCAAGTATCACCAGCCAACGTCTGTTTGCCAACGGCAAATTTATAAATTTTGTTTTAAAAAAACCCAATATAATGATAAATTTGATCGACTATCTATGTTTGTAATGGAACAAGTATAAAGAATAAATAGGTGGAAGGGGATAACTACAAAAGGAGAGTACGTGCATTATTATCTAACCATAGTTGATTGAATATCTACTATAAACATGTAAATACGTATGTGACAGACAAATATGTATGATAATGACCGTATTGACACAGTCAAACAAGATTGGTGACCATAATATGCACTTTTATGAGTACAATGGTCAAATTGAAACAGGCGGACAAGTACAATGGCCTTTCACGTGTTTTACTCATGACAAATTACCAGTTGCGTATTCAAAAAGAAAAAAAAAGAGTTGTGTGACAATACAATTCTTTAGAGTTCTACGATGCATCCTACTGTCATACAAAATCAGTAGCAAGCACCAAAATTCAGATACAGTATACACGATGTATCATAGTTTATCATAAGTGTAGAAGAGGCTATCTGGTCGCTAAGCCGAAGATGAAAGAAATTAATTAAAAATAACAATAAAGTTGTAACAAAGATGGAAAAACATTAAGAGCCATTCCCATTCCTTTTTCTGAACGTAAAAACTGAATCTGAAATTGAACGTGTGGGAACACGTGTTTTTATTATTAACTAGTATGGCTGCCCGCGCATTTGCGCTGCTAGACTTAATATACTATTTAAAATATTTTTATATTATTGTAGAAGTTTAACATAATTTATTGTTATTATCTATTTTATACTCTATATTTATAAAATGGTAGACAATAGATTGGAGAATTTTCTCACCGTCCCTCAATTTGAGTGTCAGATGAGTCATCATTTATCTAACAATGTATTTAATTTATTTTAGAAGTGAGGTTGGTTCAAACGTGTCATGCTAAACAACTAACATAACTCATGGTAGGAAAAAAGGATGTGTCGTGCTACAAATAAATCTTTCGAAGGAAATGTGTCATGCTAAAAAAAAGATAATGTGCCATTCTAGCTAGACATATATCACGATGTATTTTTATAACGGTGTATTTAGAAATCGGGATTAAGTGTTTATTGGATATTTTTATTATTCTAAAATTTAGCTATTTGCTCATAATGGTATGGTTGGTAAATTAAAGTAAGAATTAGAGATATTTTTATCTATTTTTAATCCAAATTTAGGTTTTTTGACTTGTAAGGGCATGGACGGTGCTTTAGAATTAGGTGTGAAAGGTATTTTTGGTTATTTTTTATTATTCTGAATTTAGCTATTTTTTACTCATAATGGCATGGTGGGTAATTTAGAAATAGGTGTGACGGGTATTTTTGGCTATTTTTATTATTTCGAATTTAGCTATTTTATAGATATTTTTAGGGGGTTTTCTGACTAATAGTTTCATAATGGCAGTGGTGGGTAATTTTCTCTTTTTATTTTCTCGGATTAACGTGGGAATTTCTAGCATTTTAGAGCGAACGTGGTGGCTCCTTTTCGTCGTCAAATATATATATAATAGATTATTCAAATAATAGCAGGGGAGAGCTATTCTTGCCAGCTACCTTCGGAGGAGAATAACTGAATTTGAGCCAGAGGTACATGCAAATTACTCGGTGTCTTACTCTGCATCTCAAATTACTTGACGGGAAGGAAGATGGCATTGGCATATATATCAAACTTCAAGGTATTATGTGCATTCTGGACCTATCAAGGCTACCGCCCCTATATGTTCAGCTCCGGCGGATCTTGGTGTGAAATATGCATCGGCAGTCAGAGCCGGACGACGCATTTGAGTTTAAAGATAGGACACCACTAATCAGCTACCGGTAGCTAGATCAGGGCATTTAGCTACCAGTCCAAGTTCATCCTCCCTTCACTCCGTTGAGAGTCACCTCCATCTAAATGCCTGCGCGTAGCGCGCGCGGCAGCCCAGCACCTGCCTCCTTTGGTGTAGCTGCGCAATGAAGACTCGAGCCCCCAAGAAGGCAGAGGAACACCACGGGCGCCGCTATGCGCGAGACTGGTCGCTTGCTCGACAAAGTCAGCTACCACTAGCTAGATAGATTTTTCCTTAAAGATATTGCTTGCTGTGAACAGGAGGACCGCCAAGTTCGACCGTTTTCGGTTTCCGCACGTCAGGGATTTGGATTACAGCGTCAAAAGCAACAAGGCCACAATAACTGCAGGGTGTGACGGGGAGGCGCGCATTGTAGCCGGCGGTGATGATGGCGACATGATGGTCTTTGCGAGGCAGCGAGGGTCCAACGAGTGGGTGTTGGAGAAGAGGATACACATATCCGCAGAAATCCATGGTCTGCCACCGTATCGTGACTGGTTTTTCTTTTGTGATATGCCTGTTTCTGTCCATAGAGCATGCACAGTCCTTATTTGGGTGTTGCCAAATCTCTCAACGGGAGAGTGGAGGATCGACCTGGACCGCGAGACCGTTGAGCTGCTGGACCGCGTGCCCAGTATTCGATATCCCTGTGGGTTGCCATGGCCCCCGGTGTTGCGTGATTAGGCCAGTTTAATGGTCATTTCCATTTCACACTTTCTTAGAATGACATGTCACTTTTCTGGTCTTTTTCCGTGAAATGAAACTGTTTCTCCCAATACACAATTTCATTTCACAGTTTTATAGCCTTGCCAAAACAATAAATTGTTGCGTTATTGAAGTAGGAGTAGTGTTTAGTTCCCAAGAAAGCGCATGCTTTAATTTCTTTGAAGTAATAATATATCCATGGATTTTTTTTTTTGGCGATGAGGTTAGCAGACTACAATGCACGAGAGAGCGAGCGAGCGAGATGAGGTTAGCAGACTACAAAGAGAGAGAGAGAGAGAGGCTCTTGCCACCATGTCCAATTCAGAATGATACTGAGAACCTAAGATACACATAAATATTTTCCAAATAAAACCCGCATACCATGACTACCATTTATATGCTTCAGCCCAAAATATGAATCACCAGAATAATTCAATACTCTATGAATAGAGGATACAAGAACAATGCAAAGAAAAAGAAAAAAAAAGATTGCAATAAACCTGTTACAACTAAGTGAACTAGTATGGCTGCCCGCGCATTTGCGCGACTGGACTTACTATAATATTTAAAATATTTTTATATTATTGCAATAGTTTAATATAGTTTATTGTTATTACTTATTTTATACTTTATATTTATAAAACAGTAGAAAATAGATTGGAGAATTTCTCACCGTCCCTCAATTTAAGTGTGAGATGAGTCATCATTTATTGTCTTTTCTAACAATGTATTTGATTTTATTGTTGAAGTGAGGTCGGTTCAAACTTGGCATGCTAAAAATAAGATAATGTGCCATGCTAGCTAGAATGTCACGATGCATTTTTATAACGGTGTATTTAGAAAAATGGGGATGAAGTGTTTACTAGATATTTATATTATTCCAAAATTTAGCTATTTTGGGCTCATAATGGTATGTTTGGTAAATTAAAAATAAGAATTAAGGATATTTTTAGCTATTTTGTTTAATCCGAATTTAGTTTTTTTTACTTGTAATGGCATGGAGGGTAATTTAGAAATAGATGTGACGAGTATTTTTGGTTATTTTTTATTGTTCTGAACTTACCTTTTTTTTACTCATAATGGCATGGTGTGTAATTTAGAAATCGGTTTGAGGGGTATTTTTGGCTATTTTTTATTATTCCGAATTTAGCTATTTTATAAATATTTTTAGGGGGTTCTCAGAGTAATTGTTTCATAATGGTAATTTTCTTTTCTTATTTTCTCGGATTAACGTGGGAATTTCTAGCATTTTAGAGCGAACGTGGTGGTTCCTTTTTGTCGTCAAATATATATATATATATATATATAATAGATAGAAAATAACGTCAGCTTTTTTGGTAAATCAACAGCGTAATTAGTGATCCAACATACTACCCCCGTCACTAAATATAGGGCTTTCTAGCATTCAAACATAAAAATTTTAAAAGTCAAAACACCACCATACGTTTTATTTTTACCTCAACCCATCTCTCCAACAACCCTCCCTCCAACCACAAAGTTTGTCCTATCCTCAAAACGTCCTACATTTAGGAAAATATTCAAACTCCAAAAGGTCCTATATAAAAGAACGGAGGGAGTAGAGTGTTTGTATAAGTAGATTTAACTAATGGCTCCACCTTTGCGTAATTAGTGGGCCAACATAGAGTGTTTGTACCCTTGTAGATCTAAATTCATGCAATGCAAATACGAATACGAGTCAAAAAGAAATAATAGGTAATTATCAAAAAAAAAAAGTTACTTACCCTCATCCTCATCGCCCGGTTGGCCGTCACGGGCTGACAAGTAGAGAAAGACAGGACACGCAATAAACTCAATCGTAATAAAATTATTGCGTAATTAGTGGCCGATTATATTCGTAATTTTTAAATTTTTATTTTGCCCTTGTTTTTTCAACCTAGAGCTAAAGTTTACTCTCAGTGGAGGTGAAATCGTAATAAAATTATTGTGACTTTACTCCTAATAGGGTTAAACTCTGGCTTCAGTTTGAAACTAAGAGGTAAAATCATAAAGTAAAAAATTTGAAAGTGAAATCACAATTTAGCAGAGTGAGAGTAAAGACAATTGTCTCAAGAGAAAATCAATGACACGATGAAGTTGGGCTGTACAACAAAGACCAAGCGGGGAGCAAAAATAATGTAAAAAAATAACTACAAATAACAATCGTCTCGTCACTTGTCTCTATATCTGGCCAACGCCGGCACGGCACGGGCCCGGGAGAGGCACGGCACGGCCCGTCCAACTCAAAGGGCCGTGCCGTGCCAGCACGTGGGATGATCACCTTGGCCCAAGCACGGCCCTGCAACCCTTACACGGGTCGTGCCGTGCTTTTGGCCTTGAAGGCTAAGCAATACCGGCCAGCCTAGGCACGCCCCTTCCAGTGGACAATAAAAACCACAAGTCCGGATTAATTTTGCATGAATTAGCCTTTTTTCACTAGACATTCACTTAAACACAACAGATCTAAAGCAATAGCCATATTTCGACATGAAATTCACTTAAACATAACAAAACTGATGACAATGACATCCACACATGACTCAAACTCCAAGTCCACAAATGAGTTCATAACAGATTAACAGAATAGATGACATTCACGTATCCATGAGTCCAAGTCCACAAATAAGTTCACAAATCACAAGTTCACAGAATGACATAGATACTTTTAGTTCACAATATGGAGATCACCAAGCTTTAGAAAGAGCTGGTTAGCGTTACAAAATGGACTGCCTCATTAAAAACCTTTAGGTAAAACCTCTTTGAAGGGAAAAAGAGTACAGCCCCTGCTCTTTTAGGGCATGTACAACGGCATTAATTATGCCGTCTGTAAACAACCACGTCAGCATCATTAGCCTCAGTAAACATGATTAAATGAGGTGAGAGAGGCATGCCGTCGCCTCATGGGACGACGGCAAAGGCTCGTGCTCCCACACAAGTGGACGCGTTGTACCGCACGGCTCCCAGGCAAAACATCGTAGCTCGATTTGCTGTGGCGAGGAACCTCCGTCACCGACGTACAGTCGCGCAGCTCAAGCTTTGATCTTCTCCACCCGACGCCCGCTGCCGAGCACAGGCTAAAGCTCGATCTCCTCACTGACCGTCAGCCGCGCAGCGCAAGATTGAGCTCCGACCCCTCGACATCCAGTGAGCCTCGATTTGGCGGGCAAGCTCCACTTTCTTGCCATATCGAAAAAGAATTTAGGAACAGAACAACACGAACAATCTACAGGACTAGCGATTTCGTAGCCGGACGCCGCGCCGCGTGAGAGCTTGATCTTCTAGCCGGACGCCCACTTCGCAGCATGGGGCATGGGCTCGAGCTCGGGCTCCACTTTGCCCGCCGCGCAGCATGAGCTCGAGCTCTCCCCCACCAGTGAGGAGATAAACTCGAGAATCACCAGAGCAAAGAGAGAGAACGGGGAAAAGAGACGATTGGAGGAGATAAGCTCGAAAGCAAACTTTCCTTCTGGTGCACGAGGTATATGTGTCGTGCGTCCAATGGCTTAAAAATGAAAAATATACTAGTACACGACCAGTCTAAAATCAAATGTGTTTTAAGGATAACCTATAGTGATTTCATCTAATCAAAAGCTTGATACGATATATTATATATTTGTGCGTTTACTTAATCTAAAATGCATTCTCTTTTACAGGCAACAAAATGGTCCACATAGATCAAATATGTCTTTGATCGTCTTAGTTTATGATCTCATGCACAGACAGTCTAATAGACAACTCATTGTATAATCTGTCTGTTTAGCTGTCTGTGTGTGATAACCAAGATGTTTATAGACGGCAGCTGTCTAAACCTTTGTACATGTCCTTAGTGATCTCAGTCAAAATGTCCCAGCTTGTGCAGCAGGAACTTAGCCTCCTCCAGAGCCTCCACTTCCACTTCCACTTCCAGAACCAGAAGCACCAGCAGCATCAGCTCCTGCTGCTCCTGCTCCAGAAGCAGCAGGAGCAGCATCAGGTCCTCCACCATCCAGGTACATGTTGGCCATCTTCTCCACCAGCTCCTTGTCGACCATATTGTGCTGCTGTCGAGCATCGCCTTGCTCCCAGTCCTTAATCAGCGAAGCATCTCAACATGTTCAGGCGTCAAGCTCCGTCGACGTTCTTCAATCAACCTGCCACACAAAAGTGAAAGCAGACTCCGAAGAGATAGTAGAAACTTGCATAGTCATCATATCTTTAGCTAAGATAGATAAAACAAGATAAATCCTTCTATGATCTTGCTACCAGCTAAGAATGTTAAATGAATCATCAAACAGGGGACATAATCAGATTCTAAATAAGTGGCCAACTCAGAAGCAGTGGCAGCAGGTAAAGAAGGGGTAGGATCAGGTGAACCACCAGTAGATGCACCACCAAAAATTTTGTTCCATGAACAAACCTTCTTACCTCCACCTTGGCTAGCCTGATGTGGCCTCTGCAACCTGACTGCACCAAACTTAGACTCATATTTATTGAACAACTTAGTCAATTCAGCCCTCACATGAGTATAATAATTAGAGTAATCACGGTTAAGACATTGAGAAAGAAGATGCAGTGCATTGGCAAAGCCCTTGAGCTTAGCCCTAGGATCAAGAATGAATGCAAAAGAGTACAAGAGAGGAATGTTACCCCAATACTTCAAGAACTTGGTCTTCATGGGAACAATAACTTCTCTAAGCAGCTCATCGTTCTCAAACAAGCTCAAATGCTCAGCAATCTCAAGAATGCAATGCATCATTAAAGGAGATGTTGGGTAGTAAACCCCAGAAAGTGATACAGTAGACAGAGGAAACAGCTCCAAGAAGCATGTGTTCATCAACATGCCAGTATGCTGGTGTGAGCAAAAAGGGTGCTCTCCAACCTGATAGTTAGTCTGAATAAACACAGTAAAAGTTTCCTTGTATGGAAGAAGATGCTTAAGCATTAAGTAAGTAGCATTCCATCTAACATCCATGTATAAACCAAACTTACGAGGACGAGCACCAGATGCAATATAGAAAGATTTAAATGCAGCAATGCCTTGGTTAGATGAATTCAGAAAAGAAATGGCAGTTCTAAAGTCCTCAATGTAGGCCTAGATACGTTTCAGGCAAGATTTCACAATCAAATTGATGATATGACATGCACAACGCTGATGAAACAAACCAGAAGTAATAATAGCAACACCAGGAGCAGTAGGATGAGGCATAGGATTACCACCAATGTAAGCAGTTAAACGAGGAGCATTATCAAGAGTGATAGATAAAACCTTATTAAGCATGTAATACTCAGTAACAACTTGCAAAATACGATCAGCAATGTTAGCACCATGATGAGCACAATCAATCAATCTCATGCCAACAACACGCTTCTCTACTCCCAATCAGAAGTGAAAAAATGAAATACAACAGACAGATAGTCCTCCTTAGCATTACCACTCCAAATATCAGAAGTCAAACAAACATAGTTAGCTTGAGACAGCAAATCTTTCACAGCAAACAAGTGAAAGACTTCTCCATGTCCCTAGTAGTGATCTGCCTAGAAACATGCCTGAAGCTAGGGTTATGCGCAATCCTAATGTAATCCTCAAATGCAGGTTGCTCACCAAGATTCAGAGGCAAATCAAGTCTAGCAATGAAACGAACAAGCTCAGATCTAGAGCAACATCAGCATTGTATTGAAAGCGAGCAATAGCACCATCAGGATTAAGATGCAACTAAGACTGAGAAAATGAACTAGCAGCAAGAGCTTTCCTCTTGCATGATGCAATGTGACGAATGAGATGACCAGTACCATCACCAGAACTAGCAGAAAGAGTAAATTTGCAAAAATTGCAGCGAGCACCGCACCTTAGCCTTCAGTCTTGAAGACGGTGAGCTCCACTATGTCCTTCCATACATCAGACGTCGGCGCCCTCGACCTCCTCTTGCGCTGGCAGCCACCGGCGGCTGTGCTCCCAGACGGGCGGGCGTCGAGGTTCACCGGTGACGAAGCACTGCCGTTGCCAATGCCAGCCGGGACGGCACCAGCCGCGTTCCCAAACAAGGCCTCCGCCGCGGCGACTTGGTCGTCGACGTCATCACCTTGCAGCCCTTGAGCGCGAAGGTCGTCGTTGATGGAGCCGCCACCGTCCACCATCGGAGAGGAGGAAGCAGTCGACGACGCTTGATGGCCCTGATCTGCGTGGTACAGCAAGCGTCTGAGGCAACCGACGGCACGGCGGATTCAGATCCGGCGACGACGAAGCACCCTACCGGCTTCCATGAGCAGAGGAGGAGCTCGAGAGGAGAGGAGTGATGGTCGACTAGCCGCCGGCAAGGTAGAAACACGGCGGCAGGTGGCTCAGATCTAGGATTTGTGGTCGGGGAGAGAGGAGAGAGTGAGAGACGCGAGCGAGAGTGTGCGGCGCGGAGGCTTAGTGAAAATGAGGGTTAGGGTTTAGTGTGGTGGGTGGGGGGGGGGGGGGTTATATATGGCATGTGACCGTTGGGGTGGGGACTGGGGAGGGCTAGTTGGGTCGTGCCAGACCAGGCTGCAGCCTTCGTGCTTAGCGGGCCGTAGTAGTGGGCCTTACAGGCTGAATTTCATGGGCCATGCTTGGGCTGGCACGACGGGCTTGAGGCTAGGCCCAAGCACGGCCCTAGGCGGGCTTTGGGCCGGCACGGCCCTTATATGGACCGGGCCTTGCCGTGCTCGTACCGGACCAAAATTAGTGGGCCTCGGACCAGCCCTTTTAGCACGGGCCCGATATATTTTCTCCCTTCTGCAGGTGCGCATCCAGTTTGGCAGGATCCGATGGTAGATTAATAGATGAGGTTTAGATCAAGGGTGGATATACATGCATAGTAGGATTTGACAGGTAGAAAGTATTTCAGGAAAAGTGGTCCTTTATTGGTTTAGATAGGTAGACTAGCCCACGAGCACCACGTGATTGGACAGATTTTGGAAACTAAAAAACTTGCAAATCCTTTTTGCCTATCACTCTGACCCTCTGTCTCCACGATCTACTCAGATCGCCGAAATTGAGCATTCCCCGCGCGGTTCATCATCATCAAGCACCCCAATGTTGTGCCCCTAGATCCAGCGCCTCCCGTCATCGACTTCATCTTGGTCGCGATAGCCGCTATCGCAACAAAGCTTTCTCGTCAAGACACTCGCTCCTCTTCGACTCCACCGAGCTAGCGGCGCCGGCGAACACCTCGCCGTCGTCACTCCTCACTGCCTTCTGCCTTACGGTGAGTTCTGGTATGAGAGATCCCATCCAGCTACTTCCTAGTGTAGTTCTCGCCATGTTGGTGTGCTTTGCTGGCCAAAACAAGCTCGTTTGCCCTTGTTGGCGTGTGTGCGCCGCCGCACTCTGATGAACCGGCGCCGTCGCTGAGCTACGACTGGATCTGGTGTGGCTTGCCTGGATCCGGTGCGGCTTTATCTGTGTGGGCATATGTGCATGTGTTCCCTATTTATCAGATCTTTTCCAGAAAAAGGAAATAATAAAAGCTTATTCGTTTAGCTGTTAGATTGGCTGAAATTAGTAAAACCAGTAGAGAAATAAATATATATCAGAAAATTATTAACTCACTTTTTTAGCTTTCCTACGATTAGGTGTATCCATGGAAAAACGATAAACTCAATCAAATCATCTTTCTGATTACTGTATAATTCATACCTGTTAATTCCATTTTCGTTCAGAATAATTAATCTGCATTAAATCCTAAAGCTTTGCATGCTCTTGTTTTATATCCTGTCAACACACTTACAAAACAAGTTTTACTGTCGGACATGCTTAATTATTTGATTTTATCTGTGTTTTGTGCTAATTAAATCGTTAAAGTTAATCCAAAAGTCTTATTAGTAATTAACCTTATGGGATCCTTTACCTATGGTAAATATACCTGGACCTGAATTTTTGCCAAAATCATGTAATCCAACTTTACTTGTTCAAGTTAGTTCAATTTTCCACCTTTCTTTAATGAGGAATATCTTGAGACAAAAGAATGATTACAAGATAATCACTCAGATCAGAACAACTCAACTTTTATCTAATAAGAAGATCAATTTACAGTTCATTGACAAAAAAAAAAGGTTTACTTAATTCAGTGTAAATAATTGTCCTGTTATGTTATTAAATTGAAATTGCATCATTTCACTTTGCATCTAACTTGTATTTTCCTTGTCATAACGTATAGCACCCGAGGTGATTCTGGAACAAGTGGAGTGCTGAGCAGGTTCAGGAGGAGGCACGAGCTTTCCCCATATATAGTTGTGCCAGAGGGCGCTAACCCCGCGCCCACCCAAGGCAAGCCCTGGTGCATTTTTCTCTATGTTTTTGGTTTTTCTTTTGTCACTATGGTTGATGTCTTATATATGTTTGTGTTAGGTTTGTCGGAGTTGATTGGAGCAGTAGATTGCATTATGTTCACACTTTTTGATTATCCTTCTTTACCATGTCAGTAGTTTGTATGTCGCTAGCAATGCTATGCTTAGTTGCTAGGATTCAATTGAAGCGAGTGGTATGCCCCACTTTTAACCAGTGGGAGGTGCAGCCACCTGAGGATTGGACTCACATCGTAGGGCTTCGATGTGCAACCCTTGTATCTGAGTGTGTTAGTAACTTCATGCAGACTTCTGTCATGCTACCCTCGTGTTTTAAATGAATTTGAATTTTGTTATAAGATTTTTAATACTTTTTCTGTATTTTTATGTGATACACTATCTGCGTTCATTCATCAACACTTCCTACTCTATCTTGTGAAAAATGGTAACTTGATTTGATTTGCATTGCCTAATATTTGATCAGGATTTTGTAGGGATTAATAGAAAAATAAATATATATCAGAAAACTATTAAACCATTTTTAGCTTTCTTATAATCAGGTCTATCCATGAATAAATGATAAACTCAATCAAATCATCTTCCTGTTCACTGTACAATTTCATACTTGTTAATTAAATTTTACTAGTTCAGAATAAATAGTCTGCATGACCTTAAATCCTGAAACTTCGCATGCTTGTTTTATATCCTGTCACACACTTACAAAACCATTTTCACCGTCAACACACTTAATTTTTTTATAATGATTTTATCTTTTTGTTGTGCTAATTAAAACATTAAAGTTAATCCAAAAGTCCATAAATCATTAAATTATTAGTAATTAACCTAAAGTGATCCTTGATCTGTGATAAATATTCTTGGACCAGAATCTTTACCGAAATCATGTGATGCAACTCTACTTGTTCAAGTTTTTTTTTCAATTTTCCACCTTTCTTTAGCGAGGAATAACTTCAGACAAAAGAATAACTACAAGATAATAATCATTCACATCAGAACACCTGCAAGTAATGTTGTAATGTTGTGCTACCCTCGTGTTTTGAATGAATTGGATTTCTTTTTTATAAAACTTTAAAGACTATTTATGTATTCGTATGTGATATACTATATATCTATGTTCATTCATCGACACTTCTGACTCCATCCTATGTAAAGCAGTAACTTGATGTGATTGACATTGTCTAATATTTGATCAGGATTTTGTAGTTGGTTCTGGTTGCATGTGAGAGTTCTATTGATTTTGTTAGCATTTTCTAATATTTGATCGGGATTTTGTAGGGCTTAAATCCCAATCCAGTGGTGGGGATTGGGAAGGAACCACCATCATTCCTGGTATCTGCGCTGAAAAACCCCATGGTTGAGGGGTTGAAGCAAGGTAAGATCAGTAACAAGTAGCCATGGCCATCTGATTGTAGTAGATTCCTGACAGCTCTTCCCATATTTTTCATTGCAACAGCGATTGGCAATGCAGAGAACGATGCTGATTGGAGCATATGTCTCGGAGGCCATGAAAACAAACGATATGAGGGTGCTTCTAAGAAATGCTATGGGAGACAAGAATTCAACTCTTCGGATAATATTGCTCGGTCTCTTGCTCCCATCACCTTGTTAAAGGGAAAACTCAGTAATCGAAGGAAAAAATTGCGAGGGTGTTGGACCGTTTGTGATTTATTCAAGGATTATGCCCCCATCACCTTGTTAAAGGGAAAACGCACTACTCAAAGGAAAAAATTGCGAGGGTGTTGGAGCGCTTGTGATTTATTCAAGGATTATATGACAAAGGAAAGTAATAGTTCTTACCTAGATGGAAATGGAGAATCCAGGGCACAATTTTCATATGAAGAAAATAAAGCATTATGTGCCATTGAAGATTCTTCATGATGTGGATGCTCGAAGCCAAGTTATGAAGTTGCTTCAATTGTTCAAGGAGGTCAATAATGTAGTTGAAGACCTAAAGGAACATCCTATCTATACAAAACTTGGGCCTTTCATCGGGAATGTTCCTGGTGTTGAAATTGGAGATGAGTTTCACTATAGAGCTGAGTTGTCCATAGTTGGTCTCCATCGTCCCTTTCAATCAGGTATTGGTACTTATAAGGTAAATGGCCTTCCCATTGCAATAAGCATTGTTGCTTCAGGTGGTTATCCAAATGAATTGAGTAGCTCTGATGAACTCATATACACTGGCTCTGGAGGAAACTTTGATCAAAAGCTTAAGGGTGGTAATCTTGCCTTGAAGAATTGCGTGGAAACTAAGACCCCGGTCCGAGTGATTCATGGGTTTAAAAGTCTAAATAGTGGTGAATACAGTCAGTCAAAATGCAAGATGATCTCAATGTTTACTTATGATGGATTGTACAGAGTCATGGACTTTTGGCAAGAACGTCCAAAAGGTTCAATGATCTTCAAGTACAAGTTGCAGAGGATGCCAGGACAACCTAAATTAATCTTGCGTGCAATCAAAGCAACTAGGCAGTCCAAGCAACCTAAAAGCCTTTGTGTTCCTGATATATCTCAAGGACGCGAGATGATACCCATACGTGTTGTCAACACAATCGATGACACTAAGCCAACATTATCTAAATACATCACTGAACTCATATATCCAACTTGGTATAAAAGGGATCCTCCAAAAGGTTGTGATTGCTCGAATGGCTGCTGCTCAGAGTCTAATGATTGTGTTTGTGCAGTGAAGAATGGAGGAAACCTACCATTCAATCACAATGGTGAAATCATGTGGGTCAAGTCCCTTGTGTATGAGTGTGGCCCATCATGCAGGTATGGTACAAACTCTTATACCTGATAAATAGCTTGCATATTTAAAAATAGTTTAGTTTTTTATTTATTACTTTTGTTAATATTTTGATGTTACCATATATAAAGTTAAATTATGGTGTTTTTTAAATTCTATTTAAGCTTCTACTATGTGGTGCCCACAACACCTTATAAATCATACAAAGTTTAGTTGTTCTGCTAATGTTAGTAGAATCTGATAGCCAACATAATGACATAGATAAGGAAATTAACCTAAACTAAGTTAAAAATCTAGCTCATATATGTGCTAACTAAGTGATAACCTTTTTCTGCAGATGCCCTCCAACATGCCAAAATAGAGTCAGCCAACATGGCATCAAAATTTCATTAGAAATATTCAAGACTGGTGAGAAAGGTTGGGGTGTAAGACCCCTTAGTTCTATCACTTCAGGCAGTTTCATATGCGAGTATGTTGGTCACATATTGCAAGATGAAGAAGCTAACAATAAAGAGAATGATATGTATCTATATGATATTGGTTGCAACTCTTCTTTCTCATCCTCCAAAACAAATAAAGGGTTCACTATTGATGGAGCTAAGTGGAGTAATGTGGGAAGATTCATCAATCATAGTTGTTCACCAAACCTCTATGCACAAGATGTTCTTTGGGACCATGATGACATGAGCATGCCACATGTTATGTTATTCGCTGCTGAGGATATCCCATCGCTACAGGAGCTGACCTACGATTATAATTATACCATAGGCGAGGTTCGTGATGAGAACGGTGTGGAGAAGGTGAAGCATTGCTATTGTGGTTCCTCCAACTGCAAGGGAAGGCTCTACTAAAGTTTTGCATAATGCAATAAGAATTTTGGAGTACAACAGTCAGCCATACCATTGTTCATCATGTAATTGTTGCCATTATGATGTTTAATTGTTACATGTTAGTGGACTGAAGCAAGCTATATTTTATTACATGCTATGGACTGAACCAACGTACATTTTCTTTCATGAAATCTCATAAAAATCATTCGCATCCATTGTGTTGGGTTTTAAACTTTTAATGAATGTGTATGGAATTCCTATTTGTGAACGGTTAAATGAAGCATGTTATGATTCTACATATGTATTGATGTGGAAGCTACATAAGTATATAGTAATTGACAGGAGGTATTAGCATGATGTAATGTTATATGTACATAGAACTGATATGCGTGTTAATAGCATGTTGCAGTTGTTACATAGAACTTAATTCTGTTGCGGATGATGTTGTTGTGTTGTTTTATGGTACTCACCAGACCAAAGAGCGGGGAGAACAAACATAACAAGTGGGAACTGTCTGTGTGCAACACAAAATTCTTCATCGTGGTACATGCCTTCACAAGTAGAAATAATAACTCTTGTCTCGTTATGTGTATGTAGATCTTGAGGAGACTACGTTGGAAATTCCAAATTCGCAATTTGTTTCCAAACATCTTCCTGCCCATCGCTGCAACGGCCACACACCCCACATATGCAGTCACGCACACGAGGGAGCAGCAACCTTGCCTTGCTCATCTGCGGGTCCAGATCCTCTACTGTAGAGAGTAAAATTGAGAGAACTGTAGGACCGCTATAGTAATATGTGAGGAGGCGAACAGATTCTTACATTAACACTATAGCAAGATATTGTTACAACAATATCAAGGTTATTGTCCCACCTCTCTTGTACTGTTCGTTTTTCATACTGTGGTGTATAATCTAGTGTGTCAGTGTTTGATCCAAAGATCCAAAATGGACTAATTCCGTTCATTGTTCATCCTCGCAATATCGAACTCTAACTAGTACCAATCCACGTATATACAATGCTCAAAACATTATTTGATATGGAGATGATAACATATTCTATATGATAACAGAGACACATTAATAAAGCTGATGACATATAAAATATTAGGAGGACAACTGGAATGCAGGGGTGGAGCTATGGCTTGTTGTCAGTGTAAGTGGCACCGAGGGATTTCTTAAAACCTAGTGTATAATACTGCTCAAATACTGTTTACCAGGTAAATGACACCAGTAACAATTGGTATTGACATCGGCGAGCCACCAGGTTGGCTTTGCCCCTGATTACAGGGAAAAGATTTATCATTTATTGATCGGCTGAATTCATTTTGTTTACAGCCAAAAAAAAAAAAACTGACATGGGGCTTCAATTGGATCGCCTTGATTTTGGTTAGTGATGTTGAACAAATGATCTTTTCTGACTCAGTTCACTAGGGTTTGCGCGCTTAAAGTTCCTTTCACTTTAGAATGTTCTTCAGCCTTGCCTTTCATTCATATAATATCGCCACTAATGATACCTGTTGATGGAGTCTGCACAGAAGTATATAGAGGAGGCATAAACAAAGGGGATCAGACAAAGGCAAGTACTTTGTCATGACGTGAAGGCAGAGATTCTGGGATCTCAGTTGTTGACATGTACATACTCAATAGCACATTTCTATATTGTAATGCTGGACATGAATGTCCTCCAAGTTAATTTTTGCACCAGCAAGTGCTCTCTAGTCCTTAGTATCCGAAACAGCATGAACACTTCCTGCAAATCAACACACCGTTGTACATCAGTTCATCTACATAACAGATCACCATTCATCAGTCCAAAAGCCGGCTTTTCATGAAAGCAAGGAGTAATAAATCGTGAAAGCAAACACTACATAGAAAATGTAGGAATCAGGTCTAGCAAGATATTGAAAACAACTTCTAAACACTATGGTTTTATATCAATCAGCTTCAAGATGACATGAATGCTGAAATGCATCCCACATGATATCATCATGCTCTTGGATACCAAAGAGACATAGCTATGCAACTTGGATGCCAACTACCATAGTGTTTGATACCCACAGGATTATATAGTATAACCTAAAAATCCAATAGAATCATTATCAACACATTTACTTGCTCAGCGGAAACATCGTCAGGGAAATCCTTCATATGCTGCTGAATAAGACTTCTTTCCTTATGACATTTTACAAATTTTGCCAAAGTACTGGAACCAAAGCCAAATTATCAATACCAGGACCGAGATGCTTACATTTAGATGATGACAATCAATTCTCAGAACATCTCAGGGAAGAGACACTTGAAGCTTGTCATCCTAGTCATTAATTCTCAACATGCCTTTATCAGGATTGTGGCTCCTGCTCACTAATACTTAACCTATGTTCAAACTATCCCCTTAGTTTCAGAATAAAAAACTGAAAGAAGCTTTAAAAAACCAAACTCTGTACTCTTAACATGATGTGTTATTTTGTTTTATGTAAATTCGTACACAACAGATAGAGAATTTACAGCAGTTGGTTGATACAAGTTGGGTGTTGGGCCTGTCATGGATATGTACAGCTCCTGCATAAAACTTGTAGAGTAGCACCAGTTACCGAACAATAGGAACTGACTGTCTCTATTTGGCCAGTCACATTATTGAACAATAACAAATATGTTTATCTGGATGAGTTCCTATATAGAAGGAGAAAACAATTGGATCCTGTGGATAAAAGAGAAGGGCATCAATGTAGAGGTTTTAACAAACCCTGTCATAAAAGAAATGCCAAAGTGGCAATGCCAGATTTATAGCTTAAAATATGCAATTCCAAACTGATTAAGTGCCTGCCTTAAGAATATTTCAGTCATGGTTCAAAAGGCTTGCTCATTCCAAATGTTAATGCACAGCTTGGCATACCATCAGATAGAAAACACGAAGCATTTCAGCAATAAACATGCTACCCACGTTCTTGTTAGCAGCTGCTACCTATTAGTACCAGCTGGTACAACAATATTAGTGCAGGAGACCCAAAGATAAAACTCACCATTCGGTCTAGGTAATATCATGTTATGGATAAACTCTCGGTGGTTTTACTCCAGGAGAACTCTTCTGCAGCTCTGGGAAGGAACATCAGAAAAGGAATAAGTATCATGGCTGGTTCGACATGTCAATTGTGTCAGCTTCTTCAAGGCCTTGAAAGTTTTGTAAGGAATAAAAACACTACAATGTCACAAAATAAGGAAGTTTACTTCAGTCTAAGGTATTGACAGTCCAATGCCTTGAAAGATTTGTAAGAAATAAATTAAGTTTTACTGTCCAAAATGAATCATTTTAACAGCATATGTAAAATAATGGTATGCAAAATAAACGTGAGAAATAGACGACACCTAAGCATGATTGACTATCTTCGCAAGCACAGGTCTTGTGTTCGACACCAGCTTTGAGTAAGAAATATTAATTCCATAGTGTGCAATGTTCAACTTATAACCTGTATATTAATTGAACAGTATGCAATGGTCAAATCATCAATAGCATGCTTAAGTTACACATTTATTTTCAAACATATGGAGTATACTTACCCTTTAGTGTCGCCCAGGCTAACCAGGCCTCAAAGCAGCAGTGTCGATCATGCTCCAAACAGCAGCCTGAAGTTGGAGCTTGTTAACATGGCAGATTTATTAAGAAAACATGGCAGATGTAACTGAGAAAACAATGCAGTACTGCAGCACTTCAACAACAACTGATAACAGGCACATGGCGGTGTGGTGGTAGTTAGTCTGGGGACCCGTAAATTCATTGCACCTTTTATGCTGTTATGAATATGAATTGTAATAATAATAGCCCCCATAGGGGGCAATATATATAGGTTACATGACTCAATTCTAGACTAGGAGAAGGACTCTACAATTAGAGTCCTAATCTATTACTATATCTCTAACACCCCCCTCAAATGCAAGGCATATGCAATAGTGTTGCATTTGAAGAAGATTACATGACACATTAAGACTTATTACCTGAAAGAAAATTACATCCAAATCTAACTCTTCAAATTCATCTTCCAAGAGTCTTCATAAGTCATCGAGTCAAGCCGAAAAGATATGAGATAAACCGCTACTACAAATCGCAGGTAGTGGTAGAAGATGATAAAACACTATTACAAATCGCCAGTAGTGAAGGATGATATATAGAACAATACCTACAAATTGCCGGTAGTGAAGATGATATAAACAACACTACCTACAAATCGTCGGTAATGAAGATATATAGAACACCTACAAATCGGCGGTGGTGAAGATGATATAAAGAACCTACAAATCGCCGGTAGTGAAGATGATATAATAGTGATGAAGATCGGCTGATTGACAAAGAATTATCTAGAGTCTCATGTTTTTTTTTTTTTTTTTGAGGAATGTACAGTAGGGGAAGCCCCTACTGTGGTAAATATATTAAAAACCGAAAGGAACCAAGTGTTCAAGACCAAAGAGAAGAAGAAAAAGATACTTACAAAAGGCTTTCAAGCCAGTCATTAACCTGTTGTCTAAGAGTTTGGCTCATCCTATACAAGTGAGTTTGAACTGTATCTAATATCTATGAAGCATAGCTTCCAAAGATTGAAAGAAATGGGTGCTTGTCTAAAAATGAGAGTGTTTCCCTGTTTCCAGATTTCCCAGCAGGAGATGGCAAAAACTTCCATGAAGAAGGGGTGTCCTACATCTGCAGCTGCTTTTTGAACTGTGTTGAAGAAGCTGAGTGAATGATTCCAGGAGATACCAATGAACTCCCAGCACTGGAGACTGAAAGGACACTGAAAAAATAAGTGATAGGTTGTCTCTTCCACATTTTTTTTTCTCAAACACGCAGGAGAACTGCGTATCATTGCATTAATAGAAGAAGAGAGTACAACACACCATACACCCGATTGGAGGAGCAGATAGCACAATTGTAGTTGTTCCCATCAATTTTGTAGTTTCTTCTTCTTAATAGGTTTCTCGAGTTTAGTCTATCCATGAAAATCAGCCATATGAAGATTTTGATTTTCTTGCATATCTTGGCAAACCAAATCCATTTGAAAGGGATTGGTGGTGTAATTGACTGGAAGTTTAATGAATAGAATTTATTTGAAGAGTACTTGGTGTTGCCCCAACAAAATTTCCATATGTCTTTTGCATCTAGAGTCTCATGGTTGAGAAAAAACAACACAACAACAACAAAGAGAAAAAAAATTTAGATGTGGACTCGATGAAAATCAAAAGAAAAAAAACACACGAAAGCAAGAAACTGGTAGGCAGGCATCACAATGGTGACCTGAAGACGAACAATTTCTGCAGTGGCAGGCAGGAACAGAGGATATCCACGATTCGACGGTAGCTGAAGCAACAGCAGACACAGGGGAAGACGGATGAAGAACGGATCGGACTGCAACAATCAGGTAGGCTGCAACAGAGGAGGACGCGACCACACCGGGATGGACGCGAACGGGCAGAAGACCGAGCCCCAACTAGCCAAATATGCGATGAAGCAGCCTATTACGAGTAGACGAGCCGCAGTCGAATGACGAGGCCGCCACTTGAAGATTGCAGCGACGGAAGGCTTCCCCCGGGAAATTGATTTTGCTCCTAGGGGCGGGCGCAGCGGTGGAAAAAAAATTCTAACCCTAATCGGAGGCTCTGTATACCATGTTATGAATATGAATTTTATTAACAATAGCCCCCATAGGGGGCAATATATATGGGTTACATGACTCCATTCTAGACTAGGAGGACTCTACAATTAGAGTCCTAATCTATTACTATATCTCTAACACATGCCACATTGAGATGGCCAGCAGTTCCGAAGTAGATAATGGATTATCACTGAAATAAGAAAATGTTTGCGTATGTTCAGGCACCAAGGATGATAAGAAGGGATCCTAAAATAATACTTGAATAGAGCATACAATGTGCAAGGGGAAAATACTCATCGAATAATTTTCAGTGGACATGCAGACACAAATACAGTTATGGGCATATGTATGTGACATCTAGAAACACATTTTATAAATTTCTCAATATTGAAAAAAAGGTTACAAGTTGATAGTAAAACAATACAATTTCAATGTAGCACCCAGCAAAATGATTATGACATGGCGTCTTTCAGTTAATAAAATTCAAACTTGTATAAGTAGGTGATTTGTAAATTATAGCAACAAAATAAACACAGAATCAGATATGCCATGAGAGAATGGATTCTATCATTAATCTACCTGTGAGTAAGAAACTACTGACAGCAATTCGGTTCTTGCATACCTGCATAAGAACAGACATGACTGGGAGCAGCACAGGACTCACAGCCCTCTTCTCCGACCCTGGTGCCTAATATGGTAAGCGGCCCTCTAATTCAGTTGCTGGGAGTGGCGAGTCTTTTGTCATTTTAGTCTCCGTTTCGTTGGACTTCGCTCAAATAGCCTCGAAACATTGGTCTTCTCTAAAATAGCCAATCTCGTTGCCGCACCACTAGAATAGCCATCTCTTTTTTCTTGAACAAAATTTCCCTCTCTTTCTTCCTTCTCTCGCCAGCAGCCAGCCGGAGCTCGACAGCGAGCTTGCCACCGGCTCCTCCGCGCCGCCTCACACCTCCCGTCGCTCACCACCTTCCACAAGCTCTTCATGGCAGATAAACCCATCAACAAGCTCCTCAACGATGAGATGAACACGAGGCGTCCTTGACGTGCACGTGCAAGACCATGTTGCAAAGGTGGTTGCCGGCGACCGCGCCGCAAAGCATTTCTCGGTGCCACCGCTGACGGTGTGGGAGGAGAACTCGTCGGAGAGGACGGCGTTGACGGAGACGGGCAGTTCGGTGAGGCAGGGGCGGAAGCTCTCCAAGACATCCATGGTGACCAACAGCTGCGGCCAACTCAGATTCGTCGCAGTTGAGCTTGAGGCCAATCGGCTACCTCAGATTCCCACTTGAGGCTTGATTCTCCGCCCCCGTCTGCTTCGTACACGCTGCCGCCAAGCTTCAATTCACGCCTCCGTAGCCCGGACTTCCGGAGTCGTACAACTACACACCCATGCTGTGTTTCGATTCAATCCATCTTGCCGCCAAGATTTGATTCGTGCCAACGACCCTCCACCTTGGTGGTTGGAGCTAGTGCGCTTGCCCGCTGCATGGTGATGCTCGTTTTGCGACACAGTCTAGCTAGCTGTCGTCTTCATTCGTGCTTATTGTATGGAGCTCATGGAGCACGAGTGCATGACGCGTCAGATTTGTGCTGTGAGGTGCGGCTAGCTACACCAAAGGTGTTCGATGAAATGTGTGAACAGATGGTGCATGGGAGGCGGCGCTGTAGGGCGGAGGAGCCGGCGGCAAGCTCGCTGTCGAGCTCCGGCTGGCTGCTGGCGAGAGGAGGAAGAAAGAGAGAGTGCAATTTTGTCCAAGAGAAAAGAAATGGCTATTCTAGCGGTGCGGCAACGATCTCGTGGCTATTTTAGAAAAACCCAATGTTTCGAGGCTATTTGAGCGAAGCCTAAGGAAACGGAGGCTAAAATAGCAAAAGACTCTGGAGTGGCATGGCGTTGCCAGGGGCTGGATGGAGGGTACGCCATATGTGGGATTGAGGTCACGAGGAAAGCACGGGCAGGGGCATGGGCAGCGAGGTCACTGGAGACGGACTTGTCGCAGGAGATTGGAGCTCCTGCAGGTTGCCTTCACCGATTCTGAATCCAATCGTCATGGAGGAGACACACCATCAGGTGCCAATTGCAAAAGAATGGAATAAGGAAGGGGAAAAGGAGCTCACGGAGTATGAGGAAACCACCGTGGTGGATGTGATCTTCGGGTCCAGCCGCAGCCATCGAGCATTCACTCCATGGAGGGCGGGCGGACTCAGATCAAGTTACGGGATGGAGGACGTAGGGAAAGCGTCATTGATTCGATACAAGGGTCCTTTCTGGGTCAATTGGTTTCACACCATTCATAAGTCTTAAAAACAGCATTAGTAAGTGTGGCTTCCTCCAAACACTACTGATAAGGATGATTGTCATGAGGAAATAAAAAACCCGTATTTTTAATTGTTTTTAAAGGAAAATAGACACCGGAAAAGGACCATAGTACCCCTGGCTGGGTTCTTTTTAGAGTAAAGTGCATCCTGGATCCTTAAACTTTTTCTGTATTCTCATCTAGGTCCATGAACTTTTAAAATGGAGATATAGGTCTACAAACTATTTAATTGGTGCAAAAGAGGCGCAAACCTCTTTGCCCTGCCTATTAAAGCTAACTTGGATTGCCAAAATCATTGCTAATGTGGAACCATAAATATTTTACTAAATGAGATGAAAGCGTACCAGATGTGTTGAGCTTAAGAACTAAAACTGTCCAACAAGTGCATTTAAATTGTATGTTCACGTCAGCAATGAAATGGTAATACATGTCAGCTCTAATAGCCCTAAACCCTGAATACATGTCAGCTCTAATAGCCAGGTTAAACTGGTTTGGACCTTTGTTGCACCACTTAAATAGATTGTGGACTAGATCTTTATTTTAAAAGTTCATGAACCTAGGTGAGAATGCATGAAAAGTTTAGGGACTCCTGTTGCACTTCACTTCTTTTTACACAGGAAGCATGCACCATGTAAAGAACCCCAAATAAAATTCGGAAAATACAAAATGACTCTTTCGCCATTGCAAATTCGAAATAAATTGAAAATCGTGCTTTTTGATCAGAGAATTTTCAAAAAATCCGAAAGATAGGGGGGAAATTATCAAAGACGAATGTAATCCTCAAGGCTCACCTGCACGGCGTACCTCTCGACATTGAGCACGGCGACCTCGACGGCAACGTCACTGACATCGGTGGCGAACACCTTCCCTCCGTCCCCGAGCTCCCTGGCCAGGGCCACGGCGATGGCGCCGCTCCCGGTGCCGAGGTCCGCCCACCACCCGCCGGCGACCCCCCTCACCACGTCGACGACCGCGCGGGCGCGTCGTCCACCGGTCGGGCGGGCGGCTCACCCCAGGGCCGCGCGGGCGCCTCGCCTCCGGGCCGCACAGGCGCCGCTCCTGGCCGCGCGACGGCGTGTCGCCTCCGGGCCTCGCGACGGCGTCGCAAGGAGGCGCAGCCCTCCGCGCTCCACGCCGGAGAGGAGCCGGGAGGGAGTCTTGCCGCCAGAGAGGTTGCCGGGAGGGAGCGCCGCCGCCGGATGCATTTTCGTTCGTTTTCGATTTGTATCTCTGGTCACGGGAGGCGTACTTTCATCTTTGCGCAGGCCGATTGAGGATTAAAGAAAAAGAAAAAACGTTGGTATTTCTGAAAGATGTTGTTTCCTTTTTTTTCCTTTTTCTTTTTTATATGAAAGATGTTGTTTCCTACTCCCTCTATTTCATATTATATGCAGTGCATAGTAACTAAATAGGTAAAAAAGTTGATGGCACAGAAAATAATGAGAAGTGAAAGAGGGAAAAGATAGAGATAGACACAAGAAACGATGTATTGAAAGTGAGAAAGATGCATTAAGAATCCATGACTGATTATATTTTGACAAAAAATTTAAATGCTAGAACTATATTTTGAAACAAAGAGAATACAAGCAGCCACACCTTGTTTTGTAGACTCCACCTAGGCGGGAGATTAATACCCCGTCCTTTCCCTACACGCGGCACTCCCACTCTCCCGGTTGGAATGAAATTGTCTGCCGTCTAGTAGTAACGGCAAAGACGTGCCGTTTCACCTATGTATGAAGTTTTGGACTAATCTACGTGCAGAACTTTGCTAAGGCCATTCTTAATGGACCCTCTCATTAACAATTAATTAGGTGCTATGTCAAAAAAAAATTATGACATGGCAAGAAATTTAATATGAGAGACATGAGCAGCCTTTCATCCCATGAAAAGATGTGGACACTCTTTCCAACACAATGAAAGTCAAATGAAATTGGATTGAGGGTTTTTCCTTTCATCTTCAAGGATTCTAACCAACAATTGAGTGCCACCTAGTAATAATTTAATAATATGACAAACATATGAAACCGTGACATGAAATTAGGTATTAAAAGATGTAGTTTCATTTCATAGAACAATACCACAAATCTGATGTGTCACTTTTGAAAAATGTGAAATGAAAATGTCAATTGAGTCGCATCCCCATGGCCCTTTCGTTTAGTACTTCGCATCGTCGCTGGTGCCCGGTGCTTGACCGCCGCAGTGGTGCTAACTTCACTCAAACTATCAGGTTCCTCGAGGAACTGATCTGGTAGAGAAAATGAACAGAAATGATACAAGGGTTAGGTTTAAAGGCCAAATTGCGGCTACTAGGGTAAGATGAATCTGCTATGGCTGTTCTCTTATGACTGAGAGAGGGGTGTATATAGAGACGATACGACTGACATACGTGTATTTGGGCCGATCATGGGCCAGGAAAATCGATTGCAGCAGTGTGCGTGCCGCTACACTGCCACTACAAATTAAATTGATTGCAGAGTGTGCGTGGCCAGCGCGCGCGCTCAACCGGATTGAAATCGTCTGCCGTCGCTACTCAAACGGCACGGCGTGCCGTTTCAACGATAGGAGTTCCCTGGACTCTCTCCAGGATGTTAATTGTCCAAAGCACTTAATTAGGCCCACTTAGAATGGTAATTTAGCCGGCGGTAATGATTATTTCTAAGAGGAAAAAGGTGGCAAACAACAAAAAACTAACCAGATGCAGAGACATGGAGACAACCATCGCAAGAGGGATAAGCTCCTGCCTGTAGCTGACGCCATGAGCTAAAGGCAGCTCATCCGCTCCTCGTCGGTGCTCTGCCATCACGCCTCTGCCCGTCATCAGTGCTCCGGCAGCAAGATTTGTGGGTTTAGGCGAGAGGAATCGTTTCCTGTTCTCGCCATGGTGAGAGAGAGCCGCCTGGGGAAAATAACAAGGCTAGCAGAGAACGATGGCTGCTATTTGGGCTAATGTGGGCCAGAAAAGGCCTGGAAAAGACGGGCTGTTCTTCGATCGGAGATTCGGAGGAACAGTCATCGTTAAACCTGAAACGGACGCTCGAGATGGACGACGGCACGGCCGTGCCGTTTGAGTAACGACGGCAGACGATTTCAATCCCGCTCAACCGCCACAAAGAAAGTTTTATGATTTTAAATTTTTTTAAGATACATAGTTTCCAAACCGAGTATTCACTTGCGGACTGGTTACATGTCACGTTGAGGCAAAATCTTCGAATTAATTAGACCCCACTTATCTAGCACAGTATGTATATATACCAGACATCGAAGCAGCAGACAAAATCATGCTTGAGTCAACAAACTCCTAACGTCGAGTAATAACGTTTACAGGGAGTACTACTTCAGAGGTTACAATTTTTGTACAGCTTTGCAGTGTTGCGTATCTCCCGAAATCAAATACTGTGGTGTGTTTAAAGAATTAATTAAAGGTGAGTACTTTAGTGCACATAACCACGGGAGTGATCCTTGCCACACCCGCTTTAATTTTCCATCGGATGGAGAATGATGCCTAAACAGCTCAGGTGCCATTTTGCTTATGTCCCTTACGGCAACACGGCAATGTGGTTACGCGGCAGAATTATCGTATCGTTATTGAGTGGAACGTGACGGAATGATTGATGTGTTAGTTTCATCCGCTGAAGTTTAATCCACTGATATTTTTCGCACACCACCCTCTTTAGAATTCCTCTTCGTTCCTTTTTTGACTCTGCACATGCATGATAAAATAATTACATTAGGCTGACTTGATGCATGAACCTGTGCACCACTGGAAACCACCGAACTTGTGGCTTGAGTTAATCATGCATTATATTAATTACAACAAAAGAGTTCAAAAGCAAATTTGAGCCAAATGAAACACGTTTTCTTTCTAATGCCTATAGCTAGATAGCTAAGATAGGGACAAAGCTAGTAGATTTGTAGCCAAACATAAATTAAATAGCGTCGAGCGGGTCAATATATGGTACTGTCTCCAATTGCTTATAGAACTGCTATGGTAGTTTAGTGTATTAGTTGAAAAGAACAGGTGTTTTAGAACCGAACTTGTGGTTGGCGCTACACTGCTGCATATACAGGCCCACATATGTTACGTCACCTACTTGGTCGTTATTGTTGCAGAATCTTGGTATTTGCCACAGGTTTTGCTCATTTCGATCTGTGAATGAGCAGAGAAATCAGCTGTGCCAAAATGGCCTACGTAATGAACAGTCACCCCTCTGTGCGATTTGATATGTTGGTAACAATTGATGCTATACATGCAATGCATCCACTTAAAATTAGAGGGATTTTCTCCATCCATATCTTCCATTTTTCTTTCTTCTCACTTTTTTGGGCTTTTTAAAATCTCCGTCCTCTACAGTGTTTTCTCACTGCACGACAGTGATACCAATCCACTGCAGTTATAGAAATTGTTCCTGAAAATTGACGAATGTTGGAATTGAGTTCACGAGATGTGGATTTGGCTCAAAGTTATTTTCGAGCCCAAAAACTGTCAAAGAAACTCTATTTGAAGTTAAAAATCCCATTTAGTGCGGGTGTATATACTTGACATGAATGGATTTTTATTTGAGATCCTTTCGAACAAACCTAAAATATGTGGATTTGGCTCAAAGTTTTTTAAAGCCAAAAATATGTCAAAGTGACATTATTTGAAGTTATAAATTTCATTTAGTGTGGGTACGTAGGTGACTTCACACATATACTTGACATGAATGGATTTTTTATGAAATCCTTTGGAACAAACCTAAGAGTGTAAAACTGTTGCATATCACAATTTGAAGAAGACGTGTCCAGTCACACACTTTATTCAGGCCAGTACGGAATTTAGGAAATACAAAGCATTATAAAGAAAACCTTGGGAATAATGTTTACCAGTAAATAATTTCTCTGAGAGAAATACAGGAAATAGTGAAAATGCTGCTAGCATTATACGGATATATACAAGTAAAAATAAACAATGACTTTAGTAGGTGATATTATCAAATAGATCTGCTTGTATATTATTGGCACAATACATCTAGAATTTTGACTTCAAGGCCATCCATGAACAAGCTTTATCTGAACATCCTATTTGTGCTTATATGCAAAGCACAATAGATGGACATATTGTTAGAGGCGGATCCACAGAGGATGCTGGCCCCCACTGGGCAGCAGCTTCACCCACAGATTAGCTTATGGCTTGTTTGCTTAATGCAGAACATATAATCCATCTTATAAAGTTAATCTGGAACGATTAGGGTCGTGACTTTTACTTTCAGGTTATATAATTCACACTCCAAGATAATGATAATCTCATAAGTTGTTCATTTTCTTTTTTTGGTGTGAGTGATCTCATAAGTTGTTCAAGAGTGGCTTCGACCTTTTACCACACTTTTATTAAACTTCAGAGGAATTTACCCACCTTTGTAGACCTACCCAAAATAAAAAGGGAAGTTAAGACATTGATATCTTTTGCCATCCAAAACTAGTAATCCACATAATTAATAATTTGAGTGGCAAATTACTTCATGAGCACTGTCCCATTTGTTAGATTTTTGTACGACCAAGAGATTAAATGGCTAATATCACTCGGATGATGGTTCACATTTTTTTTAGATAATGGGAAGATTCTATTAAGTCCCAGCTTTGGCTTTTAAGAAAGCGACAGCCACAGTGGCCTTGACTTTCAAGAAAGTTACAGCCAAATACAACCACCGACGAAAGTCGGCCATCATCAGAAGTGCACACTCGCTACACTGATGAAACAGAACAAAACAAAACAAACAAAAGAAACGACTCCTCCTCGCAGCCCTAATTGTCTTCCAGTGTTGTTTATTGAGTATGGTTGACTACTTATGTCCTTTCTTTCATCATGTCAGAAATCGAACAACCTTGAGCATATGTCAATCCAATGATGAACAACATCACTTGATTGATGCAAAACCACCCAAATAGTCACCGACGAAGAATCTGCTATTAGCTGCAATAAATCATAACCAGAGGATCAGCAAGCGGCAAGCGGGAAGAATCTCCAAGACGACGCCTCCAGAGAGGATGCAACATTAAAGATGTCGCTGACGCCCATCCGAGACCGAACTTAGGTTTTCACCTGGAGATTCACGAACACAGAGATGGGCTCGATGACAACGCCTTCAGGAAGGTACATGGCGCCCAAAGGCGTCATGGTTCAAAGGATGATGCTTCACATATCAATCAAATGGCTTAAAACACTTGATCGGACAAAAGTTTAACAAATGGGTCACGTGAATCATTTGTGCTTCAAGGCCATCCATGAACAAGCTTTATCTGAACATCCTATTTGTGCTTATATGCAAAGCACAATAGATGGACATATTGTATAGGGACGGATCCACAGAGGATGCTGGCCCCCACTGGGCAGCAGCTTCACCCACAGATTAGCTTATGGCTTGTTTGCTTAATGCAGAATATATAATCCATCTTATAAAGTTAAGCTGAAACGATTAATTAGGGTCGTGACTTTTACTTTCAGGTTATATAATTCACACTCCATGATAATGATAATCTCATAAGTTGTTCAATTTTTTTTTTGTGAGTGATCTCATAAGTTGTTCAAGAACCTTTTACCACACTTCATTAAACTTCAGTGGAATTTACCCACCTTTGTGCGTTGACCTACCCAAAATAAAAGGGAAGTTTAGATATTGATATCTTTTGCCATCCAAAACTAGTAATCCACATAATTAATAATTTGAGTGGCAAATTATTTCATGAGCACTGCTATAGGTACGATCCCATTTGTTAGACTTTTGTACAACCAGGACATTCAATGGCTAAAATAATCAATCGGATGATGGTTCACATATTAATCAAATGGGTTAAAACACTTGGTCGGACAAAAGTCTAACAAATTGGTCGTACGTGAATCATTTTCCTTACTTCATATATATAATCAAACACTATAAGCTGGATTACATAATTTTGGATGAAAAACAACCTTAGACAATGAAGCAAAAAAAAAAAAATATGAGGTTGCCTAGCGAGGAGCCAAGCGTTCCCTCGACCCTGGATCTGCCCCCGGTTCTGAGTACTGAGTAGATCCGTGGCATGAAGAACAAATCCACAAGCCAGAGCACTAGTTGACTGGTGCCCCGGCGGACCTAGGCTCTGACCTCCGGCGACCAAAAAAAAACCACAGATGACTACAAACCCGCTCTGCTGGCAAAGCAAAAGCGCGCGGGAGAATTAAGAAAGCCGGTCGGGCATCAGAGGCGGGAGAAAGGTCGTCGTCGTCGTCGCAGCAGGTCAACGTTCAAACCCCGCCAGGCTAACGATCGATTAAACTAATCTCGCCCGCCTCAGAGAGACTGACGCAAAACGCACTCCAGCAGCACGCGCACATTCGAGAATCGATCGACGCGAGACGAGAGAGACCCGCCTCTGTGAAAGAAAGCTAAGCGAAGCGCGGCTAAACTATCGCTATTGCGGCCACATGCCGGATTATTCCCCGTTTGACCACTCCACCACGCACCTTAATTCCCCACTATATAAGCTCCACCCCACGAGGCCCCTCCTCTCTTCATCAGATCAGCCGCCAGCAACAACTTACTCAATCCAATCGCAGCAGCATTCGCCACTCCACCAGCTCGAGCTCACTCCCTCGCTCCAGCTAGCTAGCCTGCCTCGACACAATATCGATCGATGGACGCGCTGTGGATGGCTCATCAGTGCGACTGGTCGTCATCCTCCTCAACAGCCGCGGATCAGGACGACGCGGCGGATCTGCGTCGGGGCCCGTGGACGGCGGAGGAGGACGAGGCCCTGGCGCGCTACGTGGCGGCGCACGGCGAGGGCCGGTGGAACGAGCTGGCGGCTGCGGCGGGGCTGCGGCGCACGGGCAAGAGCTGCCGCCTCCGGTGGCTCAACTACCTCCGCCCCGGCGTGCGGCGCGGTGGGTTCACCCCGCGGGAGCAGCTGCTCATCCTCGACCTCCACGTCCGCTGGGGCAACCGCTGGTCCCGGATCGCCGCGCACCTCCCCGGCCGCACCGACAACGAGGTCAAGAACTACTGGCGGACGCGCGTGCAGAAGCACGCCAAGCAGCTCGGCTGCGACGTCGCCAGCGCCCGCTTCCACGACGTCGTCAGGCGCCTCTGGATGCCGCGCCTCCTCGAGAGGATCCACGCCGAGGCGGCCGTCGTAGACGTCACGGCGACGAACGCCGCCGCCGCGCCACCGTCGTCCCTACCACCACTGGCGTGCCAAAACAACTGCGCGTCGCCGGACGCGTCATGCGTGACCACCGGGCCGTCGTCGTCGGACTCGTCCAATGTTGCTCCGTTCCAGACGAGCAGTCCGATCATGGCCAGCTCTTTGGCAGGTTGGTCGCCGTCGTCGACGGAGGAATGCCAATACGGAAGCTCGAGCGCGACGAGCGGTGGTGACATGTTCGACGGGAGCTGGTCGGACCTTCTTGCCCGCGCCACAAGCCAGGACGACGCAGATTCCACCGACCTGCAGGACTTTGGACTGGGCGAAACCGTGGACAACTTTTGGAGTTTGGACGACATCTGGCGACAACAGTTATGCTGATGTATTTATGCTACCACTTATGTTCCCATGAATGACCAAAGCTATTTGTAGGATTGCCTTGATTAACCATTAATTGTATCAACACGGTTATAAGTTATAACCCATAAACAGAAATTCTGAAACCAGTTTCTATTCATTGGAGCATGAAACAACACATAGTTTTGACCCAAAAAAGTTGTTACAGCCTGACAGGTTGCAAAGTTTCTCATACGTACAGACTAGAGAAAAAGCTTGCAACTTTCTTAGCACGATTATATATGCACACAGTAACCATCCTCTATGGGTAGGGGCATCTGTCAGATGCAAGATGCACACCTCGTACATATATGCTAATCCTAACACGTACACCATATTCGACTCTCGACAATTTAGCTATCAGACTAGCATGTAGATTTGGGCATACTAGAAACGTCAGTTGAATGTCGATGTATGGGGGGGGGGGGCACAAGTGCCCGTGACGCTCCTTTTGGAGAAAGAGTGATACTGGCTCTCTACTGTTCATGAGGGAGGAAGAAAAAAAATGATATTAAACCACTGACTTAATGTAAGCATATTTCAGGTTAATAAACATTAACTTTTGCCATACTTTCTATATGCCCTCATATCTTCCCAGAACTAATGTCCTCCTTGATAGCGCACACTCCATCATGTTAATTGATACAAAATAATGAAAGAAATAAGTGAAGAGCAATTTTATGAAACTTTCACCTAGACTATAGACCTAACAACATGTTTTATTTTATTGTTTTTTTAAGAGTGTAACATAAGCAGCAAAACCTTTATTTGATGGTTGATTTATCTTTATTTTTGTTGTCTCTAAGAATTGAAAGCAACAAAAACTTCCTTTGTTTCTTTCCTCATCAATTTCGTGCGACATTACGCTTTTTGCTGTCTCTAAGAATTGAGAGAGTAACTCAGTTGGTTAGTTTTTGTTGTGAAACCAACTCACCGGGTTCAAGCCTTAGACTTAATACGGTGTTACATTTACAACTACTTATTTTTTCGGTGCTAGGTCGACGTCCTCGCCGACAACGAGACATCTGTGGCGACTTCGTGAATCTCAACATTAGCCGACCCAGTTCGCCTTTAGCGCTTGTAAGGGTAATGTGTATGTACGTATGTTCATATAAATTGGCTACTCGTACGTGTATACGAGTGTTGTGTTTTTTTTTTCAAAAATTTTTTGACTACTCTGCTCCTCCATCAGCCGCCGTTAAGCTGGAGGGGTAGATCTTAGCACGTGGCTTTTCGGGTGTTCCTTTTTTTTGCTAAACTTTAGCCCTGTCCCATCAAAGAGAATCTTACTATTTAAGAGTATTAAATAAAGTCTAATTACAAAATTAATTGCAGAACCTCTAGGCTAACTCGCGAGACACATCTAATGAGAATAGTTAAGCCATGATTAGCAGATGGTTACTGTAGCATTACTGTAGCAAAACATAGATTAATTAAGCTTATTAGATGCATCTCGTAAATTAGCACCCATCTGTCAAAAATGTTTTCTCATTAGACTAATCGAAATACTCTCAAATGGTAAGATTTTTTTTAATGTGACAGGACTAAAATTTTGGGCGGAGAAAACGAACAGCTAGACAAGTCAAACCTGCTGCCTTCCATGACCTGGTCAGACACCGATCGCGCATGTCGTCAACGGGCTGCGGTCCACGTGAAGACCAGCTGACGTAGGCAACCACTCTGGCCCCACGTGCTTGATGCCCGGCCATCTTGTTCTTTGCATACTCTAACTAATTAATCACTTGCTTTAATCTAAGCGTCCTCCGGACCACCGAAAGTTAATTAAACGCGCATACGAAAAGGTACCATCCTGGCCGTCCGACCTTGGACCCAATGGCTGCGATGCACTTAACCCGCCGCACTCAGGATCATGCTCATGGCTTGAGCCAAACACGGTTCGAATCCATTCCTTTTTTGACACCGCCGACTTGACAAGTAGTGTCAACATTCTAATAATCTATCTTTCGTCAAAAAAACATTCTAATCTATCGCTCATAGTCAATGAGTCATAGGACAACCTATATGTGCTACTGCAAACCAATAAAACATAAAAAAATGACCGTTCTTTGATCACCTCTTCATTTAGCGTTCAGTGTTCAAGTCGTCTTGTACAATGTATATGGAACCAAAACATTCCCTTCACGGAACTTATTTGTATAGTCAAATTTGAATTTAACTATAGATTTAGAGTCCGCAACTGAGAAGACAAATTACAGGAAGCCTCCCGTAATATCGCAGAGGCAAGATACAGCACGTTGATGTCCCCAAAAAGAAAGAACACAAACCTCTACTACGACCTCCCTCAAAAAGAAAATAATAAAAATAAATAAAACCGATGAACCGCTAAAGTGCCAAACCGGGCCCACGTCGCAGAAGCACGCGGAAGCCCATGGCGCAGAAGCACGCGACCACTCTCATCAGATCGCTGTGCTCGCGCGGGGCCGTCCAACACGCCCGCGCCTTGTTCGACGAAATGCCCGAGCGGGACGTCGTGGCGTGGACGGCCATGCTCTCCGGCTACGCCTCCAACGGCCACCACCGCGAGGCGCTCGACGTCTTCCGGCGCATGGCCGCGGCTGGTGTGGCTCCCAACGAGTTCACGCTGTCCAGCGTCCTCACCGCGTGCCGCCGCGGCGGCGGCGCTGCCGTGCACCGCTGCGGGGCGTCGGTCCACGCCGTCGCGGTGCGGCGGGGCGTGGACCACATGCCGTACGTCGTGAACGCGCTCGTCGACGCGTACGCGTCGTGTGAGGAGGGTCTCATGGACGCCAGGAGGCTGTTCGATGCGCTGCGGGGAGGGCGGACGGCCGCGTCGTGGACTTCGATGATCGCCGGTTACGCTCGTTGGGGACAGGAGAGCACGGGGCTACATTTGTTCCAACAGATGATTCAGGTGCAGATACCTCTTAATTCTTAAACTTGTTTATATACTGTATATAAGTGCCGTCTCTGCTACTCTTATCACCATTTCCCACTGCGTGTTCCAGTAAATTGAAGTAGGAAGTTTCCCATTTCGCAACGAAATTGTGTTTGCGCATAAACTGCTCAAAAGATTCTTTTAGCTTTCATATTATAGAGCAGATTGCAGAGGAACCATATCTACAGTTTATAAAATTTAGCTTAAGGCTTACATTAGGTGAGTTCAAAGTTCTTGCACGGCGCAAGAAGTTTAAAGTGCACGTAGCAATTGATCATGATATGACAATATTCACTTATCAAGCTTCTCTGAATTCACCACATTATTTATGCATTAGTTCATCTATCAGGAAATGCCATCTTGTCAGACTTGCTCATGGAGTTCTTGCTATAGCTTTTATGTTTATTTCCTATATAGAATATACTTTGTTTTCAATAAGACATTAGCTGCTGTTTCTGCAGTGCAGGATGGTATTGAGCTGAGTCCTTTCACCTGCTCTATTGCAATCCATTCATGTACTTCAGCAGTCAACCTATGTGTTGGACAGCAACTTCACGCACTGTCCATAAAAAAGGCTCTCGAAGGGAACTTTGCCGTTGCTAATTCTCTGGTTGATATGTACTGCACTTGTGCAAGCATGTTGGATGCATGGAGGTTTTTTGATGAAATGCCTGAAAGAAACTTGGTCACCTGGAATACCATTATTGCTGGATCTAGCAGACATGATCCGCTAATGTCCTTGCAGCTGTTTCTTGGCATGGATATTGAGCCAAATTTCTTGACTCTAACTAGCATTACATCAGCATGTGCTGGTCTTGCAGCTTTACGATGTGGCCAGCAGGTCCATGGTTCTGTTCTTCGGAGAAATTATGGCGAGGACCTGAAAATTTCAAATGCACTTGTGGACATGTACTCCAAGTGTGGATGCATATCAAAAGCTAAGAAGGTATTCTGCATGATGAGTTACAAGGATATATTATCGTGGACATCGATGATTAGTGGGTATGGGATGAATGGGTATGTGAATGAGGCCATTGAGCTTTTCAATTCCATGGTCAAATCTGGGGTTTATCCGGATCGTGTGGTGTTCATGGGTCTGATTAGTGCTTGCAGCCACGCTGGTTTAGTAGATGAAGGATGGAAAATTTTCAGGTCAATGATACTCGACTATAATATGCAGCCTAACAAGGAGATTTATGGTTGTGTGACCAATCTTCTTGCTCGTGCAGGGAGGCTCAGAGAAGCCTTTGACCTCGTTGATACAATGCCATTTGCTCCTGATGAATCTGTCTGGGGAGCACTGCTTGGTGCTTGCAAGATGCACAAGAATGTGGACCTGGCCCGATTAGCTGCAAACAAAATTATTGAGATTAACCCTGGTGGAGCGAAGACGTACATCCTGCTTGCAAACATATATGCTGCAGATAGCAAATGGGGTGATTATGCTTTGACAAGAAGGTTGTTGAGGGACAAAGGTAGCAGGAAAGAGGTTGGAATTAGTTGGATAGAAGTAATGAATAAGATTTATAGCTTTAGCACAGCTGATAGTTCCAGCCCTCAAGTTAGTTTGGCGGATGAGGTACTGCAGATGTTGGTTAACCACATGGATGAAGGTGGAAATGATTCTGCTGTCAATATTTGCAGAGTTCCATGATTCATTTGTACTTGAATGGTTCAGCTGTTATTGAAGTCCAATACTGCAGAGTTGATGCTGGAGCTTTCAGTATTCACGGTACCTATCCAACAACAACAACAACAAAGCCTTTTTATCCCAAGCAAGTTGGGGTAGGCTAGAGCTGAAACCTGCAGGAACCGACAAGAGAGGCTAAACCAACAAGAGATGCGAACTAACCAAAAAAGAAAGGGGAAAACAGGGGAAAAGAGAAAGAAGAGAGAAAGAAGAGGGTAAAAAAAAAAAAAAAAAAAAACCAAAGGGTTAAAAAAAAGGGGGAAATCAAGTTTCCGGCACATGGATTGCTTGCTTCCACTCTCTCCTATCCATGGCTAGCTCCTCAGCAATATTCCAGTCCTTTAGGTCTTTCTTCACGGTACCTATCCAAACCTAAACAAATTGTCTTCGTAAAATAAAAAATATGATAGAATTGGATAAAAATTGTATATAATCAATATGCATCTTTGGCCATTTCTACTGTGCTCTGGAATCCAGTCAAGTAGTCAGATTGAATCGTTAACAACAATCTGTCGTACGGATTATTATCTGTGTAACTAAACAGTTGTTGTTTTTGTTACTATTCCAGAATATAGAAATAACACAGTTTATAGAAGGCAATAACTTCAAATTTTACAATGAATTTTCTTATGGAGCTGCCATTAAATCTATTGGTGAAATTTTGTTAGTTTATGGCTTTGAGAGGAATCTTACAACTCCACATTGGAAGTATTGTAGTTCCTAATTACATCATAGCTTTTACAGTTCTTAGTGGATGGTTGAAGGGTGACATAATAGTGAAAGGGGTGGAACATTGTATACAAAGCTTGCCCCAGCAGACACTCATCTGACTACAATATTATAACCTTTATACTGAATAAACTTAAATAAATTACCAAATATTCATGAGCTGTGTATTTCACTATTTGTACCTTGTGGTTTCGGCCTCCTATGTGTTATATATATTTTTTTGTTGATCGCGGTAAATAACTAAATATGCTGTCATAGCTAATGCTGAGATGCAGCTATTACCTTTACAGGGCATTACATATCTAAAACTTCCAGAAGAGAGCATGGTGCATTTTGAAGTAAATTTGATTAAGGTTCCAAATTACTTCATCTTGTTTAGATATGTTCCCTTTCTAAAGGTGTACCTGGTGCCAAAGGCTCCTACACATTGTGGGGTCTAGGGGATTATTTCTAGGCAGCAGTACCACTTCTTTCTGCAGCGAGGCTAATTTGAACCCACGACGTCCCGACACAAGCAGAGACACTCCACCACTGCAACAGGTCTGCTCTTCGAATCTGCACCCTTTCTAATTTATATCAATTGTTTTGATCGCAAAATGGAATTCTGGACGGATGACAGAATTTGGAAAAAAAAATAAACATAACAAAGTATGCAATATTTACCAGTAGTGTCATTTTGACGTTTTCTTGATTTTGTACCATGATTTGCTAGAAAACCTTATATTTTCCAATAAATTCATGACTGTACTATCAGTTAGTTCAAAATGTTACGACCTTTAGACTATAATGGATGAGCTGCGGGGTGGATGGCCATCCAACATCTTTGTTCTTGATGGATGAAGAGATTATAGGTGAGAATGACTTTATTTCTTCTTTGCTGGAGAATAACATTTACAGTAGGCATCCTTATATTGAAGACTCTCTTAACAACAAAAAGTAGGATTAATCTAATAATAATGTCCTACCGATAGATAATATGCTAAGCAATCAATCCTCTATCCTAGGAAATTAATCAAACTATTTAGGAAATAGATATCTTGACTGGGAAGAAACCATCCTCACTGCAGGTCTGGTGCCAGATGAATCGCAGATGCTACAGTAGTACTGCTTGTACTATTTGTCTTCCCATAACACAAAATCTGTATTGTTGATGGTGGCAAAACAGCTTGGTTTTCATACTGCTTCAATCTCACCTGTACCAGTTTACGTTACTGGGCTTCGTCTAATTCTTGGTCACAATTTTTATTGGTTTAATGTTGTCCAGTTGAATAGCTCTGAATCATCGGGACTCGATATACTTGCATCTTTTATGAGTTATTTTCTAATGATCTGGTCTTTTCACTTGGAATACTGGTTTTATTATAGTGCCGGCTCTGGTTTCAAATATACTACCAGTGACTTTTTTTTGGCAATCAGGTAAAATGGCTGCAATCTGGAAGGCATTAACACTTGCTGCATTGATGCTTTTTCCCAAATGTCTGTGATGACATTGAACCTACAAATCATGAGTTACTCGGTAAGCAGGATATATATGTTTGAAGTTCCATTTTATGCATAATAGATATGTAATGTTATCGATTCTGTATGCTCTATTTCGCTGTTAGAATGCACTCAATGCCTTACCTTCTTGATTTGAATTAGGGACGAAACAAACACTAAAAAAGCCAGATTTTTTACAATAGGAAAGAATGATGTGATACATAATATCGAGACCAGCATATGCTTCTCTTACATGAATAGATTTCTCAATTTTCCAAGAAAGGTAACTATAGCACTCCAAAAGTCCGAATAATATGGGATTAACTGATGTTATGCATTTGTAGAGAAATTAAACAACCTAAAATCTCCTCAATTATCCAACGAAAGGTAGTTATGTCACTCCAAAAGGTCCAAATAATATGGGATTAACTTTCTTTAACTCATTATGCACATATACAGAACAACCAAGCCCCAGTGATATACATCGAAAACAGACTGACCAGCTGATACTTAAGTGAGGATGCATGTAGAATTGTAAACAGTATATCAACATTCAGCTAGAAAGTTATATCACCATCAAGCACCAGCACTGTGATATATTCTTAATCTGCTGACACACACACATTACTGCTTTGCATCCACAACCCCTTCATTTCCTGCTAGCATTAGGTACTTATCCTTGCGAGTGAGCATAGTGGGTTCAAATCCAAGAACCCTACCAATCTCACACTGCACCAAGTTTGCCACCTCGTAGCTCTCACATTTTCTGCCATCGATGACAATACTGGTTGGCATCTTGTCCATGAACACAACAATGTACGCCGGATGCGGGTTCATGAAGTAGTAGAAATGGTCCAGGTACTTGGACTTGCCAGTAGACGTGCCATAGAACATTCTGGACCAATTGACCAGAGCTACTGGGTAGATCTCGTTGACGAGCTCCACGAACAGTGGGCTGAATCGGAGCAGGTATGGTTCCCGGCATGTGGTCCCCTCAGGGCAAACGACCAGGTCCCCCTGCTTCAGTGACTTCTCCATCCTCCTCCGGTCCTCTTCCCGGTGTCTGGTCAGCCGAACTGTTCGGATTGGTGACAGTAGCTCGCTGAAACGGCTGACGCTGTATGTTACGGCTGATACTTGCTTGTTCAGCGTTGCTGAGATGTAAACTGGGTCAAGGAGTGTGCGGTGGTTGCACACATACAGGCGGCCCTGTCGGTTGGTTTGGGCAAGTTCTTCAGAGCTTGCCGGACCATTGGCGGAGACCGGGGAGTTCATGACCCGCGTTGTGACTCCAGTGGCAGACCCAATAGGGACAGAAATAGAATATGGAAGATTCACAAAGAGGAGTGTTCGGAGGAATGGTGAGGAGAATAGCAAATGGGAGCCACATGAACATAGCTAGAGTGGCTTCGGGGGTAGGCCTGAAGGCTAGCCTGCCATCATTGAAGATCAAGGGCCTGGGGTACTGGTCTCTTTGCAAGAGTGACCATTTTCTCTTTTGTTCTGAGGTTACCAAGTAAATTTCCTGCAAGTGAGAAGCAAAGCTAAATTAAAGTTGTAGCCCACTTTTAATAAGCTGGTTTTGTAAAAAGTCATGTAAAGAGCTTGTGACTATAGAACAAAAGGAGCCTTAGGGTTGCACAACTTCCTTTTTACAACAGATAAATTTCTAGGTGAGCTATCTGAACCAGTACAATGTTTTGAGTTGATCTCCAGACTTCAAAGTTGTTCAATATCATCACTAACTAAGAGGCGCACTCTGTTGATTTTGAAATAAAAGTATTTTGAGTTTAAAGCATCCATGGTGACTACTTCATGAGTATTGAAAACTTCAAATCAGACCCCTGAATTCAAATATTTATATGTATATATTTTTTTCCTTTACGGCTAATGTTTTCTCATACATGCATGGACCGTCATAGGTAAAGGATTCAGTGGCAAGAATCATATACAGCTAATGATACGGTTTTGCTTTGGAGCAGGGTCATGTGGTCGTTTGGGTATAATCAGATATCAGAATGACTCCTTTGTGGCGCATCACCTTTTCATGATCTGGTCTTGAGCCATTATATTACATATATATTGTCGTCTTGCGTTGAGCTGCCCCTTCCATGAAGTCTAATTGTCTAAATATTTGCAAAGGTAAGGAACTTGAACTAGACATACTGTATTGTCTAGTCATTTCAGTTCAAGTGTAGACGTCTTTAGCTACGTCACCTTTCTGCACCATCTCAAGGTTTCTTCTCTGTTACTAAGGCACATGCTCCAAACGTTGATCCTAGTGGATGGGATTTGTTTTGGTACTTATCAAGGCTTCAACTACCACCAGTATTATAAAAATGCATATCTAACCTGTGTAAGTAAGATGTCCCATGTATGATGGAGAGGTTTGCCGCATTAAGAAAGATAAGTCCTGCAGGGATGCATGTCTCGTGGTCCCTCCACTAGACGCATGTTTATTTCAACGTGATACTTAAAAAAAAGGATAAGTACTACACTGAGATGCATGTTACGTGGCTTTGAACCCGTACAATGCGAATGGCTACCTTTAGGTTCAGTTATATTATTTCTAGCGCATGGCTGGTTGCCCTCTCCATTACGAGCTTTCCTAGAGTTCATGCAAAACTTAAAGTTCCTGTGAACAGGAGTATTACTATGCGTTACTTATTTATATAATTGATTTCTTGCTTGAATTGGCATGATGTCAAACCTAGATAACCTTAACCATATCGTATTTGTGGTTTTTATGATTGATTTGCGGACACTGCATAGCACATGCATGGGAGATATCAACTATTCAAACTCGCCTGTATCAGCTTATGAACATAATAATTGTATGCTCAATTTGTTATCATATGAATTAATTGGCCCAAAACAGGAGTTAAATCTATGAGTGAAGAAGCAATTAAGAAGGATAAAAAAACTAAGAAACACCCTGAGAATGACTAACAGCCCTATCACTTGTGGCACATGATGGGAGACTTTGATGCAACAAGCAAAACATGGCGAAATCAAATTTATGTTTAACATCTAACCTTGCAGCAAGAGAAGATACGGTGGTGATCATGACTGTAATAGTTTGAGCTGCTTCCAAACCATATCATCTCTGTCCCTTCGATCTCTGCAAACTCTAACCTTCCTTCGCTCTCCTTTTCCAACAGGCCAGCATAACGCCCTCGCACCATCTTCACCTCCCTGCCCACCACCATCTCTAACCCTACATACTCCTTCAGGAAGGGTTCCATCATAACCCTAGGGATCATTCTACTGAATCCTACCACCCTCTTGAGGCCTTTCACCACCTGAAGCCCTTCCCTCCCTACATCCTCTAGGAAATGCTTCGGCAACGTTGCCTTAGCGACCCTCATCACCTTCTCCTCAGTTAACCCCATGAAGCACACCATGACCATGACCTTTGATTGTACTTCTTGTGTCAAGCAACATAGCAAAGGGTAGAGGCACAGTAGGATGAAACCTCTCAGGAAACTGCCAGCCTCTATTGCAACAAGCATGAAATAAGCGAAGGTAGATGGAGACCTTAGTAGTCCTCCTTCAATATCTAGGATTAGAACTTGCTTTTGAAGGTGGTCATCATCATGTGAGACCAGTGGGCAACTGTGGATGATCTTAGGACATGTCTCTATCCCACTTGTGCTTCGCCGGTGGTGGTTGTGGCCTGATGGATTCCCTAGCCTCCGACGAGCAAAGCGGTAGAAGGCTATGAAGGATTTGGAGAATGGTTTGGATGCCATATAGGCTTACCCTTGGACCACGTTAGTTCAATCTAGCTCTTTAGAAGTCTTAGGTTGCAACCTGCAACTGTAATGCCACCCTGGTATATATGCAGCTAAAGCATAAAGCTATAGAAATGGTCATATACAATTGTCACAAGAAAATTCAGTTGTGGTACCAAACTGGCTCACGACTTTTGACTTTGCCTACTTGTTTGACATGCTAGTCTTAGCTCTGTTTGCCTTGCAGCACTCTGTAAAAAATGAAAGAGGGTTACTTAAGATCTACTGATCAGTTAAGGAAGTTCATTTGCTATGGATGACAAACATTAAAGTTATGTTTCAAGTTTTACTTTGTCTTGGATAAGACAAAAAATAAAGTAACAAGCTGCTGACCATATTTTCAACTCTACACATGTAACAGAATATTAACTAAGGAAAGGTTTCTTATGGTCCTTTTAGAACTCATGATGTGGTGCATGAATCAAAATACTCCTGTCCCCAAAATAAGTTGATTTGTAGTATTGTTCTAAATCAATCTATTTTAAGCTTGACCAGTTTTATAGAGGATTTCTAATAAATACAACACCAAATAAGTTAACTACCAAAATATATGCATTAAGAATCTAATGATACTAATTTGGCATCTTGAACATTGGTACTCTTCTGTGAGCTTGTTAGGACTTAAGATAGATTGACTTAGGAAAACTATAAAAATAACAAATATTAGGATGAAGCGAGTATGTTAGTTAATATTATTTATCATACACAAGCTACTCCTTTGTGCACACTTCTCTCTGCAAAAGAAGAAATGGGATACTCCAACAATGACAGTGAAAAGCGGAGGGGGTAAAACAGTGGTCAATGTAAGTTTCATTCTGGTAATGTATTAGGTGAGGGCATAAAATATGTAATATATTCGGTGAAGGTTTGATCTGTTCTTTGTTCAAGCCTGGAAGAAATCTACCTGAGGACGACCTCTCACCTAATAAGGGCTAGAAGGATCCATATGCGCATCTGCCTGGTGTCAATCGGATAGTATATCACGCCATTTGCTTCTTATTTCCTGGGCTCATAAAGTAATTTTGATCTTTTATGCTTAGTTAAAAGCTCATTTTCTACGGCATTGATTACGAAGCATTCATGGAAATCATGTAGGGTATTCTTAGTGCATGCATATATTCTTTTCATGTCCTCATAATTTAAATTTTATGAAAATTTTATTTTTTCTATTCGTGATTTTTTTAAATTGATTGCTTGTTTATGATATAGATAGTGCCAAAATTCAGAAAAGTCATCTTGCTGCAGAGGGAAATAAAATACTAATTGATTTTCACTCCCATGTATTTCCTTGTTAGCTCTTTATGCGACCTATTCATTTTTTATTTCACACTAGTTCTGACAAAAAAGGAAAAAAGTGACCTATATATATGCTGTAGTGAGTTCCATGATTTGCAAAAGCAAGTCATTTCTAAAATTTACTAAAATATTTGTATTTGTTATATTATCATGTCTCAGTCATGCTTAAGTGAGTGCATTTATTGAGAACTAGATAGTAATTTCCAAATTTTACTAAAATGTTACTGGATTGTTTATATATATCATGTTTTAATTGTTTAGAAATGAGTTTCCTCCTTCATCTGATGTGTGTTTGCTAAAGACGGATGAATTTTGCATCTCAGTAAAATTGTCTTTGGTGTCCTCGTTGAGTTCATCACTCATGATCCATTTGACATGGAAGTGGATTGCCATATGGATCTCATTCATGGAGCTGATTTAGGAATTTGCAATGTTAGCTAACTGATTTCTCTTTCATCTAAGTTAAGTGCCCAAATATATATCAGGATCATTGATTTTGCATTTTTTTTCTTTGCTTTTTTCCCTTATAACTTTAATCCTAGGTGAACCACTTGGTTGAGAAAGTAGCTAGTATTCTTCTATCTGAGCGGCACCCTTGTTTAGGGTGCTATACTGATGTTGTTTGTGTTCTTTAATGAGCTCGCATGGACTTGTAACGCCTCATTTTTTTAATATATAAAGCTATATGATGACATGCTCAATCCAATCGCACATTTGTTGGGAATTTTTATGCGTATTTCAAGGTGCAAAATATACGGTGACACTGTAACCCTGGAGATATTCTCCATATTCAGCTCTTGCGTTTGCCTAGTAACACTAAGTCAAATGCGTTTGCATTTTTTTCGCCTTTTCCTTTCAAAATCTTCTACACATTCAAACGTATGGATATTCCAATGCCATAGAAAACAGGTACAGGGGATTCTTCATTCGGTATAATTGTGTGATTATCCTATTTCTTAAACGAAACGTGACTAAATACTCTAGAATGAAATGCAAATTGGTATATTAGTATGCGTTAATCCTGTTACAGTCATCCTATAACCTAGTAGGCGTATAGTGAACGTGTTTTATTTGGAACACAAGAATTTCATATGATGTTTGAGACTGCGACAAAGCGTGAACCACGAACTGGTGCTGGAAGATCGATCGCGCCCCTTTCACCGTATCCTGCACAACAAATTCATTTATGTTTTGGGAGGTCATGTATTAAAAGTTGCCCAAACCATACGTAATGAAACTGCAGAAAAGAGTGTATAGGTTGGCTGATCCGATCAATTATGTTTAAGATACTATTTGTGAAGAGTGAGATGAAGTAGTTTATTGCTCATCATTTTTCTTCTTTGTATTACCTCGAGTATGTCAACATCGGTGACCTCATCTGGCGCACTGTGGTTGATAAGCTGCATGCATGAAGCTTGATCTGAGTAACGCACCAGCAATAGTTATGTTTCGAGCCCAGGAGTTTTTTTCTGGATTCAGTTTCGCAGATCTTTCACAGAGCATCAGTTAGATTAGATCATCGCAAAACAAAGAGAATAAACTTCGTTCTCAAGTTCCAAACGGGGCCTGAAAGCTTATAACACGATAAAAGCTGGTCAAACAACCATTCATATGTACCTGGAAGAAAAGAAACCCCATTGCTGGCAGGCAGCGCCGAGGTTTGCGAGCTCCTCCGAGGACGTCGACAACGGCCGGCCGTATCGAGCAACCTGCCGAGATCACCACTGGGATCCCTGCTTCCGGCCGGCGACGAACATCTCGGCGTCGGCCTCCTCCGTCCTGATGGATGTATTACCGTTCAGGGCCTTCAAGTATGGCTTTATAGTCACAAATCCATCAAAAATAGTGCATGTTTCGCAAACCCACAACTAGTTTGAGATGTTGTTTCAAAAAACCACTGTATTTTTAACTCATACCGTATCTTATACTCTGATTCCACATGTCAACTGCATACTCATCCATCATATTTGTACAGTCTCGGATTTTTATTATGCAACTAACATGTAGGACCAAAGTATGAAATACGGTATAAATAACAAATATTATATGGTGGTTTTTTGAAACAACACCCTAAATTATTGGTGGGTTTGCGAAACATGCACATACTCGATGGGTTTGTGAGAGCATCTCCAAAAGAGCCCCAAAACCTCTCCTTAAATCAAAATAATGGGATTCAATAAAAAAAAATCTCCAACAGCACCCCAAAACTATTCCCAACCTTTTCATATCCCCTAAACCCCCCTCATTTGTAGCTACAAATAGGGGAAGAATTGGGATCTCAATTCCTTCTTCTTTCACTAGAATTAATGATTTTGTGGCCCCAAATGCTGACGTGGCCCAATCAAAAGTGTTTTGATCCACTTTTAGGGAGGAACTGTTGAAGGAGGAAAGAAAAATTGCCCCGTATAATTTTTTGGTTAGCCTCAAAAACAAGTTTATGGGGCTAATTTTTTAGGAACCTTTTGGAGATGCTCTGACTATAAAACCAAAATTTTAGTGAGTTTGTGAAATTTATCTCGGCGTTCGGGCCTCGTCAGTCATCAAATTGGGGTCCCACCGGTCCAAAATTACTGGGCTGACTCGAGGAGAAAACAAAAAGGAAAACAAAAAGAAAATCTTCCCTTCGGCCACTCCGTTCTCCGGAGAGGCGTGGCCCTTCAGTCCTTCCAGCGGAAGAAGAACGGCAGCCGACACACTCCGGTGTCTCCGCTGGAGAACGGCAGGCAGCTAGTCGCACTTCCCCGCCTACGCGTCGATCCGATTTGGTTGTTTTGTTCCGTTGGTAAGGATCCCTAACTTGCTTGAATGCATTTCGTTTTGGGAGGCTTGTCTCTTGCCTGCTTTGTGAGCGACCAAATCCAAGGATTGAGCGTTAAGGGAATACTCTGCCTGACGCTAGATCGGCTCCATTGATGTTTAGTCTCCAGATATGTATAGGTTTTGCCATTATTGTGATGTATATCTTCTCTGCTGCCATTGTTTTTTATGCAGTATCAAGTGCTAAAGTCAGTTAAGTTCAGTAGTCTGAAGCCATATTCTATTTTTTCTGATATCAAGTGCAACGTCTTTAGGTATCAAGTTCCAACTTCCAGTGTCCATATCTCATTCTATTTCAGCATTACCTTTCACATTTAGGTTTGATTGAATTCTAGAACAGAACCAGGGAGGTGCGTTACACATGGTTTTTTGACACTAGTCTGGTTGGTAGGATCGATTTTGTTGGCACTTAGACCACGGTGTGTGTGCAGTCATACTCAGACTACTCAGATGTAAGAAAACCCAGCTCTCCTGCGTATTCGAGAAAAAAAAAAGATGTAAGAAACCATTTTCATGTTTTGGTGATTAATGAGTCAAATAGGTTTTATTGCGTTCATATTACTGAGTTTCTTACACGATACATAAACTAAATCTAAGCTTCAAGGAAGCAATGTATTTTCATGTGTATTTCAAGAATATTAGAACTTCGTTGAGTTTCTCATGTAAAAAGAGGCACGATGATGCTATTTCTTATTTCTGACAAGGCTCCGGGTATTATGCTGTACTTCCTTTTCCGGTTCGCTTGGCATTGTTATTGGCACCAGCATGTAAATTTCTAAAGTTTTGCACCAATATTCTATTGGTTTGTTTTGGTATCTTAGAATGAGATCATTGATATGCAATGAAGTTTCTCGTGTATCAAGATGGCTGGATGAGAAAAGTGGAGGGGGTTGTGTTAGGTTTGGCTAGCCAACAACCATTTTTTAGCCAATCATATTGAGATTGGGAGATGGCTGGACCCATAAGTTGCCACGTTTTCTTGTCGTAGTTCAAACTTTTTGTGACAAGCAAGTAGTTCAAAAGTTAACTTGCAAGCCCACATTTTTAGCCTTGCTTTTATTACAGATGCCATTTTCGAGTTAGTATCATTGACTTGTATGCATGCTACAGAATATATGATGAGAGACCCATGAGATACGTTGCTGCAAATGCTTTCTTAGGTACTTTGTTAGGCACGGTGATGCTATTTCTTTTTTCTGACAAGCCTCCTATTATTTGGTATATCAAAGTTATTGGGTATATCTTGTTTGCCGCTTTGGCCATTTTTTTTTCTGAATGTGGCACATATTAAAAGAACTATTCATTGCTATTAGCTGTGCTGACAGTGCACATGCTGGATTTTATTGGTCAAAATATATTTATTTGTTAATCTAATATGGTACCACTGGTTATATATAGTTGTTTTGTCCCAAGAATTCACAATCTTACAATTGATTGAATTCATGTTAAAAAGTGTTCATTCGTGCCCGTACTGTATTCTGCCAAGGAGATTAGGCCTAAGCATGGGAGTTCCAAAACAGAGGTGGACTCCTGACGAAGAGGCTGCTCTTAGAGCCGGGGTAGCAAGGCATGGAGTTGGAAATTGGCGCACTATATTGAAAGATCCAGAATTTAGTTCCACTTTACGCTATCGTTCAAATGTTGACATAAAGGTTAGAATTATTCACTTCATTCCACTTGCCTAAGCTTGATTTAGTGAAGAAAATTCTAGTTATGATATTTCTTGAATTATGTGTTATTTGATGTTAAATTTATTTATGTCATCTTCACTCTGGATGTTCATCCCCTCTTTTCTACGAATTACTACTTAGGACAAGTGGCGCAATATGAATGTAATTGTCACTACATTGGGTTCTCGTGAAAAGGCGAAGACTGTTGTGAAGAAAACCAAAGCTGCTCCTAAGAATAATGATCAGTCCACAGCAATCAGCACAGCTACCTCAGATGGTGAAGAAGAGACAGTTGATGCAAAGCCTATAGCATCGGTGTCCAGTGAAGCGTGGAAACCTTTAATTCCAAAGAAATCTCAGTTAAGGTAATTATATATATCAAGTCTAATTTATCATCTGGCCTTTTTTTCTTTTCTTGCTTTGTGTGATCAATAGAAATTTAATATTTTGGATGCTTCACTTTAGTTCAATGGATTTCCTGCAGGCTGGACAATATTATAATGGAAGCTGTGAAGATTTTGAATGAGCCCGCTGGTTCACACAGAACTACTATTGCTAATTACATAGAGGTATATATCTCTCATTTGTTTTTGTTTTTTGCTAGTACTAGAGCCTTGTGTTTTGTGTGTCTCTGTTTACAACTGAACTCTTTTGTTGTTGTACTTTATAGGACAATGCCTAACTTAATCAAAATAGCAAATATATTGTCATACGAGAAACAAAAGATACACCATATATACCTAACCTGATTGTGTTGTACCGTAAAGGAGCTACCAGACATCGATAGTAGAATCCCATAATTAAGCAAGTTTGGTCAGTGGGTACACAAGATTTCCTCCTTTTTGTGCAAGAACTGTAACCTACTTTATGTTCACCCTCTTCTAGTTAATCGAAAAGCAAGCTGTTCCAGTGTGTCTCATGCAGAGTTATGGTGTCATTTTGTATCAGCATGTTTCGACTTGCTTGATTTCTAATAAAAGTTCTTGTGAGTTGAGCCATCCTTGCTCTTATTTGCTACATGCACAGTCAGTTTCTTACACTGGTTTTATATAGGAGCAATATTGGCCACCTAGTGATTTTGACCACTTATTGTCTGCAAAACTGAAGGAACTGGTCGCCAGTGGGAAATTGATAAAGGTGATTTTTCCTTTTTAATCCCCTATTTTGTTTCTATGCTTTGTGAGCAATAACACTAACTCAAAGGTGAAATACTAGTATTGGATGATAACACGTGCATAAATTTGATTGACTACACCACTTAATGAAGTAAATGTATAAAGCCATTTCATGAAATCTTCAGAATCCTAATTTGCATCTAGCTGGTAGTTGACATGACATAATGATATATCTGAAAATACGATATAAAAGTTTATCAAGATGTGTTCCAGAAGGTGACATCTTTTTCAGTTATTTTACTCTGAGCTCTTTGGTATTCAGGACTTGTAATTTAGTGCTGAATATTTTATTCTGAGCCAATCAGGATATGCATGGTTCTCAATTTTCTTGAACTACTGAACCGTCTTAAACCATGAAAATGAGATATTTGTTATCTTGGCACTAGAATACAGTTACCCATGTGGAGAATCTTGAGCTCTCAAGAATGTTAATCGATGGATGATTGCAGGTGAATCGGATGTACAGGATAGCACCTAGTTCACCATACTCACAGGGCCGACGTCCCAAAATGTTGCTGCTAGAAGACATACAAAGAGAGTCCCTCAAATTAGCGAGTGATGATAATAAAACCCTCACGAGGACTCAAGTCGATATGGAATTGGCTCGTATGGCAACCATGACTCCTGAGGAAGCTGCAGCGGCTGCCGCTCGTGCAGTCGCAGAGGCAGAGGCTATCCTGGCTGAAGCTGAAGCAGCTGCGAGAGAAGCAGAGGCTGCAGAAGCAGATGCCCAAGCTGCACAGGCTTTTGCTGAAGCAGCACTTGTGACATTAAAGAACATAAATGCCGCAAAATGGGTAAGCTAGCTTTGGTCATTAAATCTGTACTGCCCTCTTGTCCCTAAAGGCTTCATAGTCCCATCTGCAACTGATTGGTTACTTACTGGTCACTAAAAATTCTGAAACCAGCAAATTGTCGTAAGTTTGTTGGCTTTATTCGGTGAACACTATGTGTTCAAAGGCACTTATGCCAAGGTATAGAGAAAATATTCGTTCTAACTTGGTTTCTTAACGTTCTTTCTCTTAACTTGCATACTATTCAAGAATAAGATTTGAAAGATGAAGAATCTTGAACTAATGATTTCTAGAGTTTGGCAGAAGCAAGCATACAACCAAATCTGTTTTTGACATGTCAGCAAGCTAAGATCTCTTTCCCACTATGTAACCAAGTAGTGCCACAAGATAATATTTCCTATAATACTCATTGCCAAACATCTGGTACGATGTTCCATCCCAATATAGCTGCATATTTGCATTTATTTTTTATTTCTCACCTTTTATTTTTTATCACATGTATATTAAAATGCGGTTTAGTTTATTAAAAGCGGTAGTCAAACTTACTGTTGCATGCTTATGTGCTTTCTGTTTTTATTGGAATTATGATGTCACCCCATTTTGGAATCCTTTGAGTAAAATCTGATCAACACACACTTTGAAGTATTGGGGGATTTTAGGTGTGGGATATCCATTGCACTGCCGCTTCGTTCAGTAACTGTTTTGTTGTTTCCCCCGCAATTTGCAGTGCACATAAGGAATGGCATTAGTTCTGACATTGTCAAAGGAACTGTGCTTTGATTTCACCATTCATTTTCAGTCCCAACTACTTGCAAAAGAAACTTAATTTGGAAAACACTTCAGTTAGAAAGTTCATTTCCATCTTTGTCATTTTACTTGTATCCTCTATATACGTCATAGCTGACTCAGATAAGCCAGCTGATCTATCCCTCCCCCCCAACCCACCCAAAAAAAAAACTGACTCGGACATGGCTCCCACGGTCCCACCTCAACAACATCGTGGTAACATTCCCTTTATTTAGAAATGAAATCAACATGCTTTCTGTTGACTGGATGTTGAAATTAACAAGAAAGATTCAGATTCTGACTCCTTGACGCTAATGTTCATGCAGATGGGCCAAGCTTGATGCTACTCAACTGTTCAGGTTCAGCGTTGCTACAACTGCCGGCTGCCTTTCTGCATGTGTACTGTTGTTCATTTGAAACGCACCTGTTCCCCCCTAGTTGTACCAATATATGACTTGAGCCATGAGCCTGAACTCCAACGAGAAACCTGCTTGGTATTCCCCCTGTGGCACCATTTTTTTTAGAACTATGAGAGGCTAAAATCGTCAGCGCAGTGGTGCAATGTCCTTCAGTGAGAAATAGTGGTTCAGTTATCATGGCCTACGCTTCCTAACTATCTTACACTCATTCTATGACTCTTATCTGGTCAATTTCCAGATTCCACGTCTCCATCTTTACCAGGTTCTCGTGTCTGACAGCATGGGAGGTGTGGGATGATGGGGGATTTAGTAGCTGTTGACAAGGTCAGCGGCGGCAACTGTGATGGCAAGGATGTTGAGACTGGAATCTGTTATGGTTTTGCCGGGCCTGCCATGTGCAGTTGAGGTGGTGTGGTTTGCCTCATTTTGTAGGCTTCATGCAAGCTTGGATTCCATTCGAAGTCATGTGCATCCGGGTGAAAATCCTTCATCTGAGGATCAACTGATGGTGACGTTTTTAATGTCTCTTTCCTCGGAGAAGTTGTCACGGATCTCAGCTTTTTTGTGCAATATTGCTACAGGAGTTCGAATTTGGTTTCTTGTTATAGTCTGTGCCGAGGCATTGTGGTTCTTTGATTTTTTTTTTTAAAGACGGCTGATCTAGAAGCACGTTATTGTCTTAGCTGGTCGGCTTTTGACAGCATGTTCTTCGGTTCTTCCCCATCTAATGTGGATGGACGTTTAACTTCCACTGGGAAGACATAGCGGAAGCTTTTACTTCATAAAATTTCAGTCAAATGAGAACTAACAAATCTCTTTTGGTTCTAGTGCCGAAGTTCATCGATCGTCGATCAAACATTATGCTCACAGAAAACTATATTCTGGACACGGACGGCTGCGAAATGAATCATGTAGAGCCTTAACTCGTTTCATCGTGCATCACAAGGTGCTTAATTTAACATCCTTGCATCATAAGCTTCGAGGGCCCGGAACACAAATCATTAGGAGCCTGTTCGGCAGGCTGCGCTGCAGCTGCGGCTGCTGAAGAAATAACTGCGAACACTGTAACGGCTGCTGCGAACACTGTAGCAGCTGCTGAAGAAATAACTGAAACACTGTAGCTGCTGCAAAGCAGCCAGGCGAACAGGCTGTAGAAATGGACACATCGACATCATTAACCGGATAACACTGTACCCAACATTTCTTCCTTTTGCGTTGCTTGGAACGAACATGGAAGAAGTAACTAAATCCTGTAATACTCGAGGTTGCTCCTTCGCCCATCGATCTTGGTCGCGAAGAAGCGCTCTACAAATTCCGCGTAGCCCACCGACTTGTACCGCGCAGTTGCGCCGCCCTCCACGAGCTCCGGCAGAGGGCCGACCGTTGTGCTGGAACACGGCATGTGGAACATCGCCGCCGAGATGCGCTCCTTGTCTAGGTGCACCATGGCCCTGTGCTCAACGCTTCGGTACCGTCCGTTGCTTAGAATCTGCAAGTATCCAGTTTACTTTTCGATAAGCACTACCGGAAACTGGAATTTTGCCGTGTGCAATTTCACAGGCACACGACACCTTCTTTGCCGTGTGCCAAACTAAAAACACACGACAAAGTATTGACACACAGCAAATAGACTCTTTGCCGTGTGCCCGAGGTCAAGCACACGGCAAACAAAGACTTTGTCGTGTGCCAATTTTTCAACACACGGTAAACATTAAAAACAGGCGACAACCGTTAGAAAAGTGCCGGCCGTTAGGGCTTTGCCGTGTGCCAACGGCAAATTCATGAGTTTGCCGTGTGTCTTTCCACGGCACACGGCAAACACGTGACTTTGCCGTGTGCCTGCAAGCGACACACGGCAAAGTAACACAAAAATATTCACTTTTGACCTCCAAACTTTTTCTCCACCCCACATATATTGCTTGGCACTGCATATTCCAATTTGATACATTTCTCAATTTGTTTGCTATATTTAACAAATTTATTCATTCAAAGGATTTTTTTCGTATAAGTCAAATTTGAACTGCAAGTGCATGAAATAATATAATAAAGTTAGTGGAAAAATCATATTCGTGATATTTAGGCTAGTGTGAGTCCTTATCTAGTAGTTGAAACGAAATTTCAAAAATCATATTCACGAAACATTACAACGGACTTGGGGCCGAATAGTATTTAAATTCTATAAAATTCAAACGAAGTCTGAAAATCATGAAATTTGTCATGATGTGATCGTATGACATGTGGAGATGTGATAAAAATTTGAAAAGAAGATTTTGCACATATTTTCATAACAATGTTTACAAACTTGAAACATCTCACAAGTATATGTGTGATTGTATGAGACAGGGATAGTAGACACATGTTTTAAAAATAATTTTTTTATATGATCTCATACGGAAAAGAACTTTATACCAAAGTTATACAGCTCTATTAGATCTACAACTTTGTAGTTTTCAACTTTTGTATTTGAGATTGTTTAATACTTCAAAATATTATTTTAAATTATCTAATTTGAAATTATAAATTTTAGAACTTTCAAATGACCTCGGATGTACATAAGTTCTATACCAAAGTTGGAGAGCTCAACTATATATACAACTTTGAAGTTGACAATTTTGTTAGTTGAAGTTGTCTAATGCTTTAAAATATCATTATAAGCTTTCTGATTTAAAATTTTAAAATTTTTAAATTTTCAAATGATCTCGGATGTAAATAAGTTCTATATAAAAGTTGTAGATATTGACAACTTCTAAAATTTTGTAGTTGTACACTTTTTCATTTGAAGTCATTTAACTATCTAAAAATTTATTTTATGGCCACAAAAGAAACATGTGCCACGTCACCGATCCTAAACATTGAAATGGAGGCCTTCTGTTGGTCCTCTCCTTCTCTCTTGGATCACACCGGTCTCTCTCTCACCTTTCTCTCCCGTATCTCTCCCGAACCTTTCTCTCTCCCGTTCCTCTCTCCCTCACCACCTGGAGCACCTGCGCCGCGCGGCTCCCTCCTACTCCTCTCTCTCTCCCTCACCACCGGGAGCACCTGCGCCGCGAGCTCCGGCCGGCCTCCGGCGGCGGGGCCCGAACGGGCGGCGCGCGCGCGACCGCAAGCACCGGCCGGCCACGGCTCCCGGCGGCGGCGCACGGACGAGGCGGCGCGACCGCGAGCTTCGGCCGGCCCCGGCTCCCAGCGGCGGCGCGCGAACGAGGCGGCGCGGCGCGGCACGACCACGAGCTCCGACGCGGCGCGGCCTCGACCCCCGGCGCGTCGTCGACGGCGACCTCGACCCCCGATGTTGTGCGTGGTGCGGCGCGTGGTGCGGCTGCGACTTGCCGGCCTCGTCGGTGGCCTCGATCCCGACGGTAGCGCGGCTGCACGCGAACGGGGCGGCGCGGCACCGGCGGCGCCGCGAGGGCAGATGGGCCCCAGCAGCAGCGGCCGGCTGGAGGGGCTGATGGTTTTTTTTTTAATATCTTGAAAAAATATTTGCCGTGTGCCATTCTGCTACCGATGGCAAACTATCGGGCCCCACGAATGAGGCGCCGTCTGTTGCTTTATTTTGCCGTGTGCCGAAAAAACACACGGCGAAGTGTTTACCGTGTGCCCACGTTTTGGCACACGGCGAGCCTGGTTGCCGTCAGCCTTTCGTCGGGGGCTGCCTACGGCGAACTTGTTTGCCGTGTGTATAACGGCTTTTGCCGTGTGCCGCAGGCACACGGCAAAATTTCAGTTTCCGGTAGTGAAGCATATAGTACCAAAAACCAATAAAATTGAATGACATGTAACAAGTTACCTCAAATGTATCTCCAATGCTGACGATGAGTGCGCCGTCAAGGGGGTCAACTGCGAGCCACTTCCCATCGTCCCTCCTGATCTGCAGACCCTGCACGTCGTTGATGTGGAGCAGCAGCGTCATGGCAGCTGCGTCGGTGTGCGGCGACAGGCCGATCACCTTGCCGGCCTGCCTGCACGGCGGGTAGTAGGTGACCCGCATGGTCTGCGGCTCCCCGGCGAACATATCGAGGAGGCGCTCCGGCTCGACGCCCATGTCCGTGGCCATGAATCGCAGCAGGGAGGACACCAGATGCGCCACCTCCGTCGAGTACCTGTCGACGGAGTCCCTCAAGGACGGAGGCTGCGCCGGCCAGAACCGCATGTCCCGCGACTCCGCGGGGCGGAGCATGAGGTAGATCATGTCCGCCCAGTCCAGCTTCTGGGTCTCGGAGAGGACGAAGGCCTGGCCGTAGCCTTCGACGCTGCCAGGCTGCTGCGCGTGCACCTTCTTGGTTTCGAGAGGGAGCTTGAAGAACTCGGTGATGTCTCTCCTCATGTCGTGGATCACCTCATCCGGCACCCCGTGGTTGATGATCTGCATAAGAGACCATTAAGCTTGTGAGTGACAACTAACACGCCAAAAATAATTCAACGGACAACACGAAGAATGGTAAAAGCTAGCATGTGGAAACAGGTGTCTGTACCTGGAAGAAACCCTGTTGACAGGCAGATCCAAGGTTTCGCAGCTCCTCTTCCGACGACTGAGGGTCGAGCAACCGGCCGAGATCAACCACCGGGATCCCGCCACCGACGACGACCTCCTCGGCGCCGGCCTGCTCCGTCCTGACGTACCGTTCAGGCACGTGCTCTCCAGATTCGTTCCAAGTTTGCGCGAGTGCCTGCACGTTCGGCACCGTCAGATGCCCTGCTGCCTTTGCGTGCGCCATTGATGATTTAGTTCTTCTTCTTCTTCCTGCAGATTGCCGGTGCTGGCTTGTTGACTTTCGTGTCGTTCAGTAATCAGTACTAGGATATATAATGCGCCGCAGCGCCAGTGAATTTACGTTTGCTTTCGTTTTTTAAGGCTGCAATCATTATTTCTTTTGGGGGGGCTGTTAACATCGAGTACTAGAAAACGTTACCAGTTCTTTATCTGTAGTGCTAGTCACTCCCAAGAAGATAAGGACACGTGCTAATCTATACAAAGGTGGTCAAGCACTCAAGCGTTGGTGATTGCTCCAACTAAAATTTATAACTCAAATCTCAAATCTGAATTGTATTAACAGAAGAAATAATTGCGTATCTTGTTTACTATATCACAAGGCCTACATTGTTAACTATATCACAAGGCAAGCGTGGGATCACTTTCAGGCGTAAATTCCTCCATTTTAGAAAGCGGAACATATTGTTTCCTAACAAATATAAAATGGCGTGCCAACATAACAAAATTTGAAACACTAGCACATCACCCATGCACTAGCACAAGCTAGTAATAATTTTAGATGCGAAACGTGCAAAATAATTTTGTTTTACGCTGTGTATTCTGAGACGAGATACTCCCTATGTTTCGACAATGTTAGTTATAAGTATGTCCTAAATCAAATTTTTATATCTTTGATCAATAATTTCTACTATAATTATATATATTAAGAACATGTGTATTATATTATGAAAGTGTATCTCATAATGATTCTAAAAACATAAATCTTATGTTGTTAATCTATATGAATTTTTAAAAATTATTAACCAAAAATAAAAAATAATTTAATTTACGCCAAAAACTAAAACTACAACCCTTTTAAAACTGAGGGGTATTTTCAGCCAAATGAGATCGAACATCTGTTTTCGTTCTAGTGCTGAAGTTCATCGGTCGAACAAACATTATGGTTCTGGACACGAACGGCTGCGAAAGGAAACATGTAGAGCCTTATTTCGTTTCATCGTGCATCACATCCAAGTTGCTTATTCTTCACATCCTTTGCATCACAAGCTTCGAGGGTCCCGACACACAAACTATTAGACACAGGAAAATAGACATCATTAACCGGATAGCACTGTACCCAACATTTCTTCATTTGCGTTGCTTGGAACGAAGATGGATCGAAGTAACTAAATCCTGTAATACTCGAGGTTGCTCATTGGGCCATCGAGCTTGGTCGCGAAGAAGCGCTCCATATATTCCGCGTAGCCCACCGACTTGTACCGCGCCCGAGCGCCGCCCTCCACGAGCTCCGGCAGAGGGCCGACCGTTGTGTTGGAACACGGCATGTGGAACATCGCCGCCGATATGCGCTCCTTGTTTGGGTGCACCATGGCCCTGTGCTCAACGCTTCGGTACCGTCCGTTGCTTAGAATCTGCAAGTATCCAGTTTACTTTTCGATAAGCATATAGTACCAAAAACAAATAAAATTGAGTGACATATATATAGCAAGTTAATTACTATTACCTCGAATGTGTCTCCAATGCTGACGATTAATGCGCCGTTAAGGGGGTCAACAGCGAGCCACTTCCCATCGTCCCTCCTGATCTGCAGACCCTGCACGTCGTTGATATGGAGCAGCAGCGTCATGGCAGCTGCGTCGGTGTGCGGCGACAGGCCGATCACCTTGCCGGCCTGCCTGCACGGCGGGTAGTATGTCACCCGCATGGTCTGCGGCTCCCCGGCGAACATCTCCAGGAAACGCTCCGGCTTGACGCCCATGTCCGCGGCCATGAACCGCAGCAAACACGACACCACATGCGCCACCTCCGTCGAGTACCTGTCGACGGAGTCCCTCAAGGACGGAGGCTGCGCCGGCCAGAACCTCATGTCCCGCGATTCCGCGGGGCGGAGCATGAGGTAGATCATGTCCGCCCAGTCCAGCTTCTGGGTCTCGGAGAGGACGAAGTTCTGGCCGTAACCTTCGACGCTGCCAGGCTGCTGCGCGTGCACCTTTTTGGTTTCGAGAGGGAGCTTCAAGAACTCGGTCATGTCCCTCCTAATGTCGTGGATCACGTCATCCGGCACCCCGTGGTTGATGATCTGCATACATAAACCATTAAACTGAGTGAAAACTGACACAGCCAAAAATAACTCAACGGACAACATGAAGAATGGTAAGAGAGCATGTGTGTCTGCGTACCTGGAAGAAACCCTGTTGACAGGCAGATCCGAGGTTGCGCAGCTCCTCTTCCGACGTCTTGGGGTCGAGCAACCGGCCGAGATCAACAACCGGAATCGCACAGCCGGCGACGACCTCCTCGTCGCCGACCTGCTCCGTCCTGATGTACCGTTCAGGCACCTGCTCGCCAGATTCGTTCCAAGTTTGCGCGAGTGCCTGCACGTTCGGCACCGTCAGATGCCCTGATGCCTTCGCGTGCGCCATTGATGATTTGGTTCTTCTCCTTCTTCTTCCTGCAGATTGCTGGTGCTGGCTTGTTGACTTTCGGTTCGGAGCACTTCTTCTTGTACTGACCCAGTACGGGGTCGTTCAGTACTAGTAGTAGGATATATGATGCGCCGGTGGGTTTATTTAAGGCTTCTATCATTTTTTCCATTTGGGGCGGCGGCTAAAGTAGAGTACTAGCTAGAAAACATTATAGTGCTACGTCGAGGAGAGGTTCTAATCTAAAACAAGGGTTGGTCAAGCACTCAAGCGTTGGTGATTGGAAGAAACCCTGTTGACAGGCAGATCCAAGGTTTCGCAGCTCCTCTTCCGACGACTGAGGGTCGAGCAACCGGCCGAGATCAACCACCGGGATCCCGCCACCGACGACGACCTCCTCGGCGCCGGCCTGCTCCGTCCTGACGTACCGTTCAGGCACGTGCTCTCCAGATTCGTTCCAAGTTTGCGCGAGTGTCTGCACGTTCGGCACCGTCAGATGCCCTGCTGCCTTTGCGTGCGCCATTGATGATTTGGTTATTCTTCTTCTTCCTGCTGATTGCCGGTGCTGGCTTGTTGACTTTCGTGTCGTTCAGTAATCAGTACTAGGATATATAATGCGCCGCAGCGCCAGTGAATTTACGTTTGCTTTCGTTTTTTAAGGCTGCAATCATTATTTCTTTTGGGGCGGCTGTTAACATCGAGTACTAGAAAACGTTACCAGTTCTTTATCTGTAGTGCTAGTCACTCCCAAGAAGATAAGGACACGTGCTAATCTATACAAAGGTGGTCAAGCACTCAAGCGTTGGTGATTGCTCCAACTAAAATTTATAACTCAAATCTCAAATCTGAATTGTATTAACAGAAGAAATAATTGCGTATCTTGTTTACTATATCACAAGGCCTACATTGTTAACTATATCACAAGGCAAGCGTGGGATCACTTTCAGGCGTAAATTCCTCCATTTTAGAAAGCGGAACATATTGTTTCCTAACAAATATAAAATGGCGTGCCAACATAACAAAATTTGAAACACTAGCACATCACCCATGCACTAGCACAAGCTAGTAATAATTTTAGATGCGAAACGTGCAAAATAATTTTGTTTTACGCTGTGTATTCTGAGACGAGATACTCCCTATGTTTCGACAATGTTAGTTATAAGTATGTCCTAAATCAAATTTTTATATCTTTGATCAATAATTTCTACTATAATTATATATATTAAGAACATGTGTATTATATTATGAAAGTGTATCTCATAATGATTCTAAAAACATAAATCTTATGTTGTTAATCTATATGAATTTTTAGAAATTATTAACCAAAAATAAAAAATAATTTAATTTACGCCAAAAACTAAAACTACAACCCTTTTAAAACTGAGGGGTATTTTCAGCCAAATGAGATCGAACATCTGTTTTCGTTCTAGTGCTGAAGTTCATCGGTCGAACAAACATTATGGTTCTGGACACGAACGGCTGCGAAAGGAAACATGTAGAGCCTTATTTCGTTTCATCGTGCATCACATCCAAGTTGCTTATTCTTCACATCCTTTGCATCACAAGCTTCGTGTTGTGGTTACAAGGCCACAATAGTAGAAGGGGTCCTCCAAAGGTCTACCACAAGCGAGGGACCTCTGGGATGGACTAGAATGGGATGGTACACAAGCATAATGAGAGAGAGAGTGAGAGTGAGTGCGAATGAGGCAAGCTGCCTTGGGACCTCTTGGGGCCTTATATTTATAGGGAGGGGAGAAGAGGGGGATCCCTCTTCTACTCTTGGTGGGATACAAGTATTACATAATTGCCCTTGGGCTTACAATTGGGCCTAAAGTATACATAGGCTGAATCTAAGGTTGTTGAGTCCATGAGGAGGAGGGGTGCACACACTATGCTTCCCCCAACAGCTCCTCCCTCATTTGTAGGCTCGGAAGGCACGAGGGGCCTGCAGATGACAAGTGCTGCCCCGGTCCCTCATGGCTCGGAGCGCTTAAACAGGAGACTTGTGGAGGTGATGCGCCTCATTAAAAACTCCGTCCCCAAAAACCCAGTGGGAAAAAAGGCGGAGCGGAGAAAAGAGTGCGCGTCCACAATAGCTTTAGCTCCATCTTCTTCCTCTTCCGAAGAATGTTCCGGAAGGTTCTTCATCTTTATTTCCCCCTCCGAAAGAAACTTTCGGAAGGTTCTTCATCTTCGCTTCCTCCTCCGGAAGAATCTTTCGGAAGTTCCTTTATCTTGACTTCCTCTTCCGGGAGAACGTTTCGGAATATTCTTCATCTTCTCTTCATCTTCCGAAAGAGAGTTTCGGAAGGTTCTTCAACTTCGCTTCCTCCTCCGGGAGAATCTTTCGGAAGTTCCTTTATCTTGACTTCCTCTTCCGGGAGAACGTTTCGGAATATTCTTCATCTTCTCTTCATCTTCCGAAAGAGAGTTTCGGAAGGTTCTTCAACTTCGCTTCCTCTTCCAGGAGAATCTTTCGGAAGTTCCTTTATCTTGACTTCCTCTTCCGGGAGAACGTTTCGGAATATTCTTCATCTTCTCTTCATCTTCCGAAAGAGAGTTTCGGAAGGTTCTTCAACTTCGCTTCCTCTTCCAAAAAAGGATTTCGGGAAGGTTCATCGTCTTGTCTTCTTCTTCCGAAAGAATGTTTCGGAAGTTTCTTTTTCTTCACTTCCCCCTCCGAAAGAGACTTTCGGAAGGTTCTTCATGTTTTCTTCCTCCTCCTGGGGAATCTTTCGGAAGTTTCTTCAACTTCACTTCCTCTTCCAAGAAAGGATTTCGGGAAGGTTCGTCGTCTTGTCTTCTTCTTCCGGAAGAATGTTTCGGAAGTTTCTTTTTCTTCACTTCCCCCTCCGAAAGAAACTTTCGGAAGGTTCTTCATGTTTTCTTCCTCCTCCGGGGGAATCTTTCGGAAGTTTCTTCAACTTCACTTCCTCTTCCAAGAAAGGATTTCGGGAAGGTTCGTCGTCTTGTCTCCTCTTTCGGAAGAATGTTTCGGAAGTTTCTTTTTCTTCATTTCCCCCTCCGGGACTTTCGTCTTTTCCGGAGTTGTTCCTCCGGGAGTTTGCTTCTTCCTTCGGGAGCTTCGGTCCACCGAAGACCTCTTCCACTTCCAGGAAGGACTTGACCATCCGGAGGGCTTCTCCCTCCGGGACATTCATTTCTTCCGGAGTTCTTCCTCCGGGACTTTCTTCATTCGGGGAACTTCGTTCCACCGACGACATCTTCCACTTCCGGGAAGGCTTCGACCATCCGGAGGGCTTCTCCTCCGGGACTTTCGTCTTTTCCGGAGTTGTTCCTCCGGGAGTTTGCTTCTTCCTTCGGGGAGCTTCGGTCCACCGAAGACCTCTTCCACTTCCGGGAAGGACTTGACCATCCGGAGGGCTTCTCCCTCCGGGACATTCGTTTCTTCCGGAGTTCTTCCTCCGGGACTTCTTCATTCGGGGAACTTCGTTCCACCGACGACGTCTTCCACTTCCGGGAAGGCTTCGACCATCCGGAGGGCTTCTCCCTCCGGGACATTCGTTTCTTCCGGGGGAACTCTTCCTCCGAGGTGCGACTTAGTCATTCGGGGAGATTTTTCCACCGAAGACATCTTCTTTCTTTCGAAAGAGCTCTTCCTCCATGAGCTCCTTCCTCCGGAGAAGGTTTCCCTCCGGTAGATGTCTAAGAGACATCGGGTTTGCCACCGAAGATGAAGGGCGATTGTTCGGGCGACGTCTTCCTTGTGAGTGGCATGCCCTCGTTGTGAAGTGCGACACTTCCTATGCCATCATACCAATGTGGTCGGGCCTCCCCACAGTGGTTTGGCATTTTATCTTGGAGGAGTTATGTTCCTCCCTTGTGTAGAGACAAGTCTCTAGGTAGTCGATGTTTCTTGACTTTTGAAGGAGTGGTGCTCCTTCCATGTGTTGAAGCGAGTCCTTAGACTGCAAGACCCTCCTCCCTTGTGTGGAGGTGGGGTTAATGGAGGCGTCCCTCCCTTGTTAATTTTGTTTCGAGCGCGCATGCGTTGGGCCATCCGAAGGTATTGTTTCGGAGTATGGGCCAATTTCCCGGGATTTGCGAGGACTTATGTGTGCCTCCGCCTTCGACATATCCGTCGGCATCCCGGTAGCCCTTAGGCTCGGGGAACTAGGACTTATGTGTGCCTACTTCGACCTTCCACAGTATTCTTGTGGTACATTGGTCGGCATCCCGGGACCCTTAGGCGCCGGGGCTTGTGCGAGTCAAGAGCAGTGTCGCACGGGAGGTCCTTTCGGACGTCTTGCGGGGAGTGGAGTGTCTCAACCCGACTTTGGAGGGATACATGTCGAGGATCCCGAAGGTTGGCACGTTAGGGCCGTTATCATGCAATTGAGAGATGCATGATATGTGTCGCATAATGCCATGTATGTATGTGCGACATGAGTGTGCATGTTTATGATGCACATGTATGATATGCATGTTGTGAGTTGACAATTGGAGCAAAGACGCTCCTAAAAGTATAGCATCGAAATGCAACGAGTTAGGCAAAAACGGTTAGTGCACTTTCGGGGAATTGAGATCCCAGGAAATTACTTGAGCATGTCGTTTCGGAGCACTCCTGCCCTGTACCAGCCCAGAAATGCAACGAGCGGGTGTGCGGTGATGAAGTCACCAGCTTCGGTGACTGTCGCTGGTGATCTCCGGCGCACCATCCCTCCGGGCCGTAGTTAGCGTCGTCAGAGAAATCTTGGTGGCATCATGTCGATGTCGTAGTGACATCATGCCATCTTGGGGCCGGTATTGTGGCTTCGGCGTATCTTCGGGTGCCGTGTTTATTATTCTTTCCATCAGGAGCTTCTCCGGCGATGTGCTTGTCTCGCCGGCGTGGCGTCCAGGAGTAGTGGCGGCATCATATCCAGTGCCGGCCGGAAGTACTTGTCCCCTCTCGTCGCTCACGAGTCTGTGATGAGCCTCGGTGGCGAGTTCCGGCGCTGTTCTTCGCACCCTTCACATCATTGTAGTGGTGGTGGCGCATCGCGGATAACCCTTAGGTTTGGGTGGCGGCTTAGTCGCCTCGTCGCGTGTTCCGGAGCTCGGACGGCGGGACTCGGCATCTGGCTCTTCGGTGGCGAGCCTCCGTGGTGTTTGCTTCCGTGGCGGACCTCCGGCGTCGAAGGCGAACCTCCGTGGCGTCTTGCTTCGGGAGCATATGCGCTGAGTCGTGGGCACTATACCGTGCCATGGCACAGTCGAGGCTCCGACAGCATAGCTCCAGCGCTATACTTCCGAGCCGCGCCTTCAGCTCCGAGCCTGCGGCAGGGCCATCAGGGACACGCTAATGAAGTGTACGGCTTCGGTGTATTCTCCTTCGTGCGTCGATGATGAGCTTCGACGACCTTGGGGCAGTCTGCATGTTAATGCCGATGCTTTGGTCCTTGGGGCCGGAATGGTGGCTTACATGTCTTCGGGTTCATTGTATTTGGCATGTTGGTTTCCTTCGGACCTACGAGCGCCATGGGCTCCGGCGTCAGGTGTCGTGTCATGGGAACTCCTCCCAAGCCGTAGCATAAGCTTCGTCGGCAGGCGTTGGGGCGGTGGCCATTCAGACCTCGACGCCGCACTGGACCGGCTTTCGTCCGGAGCATGACCTTCGGGGTGCGCTTCTCTGGCCGTGCGAGCTACCGAGGTGTCGAGGCGCATCGGGACGGTCTCCCGTGATAGTTCATTTTGGCGTGGAGCCGAGGCGTCTTCCGGCGCCTGTGCCGTGACTGCGATCGGCTTGGCGATGCGCAGTTGACGGCGGCGACGTCATGGTGCTTGCTGCAGCACTGCTTCGTGGTGGGGTTCAGGGGTCGGTAGCCTCCGCTAGCTTCGGCTACGTGGTGAGCCTCGGAGGTGATTCGGACGGCGAGTTCCGGAGCCATTCTTCGTCCTTGGGCCGCTTGGGCCGTGCCTCTTGGGCCGCGTGGACTTGCAGTGCGTCGATGCAGGTAGTCATGGCAGTGCCCCTCCGGGCTTCTGCGGTGATGGGACGGCTTCCGCGCGGGTAGCCCGACGCCAGAAGTGAGCTTCGCGAGGCGTCCTTCAAGATGCGCCTTGTGGCCACCAGGTTGTTTGCCAGTGAGGTGCGGTGTCTATCCCACCGGGGCATCTTTCCGGCCGGTACTCTTCGGAGATGGCTTCCGGGATTGCTCTCTACGGAGTGTGTTCCGAGAGCAGCTTGCAGCTGTTTTGTTTGCCGAAGACAAGTTTCGGGATATTTCCGAAAGGTTTAGGCGATCTTGGCTGCGCCTCGGCTGCACGGCAAGCTAACCTCAACGAAGCCTTCGTCGGATTACGGCGATGGAAGATCGTCGCTGCGGCCTGCAGATGAGACGGGCAGCGGCCGTCGGTGTCGTTGAGCGTGGATGATGATCCACGAAGTGCCGCCATGCCTGTCCGAGACGACAAGGCGCCGATGTCGTGCTTTTCCCAACAGCCATGATGGCATCGGGATTTGATGAGGTGGATGCGGCCGACGAAGGTTAGCACCGGTCACGGCACTTGGCGTTGCTTCGTCGTCGGGGGCGACTCTCGGTGATGGAGTCGGCGCAGTGGTGTTGCCGGTCGAGTTTCCTGTGGCAGGAGAGGGCCCGGAGCAGTGGCTCGTCGTTGGGCTCTCCGGCTCGTCCTCCCGTGCGTACGCGGCTCGTCTTCCCGTCATACGCGTGTGCTCGTCCCTTGGCGTCAGTCGCCAGTCGAAGCCGCTGGTGGGCTACAGCGGCGGTGATCGACCACCGCCGTCGAGCCATCGTCCGTCTTGCGCCGTGTGCTTCGTCACTGTTGCGAGATTCGCCGGGTGACAGTTGGGCGGCCACTGCAGCAGGAATCAACGCCGTCTGTTGGTGCGTCATCCAGCCTGGACGGCCATCGTCCGGATACGCTAAGAGCCGACTACCCTCGCTTGAGACGAGGTATCGTCGTGCTCGCCCCGTAGCTCGATCACTGCATGCATGGTTAGCATAGCAATACAAGTGCGAACAGATATATGCAAGCCAGCATGTATTCAACTGCATGTTAGATTCCGAGCTTTGAAGCAACACGTCGCAAGGTTAATCTTTGATTAAGCACAGGCTATACGTTATAGCAGGTACTAGAGCAAACGGGGAGCTGCTCGGGTGTGTGCCAAATGCCCAGGCTAAGCGCCAACGACAAACATGTCTACGCAAAACAAGCTACAAAGTGCAACAATTCAGCTGGGTGCAAACTGGAGCGCACGCATTAATGTACGCGTACCGTTAACGTGTGTGTTAACTACACAGAAAATAGGCGTAGCAAAGCTTCATGCGTGCAAATTAAAATGCATGTGTCGAGTAGTTGACAGATGCTAATTAAGACTGAATGCTAATGAGTTCCAGTGACAGGGAACCTAGCAGACTATGCTGCAACACGTAAAACAGGATAGGGCAGCCCAAAGGCAAGCGATATGGCATACAAGGTGCAACAGTTTCATAAATAGCAATCGCAAATGCCATGTAAATAAGCTGTGTAAGTGAATTAGCAGAGCTCCGGGAGCTAGATTAAACAGAGCAGCGCTCTAAGTAACATGCATGGTTAGCACGATACGTACGTGCACATGCTACAAAAGAATTTGGTGCGACTACGAGTCAGCGCGTGAGACTTTACAAGTATTTAGTCAGAAATATTGACAGGTAGACATCTGGTGACTCTAGCAAGGTCCGACAGGTATGTTCACTCATTAGCAGTGAACTGTGCTGATGCGAGACTATTAGCATGCAAGCGACGTTTAAATATTATTAAACGCTACACCTTTGTACAAAAGGTGTGTGGACTGCATGGTAAGCAGGTGCGGTTGCAGTATCAAAGGTTGTGAGTTCGAGTATCGAACGGCAACAATTTTGCAAAAATTGACAGCGGCGGATGGATGTCACCTTGGTGGGCCTCGGTCCAGGGAACGTTTCGGGGAAGTCATCCGTCTGGATTGGCCTTTCGGGAACGAGCGCAAGGCTTCGGCCTGCGAGCCTTCGGGCTGGGCTTCGGAACGTCCTTCGACTGGACTTCGGAGCCCTTGAACCTTCGTGCTGGGGACGAAGCTTCGGGCCGACCTTCGGAAGAAGCAGAAGGCTTCGGCCTGCTCACTTTCGGGCTGGGAGGGACCTCCGGGCTGGGCCTCGGGACACCCTTCGGCTGCTGTCTCCTGCGCTGCTAGGCGTTGCAGCTTCGGGGCTGGGCTTCGGAACGTCCCTCGACTGGACTCCGGGAGCTCGTTCCGGAGCACTCCTCCGAGCGCCGAAGGTAACTTTCGGCTGTTTTTTCTTTTTTGTTTGGCTATTTTCACTCGTTCCCCACTCTCAAACATACGTGACTTTTTGTACCGATTCCCACGGACGGCGCCAACTGTTGTGGTTACAAGGCCAGAAGGGGTCCTCCAAAGGTCTACCACAAGCGAGGGACCTCTGGGATGGACTAGAATGGGATGGTACACAAGCATAATGAGAGAGAGTGAGAGTGAGTGCGAATGAGGCAAGCTGCCTTGGGACCTCTTGGGGCCTTATATTTATAGGGAGGGGAGAAGAGGGGGATCCCTCTTCTACCCTTGATGGGATACAAGTATTACATGATTGCCCTTGGACTTACAATTAGGCCTAAAGTATACATAGGCTGAATCTAAGGTTGTTGAGTCCATGAGGAGGAGGGGTGCACACACTATGCTTCCCCCAACACTTCGAGGGTCCCGACACACAAACTATTAGACACAGGAAAATAGACATCATTAACCGGATAGCACTGTACCCAACATTTCTTCATTTGCGTTGCTTGGAACGAAGATGGATCGAAGTAACTAAATCCTGTAATACTCGAGGTTGCTCATTGGGCCATCGAGCTTGGTCGCGAAGAAGCGCTCCATATATTCCGCGTAGCCCACCGACTTGTACCGCGCCCGAGCGCCGCCCTCCACGAGCTCCGGCAGAGGGCCGACCGTTGTGTTGGAACACGGCATGTGGAACATCGCCGCCGATATGCGCTCCTTGTTTGGGTGCACCATGGCCCTGTGCTCAACGCTTCGGTACCGTCCGTTGCTTAGAATCTGCAAGTATCCAGTTTACTTTAAGATAAGCATATAGTACAAAAACAAATAAAATTGAGTGACATATATATAGCAAGTTAATTACTATTACCTCGAATGTGTCTCCAATGCTGACGATTAATGCGCCGTTAAGGGGGTCAACAGCGAGCCACTTCCCATCGTCCCTCCTGATCTGCAGACCCTGCACGTCGTTGATATGGAGCAGCAGCGTCATGGCAGCTGCGTCGGTGTGCGGCGACAGGCCGATCACCTTGCCGGCCTGCCTGCACGGCGGGTAGTATGTCACCCGCATGGTCTGCGGCTCCCCGGCGAACATCTCCAGGAAACGCTCCGGCTTGACGCCCATGTCCGCGGCCATGAACCGCAGCAAACACGACACCACATGCGCCACCTCCGTCGAGTACCTGTCGACGGAGTCCCTCAAGGACGGAGGCTGCGCCGGCCAGAACCTCATGTCCCGCGATTCCGCGGGGCGGAGCATGAGGTAGATCATGTCCGCCCAGTCCAGCTTCTGGGTCTCGGAGAGGACGAAGTTCTGGCCGTAACCTTCGACGCTGCCAGGCTGCTGCGCGTGCACCTTTTTGGTTTCGAGAGGGAGCTTGAAGAACTCGGTCATGTCCCTCCTAATGTCGTGGATCACGTCATCCGGCACCCCGTGGTTGATGATCTGCATACATAAACCATTAAACTGAGTGAAAACTGACACAGCCAAAAATAACTCAACGGACAACATGAAGAATGGTAAGAGAGCATGTGTGTCTGCGTACCTGGAAGAAACCCTGTTGACAGGCAGATCCGAGGTTGCGCAGCTCCTCTTCCGACGTCTTGGGGTCGACCAACCGGCCGAGATCAACAACCGGAATCGCACAGCCGGCGACGACCTCCTCGTCGCCGACCTGCTCCGTCCTGATGTACCGTTCAGGCACCTGCTCGCCAGATTCGTTCCAAGTTTGCGCGAGTGCCTGCACGTTCGGCACCGTCAGATGCCCAGCTACCTTCGCGTGCGCCATTGATGAGATTTGGTTCTTCTTCTCCTTCCTGCGGATTGCTGGTGCTGGCTTGTTGACTTTCGGTTCGGAGCACTTCTTCTTGTACTGACCCACTACGGCGTCGTTCAGTACTAGTAGGATATATATGATGCGCCGGTGGGTTTTTTTTTTTTTTTGCGAGGGCCGGTGGGTTTATTTAAGGCTCTTCTATCATTTTTTTTCCATTTGGGGCGGCGGCTAACATAGAGTACTAGCTAGAAAACATTATAGTGCTACGTTGATAAGGAGAGGTTCTAATCTAAAACAAGGGTTGGTCAAGCACTCAAGCGTTGGTGATTGCTCCAAGTAAAATTTATAACCCAAATCTAGAAGTAGTAAGAATTGCGCGCGTATACTCCTGTTTATATCACAAGGCAGGTATGGAATCACTTTTAGGCATAAATTCATCCATTAATTTAGAAACCCAAATATATTATTTCTTAACGAATATAATATGTGTGCGAACATAAGAAAATTAGAAATACTAGCATATATTTATCACCTCATGCACTGCACGGGCTAGTAATTTTAGAAGTACGTGAACAGTATAGATATGTGCAAACTAGTTTTGTTTCTTGCTATTGTGCGCATTCAGTGAAAAGAGATACTCCCTATGTTTCGAAAGGTTAGTTTTAGGTTTTTTTCTAAGTCCAACTTATATTGTTAATGTCTTTGACTAATAGTTACAAAAATTCGTAGAGTTAAGAAAATGCGGATTCTATATTATGAGAGCGTATCTCGTTAAAATTCTAAAAACATAAATCTTATGTTGTTAATCTACGTGAATTTCTAGAAATTATTAATCTAACATAAAAATCTTTGACTTAGGATAAACTAAAGCAAAATTAAAGCATTTTTAAAATGGCACTAATGTACCTGCTCATGCTAACCATGTTCTTTTTTTTTTGGCGAAAGAGAATTTTATTGACATTAAAACATATTACATCTCCAGATTATAAAAGCAACTAATCAGCGCCAACTTGATTGACAGGATACAAATATCCGACCCTTTCGCAAAAGAGAGGTAGATTAACCTTCCACATGCTTACTATGTTCTTGGTGGCCAATGGCCACCTTCTGACATACTTGAGCGACTGCTTCATATGTTGTCAGCTGGGTTCTGCGAGGAACATGCATGTGGTGGTGAACTTGATCATCATCTAACACTTAGTTTGTAGCATTGTCAAAGTATATACATGCTCGTTACTAGCCCCAATCCTCGTTAATTAATGTGGTCATTTCGTTTGATTTGCAGTAGTGTCTTATGTATGGTAAGGTGACTTTCTTTTTTAAGGAAAAACATGCATCTCATTATATAATGGTGTGATAGACAACTCACTAGACATCAAGATCTGAACAAAATTGAAGCCTTGAACGTACAAGCCAAATGAGTCCGCCCTTGTCACAAATGGAAAATTGAAAATTCAGGTGCATTTGAGTCCATCCTGTGCACATGTGAGCAACCATGCAAATAAACAAGGACATATATATACAGGCAAATAAGCACACTAAGTAGAAAGGTACAATTGGAGCCCAATGAACCTGCTCTAATACGGACAATAATGCCGAACCTAGATTTGACTTGATGAAAGACTTGACACAGCAAGCTGTCGTTTATGGCTACCCGTGGTTCTCCAAATGACCTCAAAGAGACTATTTTTGCTCCAGTACATCTTTTTGCCGCAAAGATGTGAGTTATATTATGGCAAGCCCTTACACCGGAAAACACATTACAAACTGAAATGTTCAAAACCAACAAATACTTATTGAGTTCAAATATAATATATTGCCCTTGTGCAATAAATTAGTCGCCTGATTCTTGTTGTCTAAAATCAATGTCTAATATAATATTTGTCATACCCACTCTCGATAGCAGCTTGAACACCTTTTTTTGAACATGGGAATTGAAGGATAACAAAAAAAACTTGCAATATTTCATTAAACTTTAATTTATCCTTCACATGCAAATTTTGTAGAGCTGCGTTCTCATGTCTCTTGGCACAAAGTGGAATTACAAAATCATTATTCGTTCACAGGCAAATTTGGGTAGCAAAAACCGTAGGTGCCAATTGTTTAATGCTTCATGGGGTCTAGAACATGAACCTTTTTCCATCATTGTAATAAGTGTTGATAGTATATGAAGGGAAAAAAAAGTTTCCCATAGAAAGGATAAAAGGAAACACATTTGTAATGCATATTTCATTCATTCACTGACAGCCATTTGTCATCCATGTCCTGGCTCTTGCGCATAGGATTGAGATGACCACAATCATACAAGGACGAGGTACATTCTTCGAGAACAAAATAGAAACGATAAAGGATAATTCTTGGGCGGAGTAGTAAATATCCAAACCATATGACCTTTCAGTGCTATACATTTTTTTTTTCGAGCAATCTTTCGGTGGTACATGAAACCAATTTTGTCCCCAAATAGATAATCCATGGCAAAGTTCTTTTATTTCATCCATCAAGAATTGCGGGGCCCTAGCCCGTGCCATACTCGTAACTGGAGAACAGGTTAATTTATCCAACACTTCATTTCCACTGCTTTTAAATCCTGTAGTGGTCGAGGTGGCTCCTTCGTCCATCGAGCTTCGTCGAGAAGAAGCGCCTCATGAAATCAGCGTGGCTCACGGATTTGAACCGTGGCCCGGCGTCGCCTTTCACGAGCTCTGGCAGAGGACCGACCGTTGTGTCGGGGCAAACCTGGTGGAACATTGCTGCCGTGATACGCTCTTTGTTTGGGTGCACTACGACCCTGTGCTCAACGCTCCTGTATCTCCCATTGCTTAGAATCTGCAAGTAGCAGTGACTCATCAGACAGATGCGTCTTTTCTAGCATTCTTAATTTCTTATGAACATATAAAATTATGGAATACTAGTAAACCAGCTGGGAATTAGATAGTCTTCAGAGTTGAAATGAAGACGCTAATTGGCGGCTAGCTAGCGCCTTCGGTGCAATTTACGTCTTGTTTAGGATACTGATCGAGTCAGCTTTCGAGTGATTAAACTACCAACGTAAATTTGAACTTAATCACCTCGACTATGTCGCCGATGTTGACGACGAATGCGCCGTCTAGAGGTTCGACGGCGAGCCACTTGCCGTCGTCCGTCCTCATCTGCAGGCCTGCACGCCGTTGACGTGGAGCAGCAGCGTCAGGCCGCAGGCGTCTGTGTGCGGCGACAGGCCGAGTACCTTGCCGGCCTGCGCGCACGGCGGGTAGTAGGTCACCTTCATGGTCTGCGGCTGTCCCCGGAACACCTGAAGCAGGGCCTCCGGCTGCTCCAAGCCCATGTCCGCGGCCATGAACCGCAGCAAGCACGACACCACCCTCGCCGACTCTGCCGAGTACCTATCCACTGAGCTCCTGAAGGTTGGGGGCTGGGCAGGCCAGAACCTCATGTCCCGCGACTCCGTGGGACGGAGCATGAGGTAGATCATGTCCGACCAGTCCAGCTTCTGCGTCTCGGAGAAGACGAAGGCCTGGCCGTACCCCTCGAGGCCGGACTCCGGTAGCTGCGCGTACGCTTTCTTGGCTTCGAGCGGGAGCTTGAAGAACTCGGCTGCGTCCCTCCTCACGTCCTGGATCACCTCGTCCGGCACCCCGTGGTTGATGAGCTGCAGGCATGCACACCGTTTCCAATTCTCAGTGAGTGTGACACCAACGAAAATTCCCATCTGGATGCCACGAGTTTCATTGGCTTCAGTAGTTGTTATTGGCGTACCTGAAAGAAGCCCCACTGCTGGCACGCAGACCCGAGGTTGGCGAGCTCCTCTTCGGACGACAGGGGGTCGAGCAATCTGCCGAGATCGACGACCGGGATCCTGCTGCCGGCGACGACCTCCTCGGCGCACACCTCCTCCGTCCTGACGAACCGTTCAGGCACCTGATCGGTTGAGCCGTTCCAAGTCTGCGCGAGTGCCTGCACGTTGGGCACCGGCAGAGACCGTCCTGTTTTCGCGTGCGCCATTGATGTTCTAGTTCTCCTCCTTCCTGCGCGCCGGCGCCACTGGTGGTGATCAGTTAGTTGATCACTCCCTTGTGGCTGGCGATTCTTTTCAGAGAATGGCTTGTCGTCTTATGCTGATTACTGATCGAACCACTGATGATGCTGACATGTACTGCTAGAAAATTGTAATAAGGTTCCTCTTTCTCTCTTCTTCTGTTTATTTTACATTTGCATAGTCAGAGAAAGATAAGGAAGCGCCCATCTGTATCGGAGGGTTGGTCAAACACTCAAGTTAATTCTATTGCTATATATACGCAATAAAAATGCATTACCGTGGGTCTAACTGCTGTTTGTGCAAGACCGCCACTTTTTCATAGAGGGCAGGTTTAACACTTTAACATCACTTTCAGACATAGATTGGCCATTTTAGAAAACCGCTTAACATCTTTCTTCACCAAAACAATATTATATATGATGCGTCTGTTTTAAAGCAGTCAACGTTCAGACTGCAACAACCCTGATATATTGACGGTTTTTCTGGATTTATCCCTTAGCAAATGCCATGACAGACAGACGTCTGCAAAGAGTTAACACGAGCACTCTATAGTCAGTTTACAAAAACTTCATCCAATGTCAGAACAACGCAGCAAATTCTCTTTATAAATTCCATTGCCAAGGCCACTGCTGTTTCTGGATAGCTTGGGAACGACCGTTGCCATTAGATATGTTTCACATAATACCATTCGTTAGCCTGTTTTCAGCACTGCTAGTATTAAGAGTGCCTAAGATTAGTGAAGAAACTCCCATCTTCCCCCGCAGTTGGTGAGATCGCTGGAGACAGAGGGAGAATGCAGATGCCAAGAATTCAAATGGTAACACTTGTCGAAAAGCCATCCAAGCTTGTTAAATCCATCCCAAGTACCCCCTCCGGTTTTCAATTGAGGTCATTTGGACAATATTTTTAGTTCCAACATTTTTCGTTCATTTCAAACTAAAAATGTTTTTCCAACGATGTCAATTAAAATCAGGAGCACACGGCATCACTAACAACACATCTTTCTCTTCCATAATGCCATCACCAAACGACCATATCAGCTCAAGATATTTACAGACACGGTGACTATGCAACGAGTAGTTTCAGCAGTTTACAGGGTTAAGGAGGAGAAGAGGGGCAAACGTAAGTTGTGTTCCCCTGCCGCTCCAACTACCGCTCCCCCCCTCTCCTCTCTTTTCTGTGTTTCTGATTAGGCGATCAGGAGTTCAGGACCCGTGGTATCTCAGATCGCCTGGATGACACAGGGACGCAATAGGCGACAATATAGGACAATACTTGATAGATTTCAATTTCTTTTTGATATATCAGGAAATAACTGAGAATAAGAAATTTGATTTCATAAGGGACGTGAATCTCATGGGAAGAGGGGGCTGCGCTTTGGAGCTGTTGAGGGGCTACACTTTGAAGAGGTGGATGGAGATAAGACTACCATGTATCCCAATAGATGATATAGATGGACCATGGAAGCTTATGTCGCCCTATGCTTTGAGAAACCCCTGTATTAGGCAGTTTTGTTCCTGACATCACTACTCATGTTTGAAGCAGTCTAGCAACACAGTGTTTTGTTTCATCAGCAACCTTGTTCATTGAGAAATATTAACTAACAGAATGTGGAATTTAGCCAACGTACGGCCATCACGAAAACACATACATATCAATTTTCTTGGTCGAAATAACAGACAAAGACCAACAGACATGGATGTCCTGGTGAAGACAAGCAAAGAAGGAGAACTGACATCCTATCATAGCATCTGAATAACAAATGGCTCGCATTTAGATTGGTTACACGAAAGTTTTACAGGTAGATTTTCATCAAAGATACTTGAATATAATAAGATTCAGAAAAAGTTATAATATAACAAGGAAAGGCAACAATCAAAGACATTCAATGAGGATAATATCGACGCCCTATATGCAAATAGAAAATTGGTGGTACAAAAAAGACAGAAATATTGAATAAGTGACATGCAGGACCTTAGAGCAGGCATTATCTTTTACCACTGGACTTATGTGCGCATACTAGAGTTCGGGTTTAGCAATTGTCAGTAATAAAAAGCTTCTCTCCCAGCCAAAATCAAAATAATGAAGATTCAAGGACAACTTTCCCTAAAAATTTTCAGAAGATGTGGTGATCCATTGGAGGGATAGTCAAGCATCATTGTATTACACAATACAATGCATTTATGCTAAACTGATTGTAAGTAAAATTACAGCTAAGGGTTGTCATAATTGAATGGCAATTAACCAAAAATTCTTAATTGTAAAGGAGATCCAGGGAGGAAGATAGATACTTTATTCATATGCGCTGCCAGCACCGGGTAACAAGAATTTGTTTGTGCATTTACAACAAGATGAGTGTAACATTTCTCATAGGTTACCGGTTGGTATACCTTGCCAAAGTATGAAGAGGCAGAAAAGAACGGTAATAATCAAAGCTACCAGGTTCCCGATTGAAGATGCTGGTTTGGAGTTCTTCATCTTCTTCAACGACTTCATACGCTCAATCCTAGCCCTTTTTAACACAGCAAGCTCAGATAGTTCACTAATGAGCTTCTGATCAGCTGGTCTAACGGTGACGTAGTCGGTGGTCTTGGAGGTCGTGGTGGTTTCTTGAAACGTTTTTTCTTGTCCTTGTTATCCGAAAGCCCAACCTTCATCTGCCCTTCAGACGACATGGATTCTCCATTTTTGGCAATAGAATCTCGACAGTGTGAAGAGCAGCAAGAAATGTGGTGATTCCTATCATCCTTCAGCGATACAAGATCATCCCATGAGCCTTCCCGCATTGTTCTTGCATGTCCAGTTCCTGAATTAACATCCATTATATTGCTTTCCTCTCTGGTTAGCAAGAAATTGCCTTTCTCCAGGTCAACCAACATGTCTTGGTTATACACTTCCTTTTCCTCCATCAGGATGGTGGAAAAAAATCTCTAAATGATCAAATATGACAGCAATCCGCCTGAACTAGAAACCAGCTACCTACACAAAAATGATAGAATAAACGTTAATCCACATTTTGTACAATAGTCAATCATTGCTAAAAAAACTTATGCAAAAATGAGTCTGGGTTAGCAAATTTAACCTTTCGAAAATTATAAATTGAGAAAATAAAGAATTCTAAATTCACCAAGAGTAGTCACCCAAAAAGGTCATACAAAAATTCAATCGACGGGATGCAGCTTGAATCAGATTTCAATCTTTTCCTCCAATAACGTTTTCAATATTGTTGTACTGAAGTGGTGGAAATATAAGGCAGACACTGAGCAGACAAATCCAACTATTGAATGCTATCCTCCAAAACATGTAAAAAAGTTACAAAATGATACCACAACTAGCAAGCAAAGCTACACAGACTCCAGGCCTGCCGTTTACAGTTCTTAAATATTTTAACAGTAGAAAGAGGTAAACCCAGGTTTGCACACAAGCTAAGCAATGCTAGCAAAAGTTGACCTGATTTATGATTCATGAAAATATATTACAAAAAAGAAAAGGAAAAAAGAACCGCATCTAAACTCAGGCTCTTCTAATCCAATCAAGACCGCCCCTCGCATGTAGAAATCATGATCAGCTAGCTCAGCTTGCCTAGCGAACGCAAGCGTAACAAGCGAGAATGGGATATTGGACGGATTGGCTTCTAGGGAATCAGATTGGCTTGCGGTGGTTTGGGGCAGAGAGGTAAGTTCAGGTCCAAGGGGAAGCGAGTACGCACCTGATTATTACGTATTCCCACGTGCTCAAGGAATACGGTGGCGGCGACGGAGCGTCCTCTCCCGGCCAGATCAGGACCGCTGTTCAGTGAAGGCGTCGGCCGCCGAGCGCAAGGGAAGATTCACCGAGGCAAGCCGAGCGTAGGCGCGGTGCCTCTGGTAGGACAACTGACGGCTATGGGGTACGGAGGAGGCGAGGGACCGAGCGGGGGCACCGAGTCGCCGGCGGCGGCGCGGACCGGAGTGACCGAGTGAGGGGGAACTTGGGGAAGACAGAGGGACTGTGGAGGTGGGCCACAGGGAGTGTTTTCTGAAAAGAGCTTGTATGAAAATCTGAAGAAGTAAACAACTTACCTCCCTTAAAAAACTCCGTCCCAAAATAGCTGTCACCTTTGACTTTTGATCATCATATTTGACCATCCGTCTTATTCAAAAAATTTGTGCGAATTATAAAACAAATATGACATGATGAAACTATCTTTACTGAAAAAACATGTTATGAAATAACATTTGCATAAAAATTTTGAATAAGACGGACAGTCAATATGAGTCTAAAAGTCAAAAGCGACAACTATTTTGGGACGGATTGAGTATTTTACTCATTTTTAATACCACTTTTTCAATTGATGCTGTCGGAAAGCAAAAACCAAGTGGAAGGCATAGCCTTTTCAAAATCAGATGAGAGATGACAAATTTTATTGAAATTGTAAGAATAAGATCTATTATCTTAAAACTCATTGTTAAGACGGATCTAATTCTCTTCGCAGAAAAAAAAAGACGGATCTAATTCTTTGAACGTGATCCGTCACATCTCCATCGTTAGTAAGAGCGGAAGATCTCATCTCACTAACTTTTTATCTTGGCCGGATCGATCCATGACAAAACGAGTTGAGTGTTGCAAAAGAGGTTTAAAACTAGGTCTCCATAGCGTTATGCATTTGGATAAGCCTTAGTATAATTGTATTAATGTTAGAGGTGGACATAGAGCTGGCTTGAGTTAACCCATTTCAAAATGATCAAAAAAATTATTTCAAAATGCCACAAAAACAAATACTCACTATAGAGGTGGTCGAAAAAGTAATATAGCAGCTGTTTTGCAAATGAGGTAAAAGTAGGTTCCGTTTCCCTAGTTGAGCAACCTCGTGAGACCTTTGACTTATGATTTTTCTGGAAAAACCCTAGCCCATAGGATAGAATTGGTGTTCCTTCCTAGTACATACTGGCTGTGAAAAATGTTATTTTTATCACGATTCACTCCGCTGAATGTGACTTTGTTGATAAAGGTCGTTCCATCGGCTAGCTAGCTATTTCTTCTTCTTTTCTCTCTCTCTAAATATTCAGTGAAGTGAGTACCATCATGATTCTTGGCTCATCGTAATGAATTAGTTTCACCTAATGATTTAAAATACTGTTAGGGATTATACTGCGTTTCGATGCTCCAATTCATGTTTCAAAATGCTGTTTTCATTAGAGCTCTTCACAACAACCAATGTTGATTCCCCTAAAAAGACAACGAATGTTGATGATCCCGCTCAACCTGCTTACTAGTTCAGACACCACATATGGAATGCAAGGATTCCCTAAAATCAACTCTAATGCAAGCTCCAACTCCAGCTCTTACTCAACATTTAGAGGTTGAAGATCAAAAAATCAACTCCAACTCGGGTCCTACTCTAGGGAGGCCCCTAGATTTGTGACATCCTGGCCCATGGCTTAACATGACTGATAGAATACTCATGTCAACAAGTTACAACTTCTTTTCCAGAAACTCATCTCGAAAGAACTTCCGAGGTTAAGCGTGCTTGGCCTGGAGCGATTTCAAGATGGGTGACCGACCGGAAGTTCTTCCTTAATGCGTATAAGAGTGAGGAAAAAGTGCGCAAAAAAAACTTGTGTTGGTTTGTGAGGGCAATCTTGACTCTTGAGATCCTTGAGAGCTGCCAGATGTAAACGGGACCGGCTTGAGGAGCAGGACGTTACAGTGGTATCAAAGCCGACTCTCGCGGTATCACGGGCGCGTGCGGTTGCAGTTGCATAGGTATGATGCACATGGCTGGTGTGGGCCCAGGGTGGGGTCACACAGCATGACACTAGACACACAGATATGGCTAAGAGGGGACTTCCTGGCTTGGGGTTGACCGACGAGGACGTCCTGGCCCAAGGCTTAACAGGACTGATAGAATACTCATGTCAACAAGTTGCAACTTCTTTTTTGGAAGCTCATCTCGAAAGAACTCCGAGGTTAAGCGTGCTTGACCTGGAACAATTTTGGGATGGGTGACCGACCGAGAAGTTTTTCCCGAGATGCGTACGAGTGAGCACAAAGTGCATAGAAAAGATTTTTGTTGGTTTGTGAGGGCAGTCTTGACTCTTGAGATCCTAGAGAGCTGCCAGGTGTAAGTAGGCCCGGCTCGGGAACCGGGACGTTACAGATTTTCCCCTCCGGCTCCTCCTGCCTGTCCGGGAGCGAGCCCCTACTCGTCGCTTTCATCGTTCCTCGCTCGATGCCGCGCGCGCCAGCGCTCCCGTTCCCACGCGCCTCCAATTTCCGCCGTACTACTCAGGCAAGCGCCCGCCGCCTCCGATCGCCATGCGTCCTCCTGGACCTGGCGCCCCCGGGCGATTTTGCCTCCCCGATGGAGCGCCCTCCCTCGACTCCACCACCGTCGGGACGCTTTTCACTTAGCTCGCCGTCGAGACGCCCTTCCCCGACCTCGCCGTCGATGAGACGCTTTTCCTTGCCTCAAGCATAGCAATCCATCATTTAAATTTGCATTTGATAACGGAAGTTATTATTGTGACTTAATAGGGCAATGAAGGCCTTATTGATAAATGGTGGGAGGAGGCAGAGGATGACTCTGATGATGGTTGTATCTTTGTGGCTGCCATTGTAGAAGGTTTGGAGTCTGAGAGGAATAAGAAGAAGTGTCGTGGATCAATGCCGGGGCACCAAATGGTTTTGAGGGACATCAATCTCTAGTGGCCATTCGCGCATCATGGATGATTATTTTGTAGATCCTCCTGTGTATGATGCAAAAAATTTTAGAAGGAAATTTAGGATGTCTCCTGAGCTTTTCATGCGCATAGTGGATTGAGTGGAGGCTCATGATGACTATTTCATGCAGAAACCAAATGCATTGGGGCTGCTTGGTGCAACTGCATTACAGAAAATTGTTGGTGCATTTCGTATGCTTGCCTATGGTTCTCCAACTGATAGTCTTGCTGATTTTGTGAGGCTTGGGGAGAGCACCATTATTGAATCTTTGAGACACTTTGTGAAGGTAGTGGTTGAGGTGTTTGGAGATGAATATTTGAGGCCCCCTGAATATTGGTGGAAATATTCTTTTGAATATTGGTGGAAATATTCTTTTGAATATTGGTGGCGCCAAAATAGATATAAACACATAATATGTATATGTTGAAATGAATGATAAAAAGAAAAAAGGACTGAGATTTAGGGGCAGCTGTTGGGGTAGAGAGTAGAAAACATGCCCTCGGAAAGTTGGGGCAGCCCCTACTCATCAGAAAGTAGGGGCCCTGATTTAGGAGCTTTCATTGGAGTTGCTCTAAGAGACAACATGCTCAAGAGGTGTCTAAAAAAAAAAACACTCTCAAGAGGAAGTGAAAAGGCAACTGGGGTGTGTGTGGACAAGAATCTCATAAGGTAATAGTACTCAGAATGGAGCCAACGTAGTGGGATGGGATGGCATGGGCCAAATTTCCAGATGCAATGCTACAATGATCACTTGTGCGTTTGCAGAATTAATTAATTTTAATATATGTGTATTAGAACAACCAACATTATCTCATCCCTATGTGGTACTCTTTGATCAAATAGTTGCTTTAGGGGTGGTGAGAAGTTTCTAAATTTTAGCATTTGATTTCTCGAACCTTTTGTAAATTCTTGGGACTCAGTTTCATTTGGAATGGAGGTGGGGAATCCTCAGTTCAAAAAAAAAAAAAGGTCAGCTCCCGCCATTTCATTGTAGAAAAGTAGAGTAGCACGTAGTAGTAGCCTTGCATAGCGTGATTGCGGCCTTTTCCTGCATCGACGACTATTGTGGTCTTGGTCACGGTCTTTAGGCCGTCGACATCTGCATACTACATCAATCAAGGAAACTGCAGACGCCAATAGTCATGTTGTCATGAGAGTTGCTAAAGATTTTGGTTTCGCCTTTCACGGCCACATGCTTTTTGGGAAACCACACTGCCACAGAACATGGGTTTAGCGACGGGCTATTTGGGCATCTAGCGACGGGAAAAACCCCGTCGCTAGAAATACGTCGCTGAAGGGTGGACAGTAGCGACTGGTTTTCCCCGCCGCTGAGAACAACTACAGCGACGGGTTTCTATCCCCGTCGCTCTGGGCTCACTGACGTGAGTCTTAAACCCGTCGCTACTGCTCAATGAAAAACAAAAAAAAAATCGTCCAGCAGTCTTAATCCACGTCTTCAATTACATGTTTAATCCATCCAGCACTTAACAAGACAAACTAATTTTAAATTGAGATCGACAAGAACAACCAGCAGTTCAACTACAGAAACTAATTTTGAACTGAGATCAACACGAACAACCAGCAGTGAGAAAAGCAGTTAAATACACGAACTAATCCAACCAGCAGCAACATCCTTCGAGATCTTAATTGAGCAGCTAACCCCGTGTCGGATCCGCCACCGCGCAGTGGAGGGAGTCGTAGCGGAGGGGGCCGCCGTCTCCGAGGAAGCCGCCCCCGCGCCGCGCCATGGAGGGAGTCGTAGCGGAGGGGATCGTGGAGGGCGTCGTAGCAGAGGGGGGCGCCGTCGCCGAGGAAGCCGCCATCGCGTCGTCAATCCCCCACCGTGGCGGCGCCGTCGAGATGCCTCCACGCCGGATCCGCCACCGCGCCGTGGAGGGAGTCGTAGCGGAGGGGGGCGCTGTTGCCGAGGAAGCCGCCCCCGCGCCTGATCCGCCACCGCGCCATCGATCCCTCACCGTGGCGGGGCCATCGAGATGCCTCCACGCCGGAACCGCCACCGCACCGTCGATCCCCCATCATGGCTACGCCGTCGAGATCCCCCCCCCCCACGCTGGAGCTACTGCTGCCCGGCGCATGGTGAGGAGGGAAGGAGGGGGAAGGGTGCCTCTGGTGTGTGGGAGGAAAGGGGGAGAGACACACAGAGAGAGAGAGAGAGAGAAAGAGCGGCGTGAGGTGTCGGGTTAGGTTTGGGAGCAAGAGAACGACTTATATGCGAGGAAGTGGTCTGGGCCGGGCCGACTGGAATGGTTCAGTGGCAAGGCACCTGCGCTCTACCCTGGAGGTTTTGGGCTCGAACCCAGTGCACCACACATGATTAATAATTTTTGCAGCGGTTCACTGCGACGGGTGGCAAAATGGACGTCGCTAGCAGTAGCGGCGGGTTTTTCTTACACAGCAGATGACGGTTTTAAAGAAACGTCGTTAAAAATATTTCAGCGACGCGTGTCAAAATTCCCGTCGCTAACAGTAGCGACGGTTTTGACATTTAGTGACGGGTTGAAATAACTCAGTTTTAGCGACGTGTTTTTAGTAAATCCTGTCGCTAAAAATGTGACTTTTAGCCACGGGACTTTAGAAACACGAGTCTCAGCTTCTAGCGACGCGTTTTGAAATGACGTCGCTAATGTCTATGTCGCTAAAGCTTGTTTCTATGGTAGTGCCATGACGCAAAAAAAGTAACCGGGATGTAATTGATTAAGGTCTCCCCTATGTAAAGGCCAAGAAACCTTTTCACTTGCATCCCGATTACTTTTACTCTTTATATTCAGGGTGGGGTGGAGGGGCATATGCACCCACAAAATACATAATTTTACCATTCATATAAAGAGTAAAGTGCAGCTTGTTCGGGGTGCCATTTAGGTCACCATACTCTTAATTTGAATATTCGGGTTCCTAAATTTTTTAAGTGATTTATTCGCATTCCAAATACTTCTTATCAATGTAACTCCAAATACTATGTCGCCCAATTTTTTCCAATTCATATTTGGAATTACCAATGAAATAGATTCCTACTTCTTAAACGAGATTAATTTTTTATTGTGACCTATTTTATTTTTGTGGGCTTGATAGTAACATAGATGCAGAGTTCGTATTCTTATATGGCTAATACAGAGATACCAAGAAGGCAATCAACATTAATTGGAGAAATTTGGACCATAACTGGACCACTTAGTTAGTTCAGAGATCTGAATATGCAAATTAAAAATTCGAAGACATATGGATGGAACACCCCCAGCAAGTTTGAGGGCTCGTCATGCATTTTATCTCTGCTAGATGCGCAGACGCAATGAATTGTTTTTCTAGCTGTTTCGTCACAGCTTTTGGCCACGGCCGGTTTCATCTCCGGTAGATGGGCAAAAGCAAAGAATAATGTTTTTCTTGACAGCCTGAGCGCAGCAATATCTCATATTGCGGCCTATGCAACAGGAAGTCTGGGTGTTCTTGGCAAGGTGGCATATATTGCGGTAGCCGCTAGCTAATGGATTGCAACGTTGAGTTGCCGTAGTTTCCATCAAAAAGAACAACTGCAGATGAGTTAAGTCGTTCGGCGAGCGAGCAATATTATGCTCACGGTATGACAGACAGTGACACGAGAACACTCTAGATAAGGTAGCCCGATACATAGAACATTCTAGATAAGGTAAACAGAGATCCATTCTAGATAAGGTAAACAGAGATCACGACCGAAGTGAAGCAGCAGATTGTCAGCACATGACGAAGAAGCCACGAAGCACGTACGCAAAAGCTCCACACATCAGTTGGCCAAGACCTTCTCGCCGAGCTTGTAAGACACGTACGCGTCGATGCAGGCGTACTGGATTTGTGCAGTGTCGAGGTCATGCTGCTCCCAGTTGCTCATGGTGACGTGGTACGGCTTCTCCATGGCCATCCCCAGCACCTCCCTGGCGAAGCCCTTGAGCCCGCGGCGGCGCCCGCCGACGCGGCCGCCCAGGTAGTCGTCGCAGAGCGGCTCCAGGTCCACGTGCGCGGCGCACGCGAGCCCGTAGTCGGCGTCCAGCTTGGCGACGTCCTCGCCGACGCCGACGCCGACGAAGCGCACCGCCGGGTCGGCGAGGAAGCTCCGGAGCGACGCCGGGATGGAGGTGGCGTAGAAGAGCTGGAAGACGAGGCAGCGCGTCCCGGCGCAGAGCTTGGCCACCTTGGAGGTCGTCCACGCGCTGCGGTTGGGCTTCCACTCGCAGTCCAGGCCGACGATGAGGTCGCCGCCGCGCGGGGCGGCGGCGCGGACGCTGCGGACCCACGCGTCGGCGGCGGAGGCGTCGCGGGTGACCGTGGTGTCGATCATGGCGGAGCCGAAGCGGACGGTGAGGTGAGTGGTGGGGTTGGAGGAAGCTTGGGTGGCGGGGAACAAGGCGGAGCGCCTCGACATGCTGGCTGCTTCGGTGGAGTGGAGTAGCTGTTGCTCTGCTCTCCGGTGAGTGCGAGGAACCAAAGGGCATGGAGGCCTCGTATTTATACTACTAGTGCTTGATGCATGCATGGAGTTGATGCGTCTGGCTGATTAATGTTGATGCTCAAACTCCATTTTGAAACTCGGAGCGTCAAAGTTTAAAGTGTAATCCCAGTTCCCAAAGAGTCGTCGTTTGAGTACTGGAGTGCCTAGCTAGTGAAGCAAATTACACTAAAACCAGTGGGGAATTGTGCTGCTTTTACAACTCCCATCCGTCCAAATATTTGACCAATAAATTGTTGCTAGAAAGAAAAGAAAAGGAACTCAACTAGTAAGGTTGCCCGCGCATACTGCAGGGCTACTAGCCAGGTTATTATACTTCATATATATTATCTGACACTAACTAATGTATGATCATACATGTGGTTTAATTTACGAATAAAACTGGAATTTTATAGTTTTTTGTTAAGAAATCAACTTGCACAAAAGGCAGAGGCAACATGTAGAATTCCTCTGTTCTCGAACACATTGTATCTATCAAAGGTTTCTTCCGCAAATATTCATCACCTTTCCATTCCCAAAGTAATTTATTTCATTAAAGAAAAAAGAGAAAATATAATTCTTTCACGCATGTCATGTTGTATTGGTCTGAGAACTCCATTGAACTGCATGGATAAACTGATTATACGATAGAGCCACTAAGGATTCGAGACCTGAAGGATTAGGTATACCTTTGCCTCCAATTCTATATGGACTGATAAACTGATTATCTTACAGTATGGACAATTGTTCCTTGGTAATCTTGACTGATATGCAAGTCACGGTGGATGGCTTGTCTATAAGGGAGTACTATAGAATGTTTCTCTAGTTGAGATGAGCCATGATGCTGCTCGATTCAAGCTACTACGCTACTTACTGAACAGTGAACACGGCAGCATGTTTGAAAGTTTCCCCCCAATTCTTGCATTGCAGGCGTGCAGCACGGCAGCATGCATGGCATCAGTAATTAATTGCATATGTAATTCTGAATTTCTCCCGTGGCCTGAAAGCAGAGAATTGTGGTTTGCTCAGTTATGCGAAATCCTTAACACGTCGACTATGGCGCTCCAAATCTCCAGTTTGCAGGAAGTGGTGGACGTTGACTTCCGACGATGAACTGTGGCGCAAGCTCTTCAACGACGTTCTACGCGCCGGAGGGTTCCCGGTCCTGGAAGGACGCCTTCGTCGTGCAGGATCGATGCGACCGATATGGACTGTAAGCTTTAGGCCTGTTCGGCAGGCTGTTTTGCAGCTGTTTTACTGTAGCGACTGCTGAAGAAATAACTGCAAACACTGTAGCGGCTGCTGAAGAAATAACTGCGAACACTGTAGCTGCTGATAACAGCAGTCTTGGCGAACAAGCTGTTTATCTATCCCTGGTCTGCCGTCTGCCGCTTCTTTACTACGAGTAGTATGTGTATCCTGGTGTTGGCCAACTAGTTTCAGATGGCAACGCTAGGGTGCCCCTCATCCTGGAAAAATCATTTTGACCGCGCGGTTTTCTTTTTTCAGGGGTGTCAGGATTATCAGGGAAGGCAGGGACTACTACCTGATTTACCAAGGCGAGATCCAAAGCTACTTGGGCTCGCGACAGGACGCGGACGGTGACGACAAGAGCGCACAACATCAGAAAACCGAAGATGAGTGAAAGGGGTCTTGACCTAGTGGTTAAGGCATCTGAGTAATACCTTTCAGGTCCTGGGTTCGACTCCCTGTGAGAGCGAATTTTCAAGGATTTAACGGCATTTGTGCTTTCAGTGGTAGGCGACGCTCCCGTCGACAGCGAGGCGCCAGTGGTGACTTCGTATCTCTAGATTTGCCGGCTCAGTCTTCGAAGATGCTCATAGGGGTAGGGTTTGCGTACGTGTGTTCATAGGAGTGAGTGTGCGTGCGTTGTGAGTGTCTGAGTTATACTATGTAATCTAAAAAAAAAAAAAAAAACCGAAGATGAGGAGCGGCAGGTGTCTGACCGGATCCTCCCTCTTCTTCCTGGGGGACCTCTTCTTCCTGGGGGACCTTGGAGGCTGCGTGCGCAAATGTCAAATATGTGAAGACGTCAATGTGTTTCTGTCCTGGAGCAGGTTGCTGAGAGGCCTGTATGATTCTTGTTAATTTGCGTAGCTCACCTGTGTGATTCCTGCTAATTTGCATAGCTCGTGCATAGTGAATTTAGTAATTGTATCTATGCTACATGTATCATGTTCGTCTCATTCCAAGTTGAAAAACCATTCGAAAAAAAAAAAAGAGGTTGAAAAACAAGTTAACAATTGGCCTGTTCGCCTAAGCGACCCACGTTGCCAGGCATTTTCCTGTCATTGCACACACAGCACCATGGCACACCGAAACAAAATGTTCAGCAAATGTATAACGAGTTCCATCATTTTCTTTAAAAATCGTCACATTCTAACACAATTTCCAGAATAAAAAGGATTAATCGACCCCTTCTGTCAGACGAGGATAACAGAATATGAGTACCCAATGTCAGTTACAGCTACGAGTCAATGAAGGCAAAACTGCACTGTGTTCCTGAAACTCAATATGCCATGTGTAGAATGTCACTGAAGCAATAGTACCCTGAGTAAAACTGTTACTGATAGATGCTTCGGATGAATCAGCATTTGAGAGCAGCTCTTGCCATTTCCAAAGCTCCCTCGTAGGTCTTGTTGCCCCCAATGAAGCCACTCATATGAACAAATACGCAGCCGGGGATGCCAGTTTCCTGAGACAGCTCGTCGTCTCTCATGCCCCTCCACTTTTCTGGCAGAGCCTTTCGACTCTCGAACCTGTCAGGAGCAACAGACACTGCTTGCACTCGCCAACTTTTGCTCCTCTCATCCTGCAATCAAGTGGTGAAAATTAAATCACTACTCAGGAATGGTTTTGAAGTGCAAGTAGGAATGCTAGTAAGAAAAGAAAATAAAGACGTTCACAAGTTTTATAACGGATAATTTTTAGGACATGACCAGGGAGTAGTTCGATTATACTATCAAAAATCATGGGGGGGGAGCCAGAAATGGTAAATACTGCCCTCCACAACTAGTAAAAAATTCTGTACAAACATTCAGGTTACATGTTTGGTAGTTTGTTAAGGACAATGCTCCTTACCTGATACAGCACATATTTGGTCAGGGGTTCAATCTTCAGCTCCTCTTCAAGCTCAAATAAATGAAGTTTCCACTGAAATTGTAGAATAAACGTTCAGATTATATTTGGAACTCCTGGTGTTACATTTCAATATGGTAGAAAATTATGAACTAAGACAAGGCACTTCCTAAAGCAAGTCTTCAGATTTCATATGACTAAATTAACTGTCAGCAAGGTGAAACAATCTTAAAATGACATTTTTACAACCAGAGAAACAGAAAAACGTCATGAGTCAAGAAGGTGTGTCACAGCCTCACAGGACATTGTAACGTGAAAGATAACACAGCCAGACAGGCATAGCACATACGCTCTGATAGTTTCAGAACCCAGCACACCAAACACTCATGTGGATGCTATACAAGACACAGTATGGGTGAAATGGTCAAGATCTTACCGGGCAGAATCTATCCAAGACCATGATTTCTCCACTTGGATCAACATTTCCTCTTGATAACAAACACTCCAGGACAATAGATCTTGCAGGTAACCATGATTTAACATGAAAGCGAACACTCTGGCAATGAAGGTGTATGAAATTGTCATATAAAAAGAGGAGAGATAGCAAACAAATAATCTGACAGCAAAGTTAGTGCACAGTGAATGAACAATGAAGGGGCATAGGTCAAATACCTCCATAAATTCACCTCCAGCGAGCAGCATTGCCTGTTGAAAAGCTGCATTCTCCTTCTCTGGAGACTGATCTGGATCAGTCCAGTCCGGATTAAGACGTCCAACGCGAGAAGACAGGTGTGTATTGTTCACATACTTTGGTGGCTGGTCTGTGTCATACTGATTGATCCCATTGTCAATTGCATCAAGTGCCTGTTATATGACACAGGCATTATTTATTTGACACATCAGACAAATGGTAAAACACAAAGACATGGAGTATTAATACAGCGAAATGATACATGTGTCTCAGAAAATAATGTATGATGGTAGTCCAGGGATTGGAGCTTACTAATGATACACATGTAGCAAAGAGCGGCCATGTTTGCCTCATTAAAAATCCTTTTGTGATTTAAGAAATAAGACAACAAACTTGTCAGTTTATTCTAAAATTGCTGTCCAAGCAAAGTAACACTATGTAACAGCTCCTCAATCTGCACACTCCACTGAACACTGAAAATCATATTGAGGTGGCGTTCGGTTCTCCCTCTAAAATCCCTCTAAACTTTATACCCCTCTAAAGTAAAAAGAATCTTACTATTTAGGGGTACTAAATAAAATTTAATTGCAAAACCTTTCTGCAGATGGGCGTTATTTTTCGAGACGAGTCTAATAAGCCTAATTAATCAATGTTTTGACACAGTGATGCTACAGTAACCATCGTCTAATCGCCGCTTAATTACCCTCATTACGTTCGTCTCGCGAAATAGATGAGGGGTCCTGGACTTAGTTTTGTAATTTGACTTTGTTTAGTACACATAAATCGTGCCGGCATTTTGATGTGACCCCTCTAAAGTTTTTAGAGGGGTCACCGAACGAGGCCTGAGTCCATTACTCCTATTCAACACAAAAAGGCCCACTTCACTTGCAGTTGGCATTTCCACATTCACCACCAACAAGAATAATAATTTAGGGGAAAGGATAACTCAAACCCTCAATAATTGATGGGTGGACCCTAATAAAATATCTCAGAAGCTATAAAAGATTTAATAGACTTATAATGGATAGACAAAAGGTAGGATAACAAGAATCACCCACGGTATACCAAAAGCAATATATTGAACTTTATGTCTAATTTTGTGATAAGATTCAAACCTCAACAAAGCTTTTATATATTGCAAGATACAAGCGGTGAACATCTTCAAGATCCTCACTGACACCAAGTTCCTTTGCAATTATCTCTTTACCAAAATGCTGCAATGTGAGGGCAATTTCAAAAGTTAAACACTATATTTTCGCCAGCGGTGAAACATATATACAACTTGTAGTCACAATTTCAGTTTGCAACCTCCAAACTTCAATAACCTGGCACATTCAGGCAATGTTGTACATTCAGATGCATAACTATTATCATGTAAAGCTCTCGACCCATTTGGATAAAATAAAATAAAGCAGAAGGTATGCTATGAACTATCATCATCTGTTACTATACCCAAGAATCCATCTGATGCTGTGGTCCAGCGGATAAACTTTTAGAAGATTCTAGCCTTGAGGCCTTCATTCATCATTAAATCTAAATGCAATTGGCTAACTGCTCATGAGATGTATGAAAAAGAATTCAAAACCGTGTTGTATGTGAGGAGTACCTTGTAGACAAGCCCAGCACTGCTAAGTTTTGTGTTAAATCCATGCCCAAAGACCTCGTTGAAGCCCTTCTGGTGATGATCATAACGATGGCAGCTCGGATCATACACACCACCAACATCAAGCACGGCATCTAGTGTATCCAGAATCTACAATAAAGTTCAATAAGAAAAGGAGGGATAAAGTGAATGCAATTTCACATTGCAGGATACACAAATAGTGAAAGCTATGTCTTCTGCTATATGATTCCTCCGGTATTTAACTGATGTCTCCAGGACAACTTTTTTAGTCGACATCAATTAAAAACTGAAGAGAGTACAGAAAAGAGAGAATGACATACAGATGCCCATTTTGACAGGATGCAGTGAATAAGAACATAACCTCGTTAACACTATTAGTGCACTTATATACCAGGAAGAGAGAGGAGGCTTCAGGGCAATGTACGAACAAGTCATGTTAAGCCAATAGACACATTAACCATAAGCAGGTAGGTTGAATTTCACGTCCTAGATGACAGCAGGTTGCAGACATACTCACCATCTGAAGGTTCAGGTTCAGAATTTGTGATGCATCAGTGCAAACTAATCAAACGCAAGGGTGCTACTGATGTATTGAGGTGAAGGGGAAACACAACATCATGTCTTTATCTGATATAAAATTAGTGTAATACACAAAATTTGGCAGCACGCACGCTGTTCATAGATGTAAATTACAGACTTCAAGTCAGCTGGTAATTGCAGAACTACTTCTATTTTAACCCAACAAGTTTGTCAAATGAATCAATTCTCGCATAAAACTTGCAAGCCAGTAGCAGAACCCCAGACACGGGTAAACTGCACCAGCTCCAAATCATGTGACAAAAACAAAAAGCGCAAAATTCGCTATAGATTGGGGGAGAACCCAGGAATATCGTTCCAATCGAGCGGATAGTGAAGGCGGGCGAGAGAGACCTGGGAGTCGCGGGTGCGGACGACGTCGGCGCCGGCGAACTGGGAGGTGAGGCGGATGAGGTAGCAGCCAAGCGCCTCGTCGCAGTGGAAACTGCCGTTGTGGGTTCCCACGCGCTTGCCGCTCCCCGCGCCGTTGAGGGAGTCGGCGTCGGCGGCGGCAGACGAGTAGACCCTCAGCCTCTTGGGCGAGGCGGCGGCGGCCGGGGTGAGAGCCGCCATGGCGGAGAAAGGGTTGCGGATTTGAGATCGCGCGAGGAGGGGAGACGTGACGGCTCGCTGCGACAGCCTCAAGGCGGCGAGCATACGTGCGCGAGGAGAGAAGACGGCGGGGCCGCACCACCGCACCGTGCGCGAGGGGAAGGCGGCGGGGCGGAACCACCGCACCGCGCCGCGCGCGAGGGGAGGGCGGAGGGGCGGCGTTACCGAAATTGAAAGGGCTGCCAGACTCAGACTGGGATGCACTTGCTCAATAATTATATTGCTTAGTTAATCTCAGTAGTGTAAGCAAGTTATGCTGCACTCAGAAAATTTTGACTTAGGTGGATCCAAAAGGCTAACAACTAGTCTTTTACGAGTAGTCAACTAATAATTAGTCAGTTGTATATTTAGAATCTTGACTAATTATAAGTCCAAGCTACAAAGAATGTCTATTGCACCTTTAACTAATTATTTATCCGTTTAATATTTAGAAACGTTAAGGGGCAGCGGCATCTTTTCGTGTTTTGTTGAAATCATTAGTTTCTATTGGTTGGGTTGGATTGACTAATAAAATTACTGTTAGTCTTTTGTAGGATTAATAATTAGTCTCACCTGTTAGTCTAGTTTATTTGTTTGGAGTTTTAGGGACTAAAAATTAGTCAACTAACAATTAGTCTTATGGATCCAAACAGTCTTAGGATGCACTCACGGACCATGATTTTACAGAAATTGCCTATCACGAAACACGGAAAAACTCGGTTGTTCAACCCCTCTCCATGCATATATTAAGCCTTGTTCATATGGTTCGTGCTCTACGCAACATTGACCAATACTACATTTATTTGACTTAGAAGTTAATAGTAGCCAATTATCATATGCATCTGCAAGCAAGCATGTAGCCTAGTGGTTGCAAGAGCCTCTTAGCATCTTAGGTCCTGAGTTCGACTCCTCGTGGGAGCGAATTTCTCAGGATTTAACGGCATTGTGCTTTGAGTGGTAGTCGACGCTCTCGTCGACAGCGAGGCGCCAGTGGTGACTTCGTCAATCTCAAGGATTTGCCGGTTCTGTCTTCGAATATGCTCATAGAGGTAGTGTTTGCGTGCATGTGTTCATAAGAGTGAGTGTGCGTGCGTTGTTGAGTTACTGTGTATTAAAAAATAAATTTATCTCATGCATCTGCACGGGCTAGTCTAAACATGCATTATACATATAAGGGAGTATTTCGTGTTGTGTACAATGTGTGATTAGGTTTTACTTTGAAGCTCATGGCAACATATTACTGTGTGTCTGAGTGTCTGAGTTGCATTGTGAGTGTCTGAGTTACTGTGTTTTGGAAAAACAGAACCTTTCCCAGACAAGTTAGGGGCAGCTGTCATCCGCATCTTTTACCACCCAATTTATATGTGATGAGTGCACAGACACTGTTGACACATGCCTAAAGAGTTACTCTCTCCGTTTGCTTTTTGTTGACGTTAGGACAAACCATTTAGTTCAAATATGAACTAGCAATCCTGTCGGAACGTCAAAAAGAAATTCAGAAGGGGTATTCCTTAGAGCAACTCCAACAGCTTACCTAAATGACTACCAATACCTAAAAACTAACTTTTAGCTAGCCAGAAGTGCTCCAACAGAATACCCATCCGACTACCAATACCTAAAATTTTTAGGTACCTACTCAAATCGTGGAGTCCAGTACCCAAAGAATGGTAGCGAGAACTGGCTACCTATCGACAGTTTCTCTCGCCGGGAGGGACTTTTCTTCTTCCGCCAGACGCGTCGCCTCCTCCCGCCAGATGCGCCGCCGCCTCTCCTGCCGCCGGCGAGCACGGCCGGCCTCGCTGCTTCGCCCCAACTCCATACACCGCCTCGCCCCATTGAATCCCGGTCGATTTGGAGTGTCCCCGCCGAATCCAAGGCCCGCCACCTCCATGGACTCGTCTTCCCCGACGCCGACCACCTCTGGCAGCTCACCGCCCATGGCTGCCCGCCACTCGCCCGCTTTTAGCATGGCTGGATTGGGAGTAGACCGAGATAGAGATCGGGAGCGATTCGCCACCAATTTGCCTGGGGTGGGCGAGCTCCTCGAGTACACGCGTCGTTGTCGTCTCGAATTCCTCCATGGCTTGACCGTGATGGCAATCAGCAGCCAGGCCATCTTGTCTTTTGCTGTCTCGAGCATGCTGCTTGTTCTAGTGCTTGATGCTCGAATTCTTCTATCCGGCAGCTCGCCCAGCTCAGACTTGTCAGAAGACCAGCAGGCAGCGCGCCCCGAGCTCGGATTTGTGCAGCGGTTTGGATGAGGAGGAGGTGGTGGTGTCGACAATGGCCGCGCTCCGGGGGGGCCACGCGGGAGAACGCGGAGCCGCATTGCGCGCTGCGCACCCCGCGGCTGCTCGGCACACTGCGGCGGGCGCGCTCCGGCTTCCGCTCCTCGACCTGCTCGCCTCCCCGTCAACCAGTCCAAAATCGCTCCCTCGCCGCCCGTTAACCAGTCCAAGATCGCGCTTTTCCCCGGCGCGCCCAAGGTGCTGCTCGCCGTCGCGTCCGGCGTCGCCGAGCCGGCCGCAAGCTGCAACGTCGCTCTCGAGCCGTCCGTGGTACTTGCACTGCGGACCATGCTCTCGGCGTCGAAGCCGAATGGCAAAGGAGAAGAGAGATGAAATGGGACAATGACATGTGGACCCTAATAATTTGGGTAGTCTAATTTAGGTAAGCTGAAAAAGCACAGGCTACCTAAAATCACAAAATTGTTTTAGGTAGTTTGAAAGATGTGGTTTTAGATAGTCAGTTTTAGGTATGCTGTTGGAGTTGCTCTTAGGACGAAAATAGAGATTTGGTAACGAAGAGCGGATGTTCTTACGTGCTTGCCGGTGAGATAATAGTGGAGCATGATGGGGATCGGTCCGAAGGGGAGGAGCACGTTGATTTGGTCGTCCTTCTCGTGCTGCATGATTCATGGGTGATCAGCTCGCCTGCTGTATGTGAATCACTAGCGCGGGGTTCCTTTTCAGAGGTTTGTGCGGAGTTAACCGGATCGGTCAGAGAGAAAGCACATATGATAAATAGTGGAGCAATATTTGTGCAAAAAAAATGTTATATCATGTCTTTTTATGAAACACAGGCGTATATAATCAAAAGTCACCTCTATGAACTCTCGTACCTAACCCTTACCTTTATGAGCACATTCGAAAGACTGGGTCGGCAGATCTTAAAATTCACGAAGTCACCACGTACGGACATCTGTCGACGGAGACGTCGCCTCTCAGCAAAAGTAGTCGAGTCTTAGTGGTATAGTTGCAACACCAGTGCAAAGTCTGAGACTAGCACTCAGGTGAGTTAGTTCCTACAAAGACCATGTTAATTGGATGCTACAGTTTATGAATACCATGACTTGGGATTGCTAGGATCCATTTGTGAAATATTCAGTATAATTGTCATTTTGAAGCCCAACGCGGCTTCTTCCTGCAGATGGTGGGTCGACTGAGCTAGGATAGTCCTGGTCGCATTCCTGAGTACACTGCTCCGGAGAGGCTCAAGAGGTCGCTTTGGTCCTGCACGTGGCAGAGATGTTCTTGATGCTCGTACTCTGTTTCTTCCGCGGTGCGTCATGGAGACTAGGGGGGCGATTGGTTACCTGCATTTGCCTCATCCTGGCCCGCCGCATCCACGCGTGCATCAGCTGCTGCTGAGCCTGGCTCCCCAGAAACGTAGATAGAATCCGTTTCTGCTGGGCCTGGCTCGCGGCGTCCGTCTGCGCATGTCCTACCTGCACCAGACTAGAGATCGCGATGCAGGACAAGCAGGCAACCGAACGACGTCTCCTCCTGCGCCTGGCTGAATTAATACGGCAAGCAAACAAAAGGCCTTTGCATCTCCCGAACCTGGCCACCGTGGGCGGGCTTGGACGAGCCGGGCTCTGTTGATCCACGAACCAATCACGCCCTAGCTGAGCAAAGTGGCTTGTGGATGGAGGGAGGGACAGCGCCAGCCTGACTCAAATGTGGAGTGGCGGATGGGGGCGGTGTCGTTGCGTGGCAGAGGACATCGGAGGGGCGGAATCACACGCCGATGCGAGTAGGGACGGATCGATATGAAAGAAGAGCGAAACGTAGCGGTGATTTTTAGGGATGATTATTCTGGGTAGAGATTAAATGCTCCCCTCAGATATTGTCCGGATAAGGAAACATAGGATATCAACTTTTGATTACTTCCCAAATTCATAATATCCATCCAGCTATGAGGAATACGTATTTCCGATTTTGTTTACTCTGGTTCTTGTTCTGCCCGGCCGCCATTCAATCGGTTCTCCCATCTGAAGCTAAATTAGTTTCTCCACGGAGATATGAAGCTTGGGCCATGGCATTTGGTCCTAGCCATTGGAGCGGTGGTGCTGGCTTCCATGGCCATGGGTTGCGACGCTGCAGGGACCGTGGTGAGAAGCATCTTCGTCAACCAGCACGGCGGTGCCGATTTCAAGTCCATCCAGGCAGCCGTCGACTCTGTGCCTTTCGGCAACGGCCAGTGGATCCGGGTTCATGTCGCCGCGGGTACCTACAAGTAAGTTTACTTACTATATGTAGTATACGTTTTGTTCAAAGTGTACTCTATCTCTACAACCGAGCTTTGTTTACTGGAGATGTCAAAGACTAAATTCGAGTTGACTTTACGGAGCTAACTCTGTTTTTCTTTTCTTCTTTTTTTTGGTACGAAAATGTCCTCTGCGTCGGTCGATGCAGTGAGAAGGTGACTATACCACAGAACAAGAGCTTCATCCTACTGGAAGGCGAGGGTGAGTACCAGACGTCCATCGAGTGGGCGGACCACGCCGCCGGCGACTCCGGCACGGCCGACTCCCCGACGTTCGCCGTGTTCGCCACCGACTTCATGGCGCGCGACATCACCTTCAAGGTCCGTCCGCCTCGTGTCCCCATTAACTCATTCGCCTCTAGGCTAGCCTTCCCCATTTATTTATTTACGCGGTGGAGCTGCTGCTGCACGTACATGAACCGCGCAGAACACGTACAACGGCGGGGCCGGCGGGCAGACGGCGCCGGCGGTGGCGGCGCTGGTGGCCGGCGACCGTGCGTCCTTCTACCGGTGCGGTTTCGTCAGCGTGCAGGACACGCTGTGCGACCTGGACGGGCGGCACTACTACGAGGCCTGCCGCATCGAGGGCGCCACCGACTTCATCTTCGGCAACGGCCGGACCATCTTCCGCGGCTGCCAGATCACCACGGCGGCGACGCCCTTCTCGCCGGGGTTCATCACGGCGCAGGGCCGGGCCAGCGGCGACGACCCGAGCGGGTTCGTGTTCGCGGACTGCACCGTGGGCGGCGTCACGCCGGCGTACCTGGGCCGCGCGTGGCGGGCCTACGCCCGGGTCGTCTTCTACCGGACCGACATGTCCGACGTCGTCGTCAGCCAGGGATGGGACGCCTGGACCTACAAGGGCAGCGAGTGAGTAGCACTAGTCGTTGCCATTGGATCATGAGGTCCTTGCCAGCCAATCTAAATGTTTGATCATGTTGCACGCTCGAATTTGCAGGGGCACGCTGATGATGGCGGAGGCGGAGTGCACCGGACAGGGGGCCAACCGCACGGGGAGGGTGCCGTGGTCCAAGACGCTGACCGACGACGAGCTCGCCAAGTTCGTCGACGTCTCCTACGTCTCCGCCGACGGCTGGCTTGCCGCGCAGCCAAGCTAGTACAGCAGTGTAATTGACCAGCAATAATAATAATGTGATGGTGCTCGAGAGATTGCGATGACATACGGCTTTCAAAAGGAAAAAAAAATTTGTGATGACGCGCGATGGTATACATGCACCAAGATGATGCGTTGAATCTCATATGCACAACCAGGCAGTCGTCGAAAGGTCGCTGTTGTTAGTGATTGTACGAGCCGCACGTCTTTCTTCTAGCAAATTATGTGACAGGTCAGGTCAAGTACCCAAAAAAAAAAACTCAGACCTCTTTAGAAAAAGAAAATGGGCGAAGAAAGGACATGCTTCATGTGCAAAACTTAAGCGAACAACACACGATGCAGACACGGCTTAACAAATAGATCCGTAATTAAGAAAAAATGAATGTAAAAGGTATCAAACTCACGACTCTGAGCAAGTGCACAGTAACTTCAACTGAAAGAGGCTGGAGTTAAATTCTGTATCCAGAAATGGTGCAAACAGATTGGAGAGCTACATATCCAAAACTTCACCCCAGAGAACCCTTTTTCTGGGATCATTGAGATAAAACTTGTGGTAACGTGAAACAATAATCAAAATATCCTTTCAAGTGTCCTAAAGATTCATGGACAAAAATAGGACCATACATTTGAATTTGCAACTTACATAAAACACACAACTGTTGCTGACTAGTGACGTTCTTTTTTCTCTCCTAATTCCATTAACAATCACAACTTCAATTTTTATGCAACTTTATGAAGTGTACAGACAGCCGGAAGACCTAGGTGATAATAATGCGGTGCTCAAAGAATAGTTCAATCTCACTTGGTGTAGAGGACATCCTCCCATGGGTGACGGTACAGTGGCTGCTTAAGCCTCTTCTGGTCAAAGGTGTGCCTGTGAATCCAAGTAGCAAATTTGTTCAGCAAAGTGAATAGTTACAAAATATACTTGAACTTACAAAAAAAAAAAGGGTTATGTAACTCCACCAGAGTCTAAATGAAAGAAAGGAATATGAATCAGTTATCGAAGAATAGTACTCACCCAATCAAACCAATTGAACGGGCAAGCACAAAGAGCCCATTGAGATAGCCAATCTCGACAATCTCATCAATCTCTTGTTTGCTGAACATTCCACTTCCAGAAAGAAGATCCAAGAAAAGGGACCCAATCGCACCATCGACATTCAGAACCAAATTGTTGGCTTTTGATAGGGTATAGGTCTCAACCTGCACAGCGTACTCCATGTACTTGACTGAAGGGAAATGTGTGTGAGCATACTTTTGTAGAAGCTGCACACGCTTGTCCCTGTTGTCTCGGCTCTTGATCCTAATCACAAAGGTAAGTGAACTTAGTCCAAAAGTCAAATGTATAAGAAGTCATATTATAAGATGTCCTTTAAGGAAGCGCATTTGTATCTTTTTAACACAGTTTTCAGGTGCAGAGATTGTTATGAGGTCATTGTGACAAGGATACATGTGGTATACCTGTGACCTATCCCAGGAACACGGATTCCCTTCTTTTTCATGCTCTCAACAAACTCATAAGGTGTGAGACCCTACAAGCAATTGATAGGGATTGGTTAAGCTGATTAATTATTAAGAAACAAATGGAACATGGGGTGGAAAAACGCAGGACATAAAATGGCTCACTCTATCATATGCATCTTTGAAGTACCGCGCAGCATCATCAATTGCACCACCAAAACGGGGGCCGATTGTCAATAATCCTGCAATAATTTCATTCAACTTAATACCTTTTTTGTCGCAAACCATAATATCTATCATGTTTTGTACCAAATGGCATTTATAGGTTTTGCGACAAATCAAACATGCTCACCAGATACCAAGCTGGAAACAAGGTCCTTTCCAGCCCTAGCAGTAACAATAGAGTTATGGGCACCCGAAACACAGGGGCCATGGTCAGCACAAAGCATGATGCACATCTGCGAAACAAATGAAACTCTTTTTTAAACTGAATGTTGTGTATGGGAAACAATGCAGGTCAAGTTACAGAGTCTAGAAATGCTCAAGGGAAAATTACGAGTCTAGAAGAGCAATAATATTGTGAAGAAAATAGAATATCCATATTACATCTTGTTCGTAACTTACCTCAATAAACTGAGTGCAGTAACGGGGAAGGCTGCGCTTGAACCACAAAAGAGAAATGACATCACCAACTCCAAAACCCTGTTCAATAATTGTGGACATTGGCACACCAGCGTAGCAAGGTTCCTCACCTGCATCATAATCATCCACATTCATTACTTCCCATGGGAGATAAAGACAAAGGTCCAAGATAGTGGAGATAATGGAGATAGTATAGAAAAGGATGTCACCACTAATCTAACCTCTGTCATCCGAGATAGTGGAGATAATGTGTGTAGGAGCTCGGACCTTCCCACTCTTAATCGCGGTCTTAAGATCCTCTGGAATGGGAGGAGGTGTGATTTCCGCCACAGGGGAAATCTTTCCATCTTCAACCTGCCATTTATTTTACAACCACATAAGCTTGCTTCCATATTACTGCATAAGATTACAATCACGGTGCATTCAAATATAAAACATACCAGTTTCTCAAATGTCTCCTTAACTGCACTTTCAAGGGCTTCATATGACGTAGGCACAACTGCCCCAGCATCCCTTAGTGCCTGATTCTTAGCTTGTGCTGATTCTAACTCACCACCACTCTTTGCACCCTGTTAGCCCAACCAAGAAAGGACCCCAGAACAGTAAGTGTACTGTTCTCCTGACATAAACTGGGGGAAGGAATGACAACATATGTTCAAAACTTACAGCATGGCCGAACTGTACTTCAGATTTGAATAGACGTGCACATGTTCCACTAACCCATGCAACAACTGGTTTCTGTACCTTCCCTTGTTTCAAGGCTTCAACAAGTGAGTACTCATCCCTTCCGCCAAGCTCTCCAAGAACAACCATCATTTTAACCTAAAGCCAAACACAGAGTGCAACAAGAATTTATTTGCACTGCAATGCTCCGTATCTCGACAACAAATGATGCATCGAAGGCCTTATGGTTTGCACTAGTATATGAAGAAGTTACAGGAGTTCATCATATGTCAAACCTGTGGTATGTTGTTAAATCGCAGAATGTGATCTGATAGAGTTGAGCCGGGGAAAACATCCCCTCCAATTGCAATTCCTGAATATATTACATGTATAGTTAGAGGGTGTACTCCTTATGCATAAATTTCGCATTTATCCACAAATATACCTTCATAAATACCATCTGTCACCCTGGCAATGGTGTTATACATCTCATTTGACATGCCACCCTACAAGCATCCAAAAGCACAATTAATGTTTAGACGCGCACATGAGTACAGTAATTTGAGCTAAAAGTTTCTTGTATATGCATTCACTTTATGTCCTTTTAATCTACATTCAGAATTCTAAAAAAAAAACTATTTTCATATTTGAGCAATCATGCATACAAGCAACAATCATGTTTCTCTTAGTAACTGTTACTATAAGAACCATACGGATATTTTCTCTATATAAATTTCCTTTTTTGGCATGTTTAACTCACTAGCTTATTTTGCGTTTCAGCTGTCGACTACCCAAAATTACTGCAACTGAAGGCATTGCATTGTTACATGTAAACAAGTTAATGTCAAGTGAAGAAGGGCATAAAGGCTGTACCGATTTAGACACAAAACCAACAGATCCAGGCCTGTAAAGCTTGCATTGAATTATGTTGTCAATGGTTCCAGCAGTATCACCAATCTTGAAAGCGCCAGCTTGGATTCCTCCAACTGTTGCAGGTCCAATGATGACCTGAAATAATGAAATAATAATAAATTTACAAATATGCAGGCCAAAAAAACACGATTTAATACTTTGACAGATAGGACATAACGGGGCATGCCAATAGTAATATCTGGGATGCATAAAAGAATCCAGAAGCCATTACGGTGTTTCTAAACTTTCTAGAAGGATGCGATCCTATATAAATATGTTGCACTGCTTCATGATGTCAATTTGCAGATGAAACTCCATGTTTGACAAGCAGTAAATTAGTGTCCTTACCTTGTTATTGGCTCTTGCGTAACTAATAATCTGTTTTGTGTCTGATTCAGGAACACCTTCAGCAATAATGGCTACAACTCTTATTGTTGGCTGCTTCAAAGCTGCCATTGAAGAGGCAGCGGCACTGAAAATTTTGTAAATAAAGTTACCATGTGGTGGCAGGAAAAAATCATGCTCTTTCACAAAACAAATATTGAAATTATAACTAACCTCCGGAAGGATGCAAAGTTGATAAAAACATCAGCCGTTGGGTGTGCATTGCAGGCAGCTTCAATTCTATAAAAAAAAATAAACAAGTGAATACCAATTCTGCTAGCAATTGGATAGCATACTCATCTCCACCCGCAAATCTTGCTCCATGAGGTATAGACTCACGTAGGATGAACTGGAATAGCAATTTCCTCTTGTCCAAAGAAAAGTTTCTGAAACCCATCAGAACCAGGGTTGATAATTCCAGCAACAGAAGGTGTTTCTCTCCCTACAAAAGCAGGCAAAGTCAGTAAGTAAGAAGCAAATCAGGAATGCTATGCAATCCTTGTAAGCGAAAATAAAGAGGCGATGTGTACCACAGAGGAAGTCAAAATCAAGCATCCGCTGGATGGGAAGCTGCTTGTAATTGTAGAATAACGCTTGGGTGGTCTTTGAGAAAATTTGACCTGTCGCCATGATTTACTTCGCCTGTAAAACAGAATATGATAACAAGTTATAAAATCGAAAATATGAAATCATAAATTGTAAGTCTCCCCATGCCATTGTGCAACAATGTTTGCAGAATGCTACAACAGCAATGGACATCTTTGCGAAAAGACTTTAAAGGTTGAATAGGTGACATGACTTAACAAAATGACAAACAGAAAATTTAGGTGATATTAATTATGCCTATAAAATCATTCTAGTGATCAAAAGAAAGTCTGACACAAGTATTCAAGTCTACAACAGATGGCCCAAAATGTCATGATGACTGAAGATCATTTTTTTCTTTCTGTAACTACAGCATTACCAAAGTAATAGTGAACTCAATGTGTAATAAACTGGAAAAATAAACATCTGCAAAATGGAGCTCAAATGTGAGGAACACAGAAAAAATGAAAACCCAGCGCCTACTTGTTACAACACGACATATTATAAAAACATCATCATTGTGCTCACATTGCTTTTGTTATTGTTTATGGTCCAAATTGACAATAAAGTTTGATTTTTTCCTAAACACTCAAACTTGGATGGACGCTAATAATTATGACACAAAGGTTATAAAGTGACGGTAGCAGGGAGAAAAGGTAATAACAGAACAAGACAGAGGGTTGTCAAAAATCCATCTGAGCAGTATAAGACCAACTTTTCACAACAACCTGAAGAACTGACAAAAAAATGCAAAGGACTAATGCAAAGAATATTAATCATGTAATCTCAAAGCTACTTAAATTATGATCATGCTAAAATTCAAAAGCTCTTAGTCCACGTGTGAGCTTGCTTTTAAAAAACCTCGACAACCTGCTAAAACAGGACACTCAACAACCCAGAGAATACTGCTCTGCTCACTGATCAAAATTGCACCATAATAGAAACTGAACTGAAACCTGAGCAGAAAACCGGATCTCAAGTGCGATACACCAGCGCAATCAGTTTGTACGATTGCCCAACTACTTCCATCCTCCACCAATGTAAGAAATCAAGAAAGCTATCCATTATAGCATACAAGCTTTCCAAATCTCACATTATTTACCACCCAAATTCACGAGTTACAATGCTCGAATCCCAGTAAGAATAACGCTACCATTCCTACAAGATCATAGGTTTCTTCCAGCCATCATTTCCAAACAATTATGACCAGTATAGAATCACCATCGACAACGAGACCAAGCAAACAGGACGTCAATGAACTTTATGAACCCGACAAATTTCAAAACCTTGCTAATTTCCACTACCAACCCACGAGATCTCCTCAGATCCATACAAAAATCGCAGTCCAAATCCAAGTATCTGACAAAAACCCCAGTATTCCTCAGACCACCACGGAGCAGACCCTCGAAATAAGAAAACAATAAAACAAGCTCGCGCGGCAAGGGACCATTCCCCGGTCGAATTCAGATCAGGCAGGGCACCGCAGGCGGCCCATTCCCGGCGCAACACCAAACCCCTACTAAATCCCGCACAAGCCGTGAGATCCCAGAGCGATCCCGCCGCCGCGGATCCCCAGATCCGCGGCGCGGCGATCCCGACCCGCCAGGCGCTCGGCCTAATGCCGCAGAGAGCGAAAGCAGCAACATGACAGCAGAAGAAGTTGGAATGCGAGCGTCTCTGAGGTGAGGAAGGTGCGAACCTTGCGAGGCGCGGGCGAAGCGAGGCGGAGGCTCGTCGGAGATCAGTACGGGCGGAGCAGAGGTGGGGGCGGACGGAGCTCAGGCGGAAGCGGAGGAGGGCTTTATAGTGGCGGGTAGGGGTTGGGGGGCCGGTGAGGAGTAGGCGAGGCGAGCGACGCACTCCCCATCTACCCCCGAGAGAGAAGCCCCCGCCCCACGGCGCTCTGAGTGTTGCCTGGACCGGGTCCATGAGCCGTTAGAACCGGGTTAAGCTTTAACATTCGGCAATAATGGGGTTGGCAAATTCTCCCCATTGTCGTACTCGTGGTAAAACTCGTACAAAGAATTCTCATTGCTCGTCAAATCGTCCACGCCGGCACGCCGACGCAGTTGCCTAAATGCAACGTGCAGTATGTGTTTGTAGAAAGCAAAATGAGGGGTGGAAGATTTTCAAAAAGAAAAGAGAAAGGACTCTGAAATACACACACAAACAGTCCTATTATGAGCGCACGTGCGCACAATCTGTAATAACTAATTAATATCTACGAGATACAGAGCTTAAAGATTATTCACCATGGCAATATTAAATGAACATATATTAATAAGTTGTGAATACAACATTCGTCTAAGTTGGGACTCAATTAAACTTGGATGCACAAATTCCACAAGGAACCAAATAATCAAAGTAGATTTGGATTGAAATTGTTCAATACTCCCTTCATTCCTAAATATAGGGCTTTGTTGACTTTCAGACATCACGTTTGACCATTCATTTTATTCAAAATATTTATAAAAATATAAAAATAATTATGTTATATTTAAAGTATATCTATTGATGAAACAAATCATAACAAAATAAATATTTTTTTGTAATTTTTACAAATAAGACGAATGGTCAAAGATGATATCTGAAAGTCAACAAAGCCCTATATTTAGGAACGGAGGGAGTATATTATGATGGTTCGTTAGAGCATCTCTAACAGTTATCTAAAAAAACACTCCCTAAATGCTGATTTAGGGAGTTTCTAAAGTGCTATCGGGAGTAAATAAAGTTACATCCTCCAACAGTTCTCAATTGTTGGGTTCCAAATATTTTTAAATATTTTTAAAAGTTGCCACATCAGCTATTTCTGGGCCCAACGGTTGGTTCGTTGGCCTGGTAGTTTCTGAGTATGTAGTGCGGCGGGGCGTTCGCGATAGTGATCACTTTTGCAGAATACAGCGGCTGTAGACCCGGCCTTCGCGATTCTGATTCATCCGACAGTGAATTTGTCAGTTAACAAGGACCTATTTGATTGCGGCTCATGAGTCATGGCTAAAAGACAATCACAAGGTCACACGGAATCCTCCAGTGAAGCAGATAGACACTTTACAAAGAGTTATGATCATCTCAGAATCTTTGTGAGGTGTGATCAACTCAGAACTATATCTTGTCAAACATGTCCTACACTGACAAGCAGAGCTAGTTACATCCATCCAGCAACTGGCTAATGATCATGTATACAAAATTAAGAGAGCTTCAGTTCTGATTCGTTAATGGTTGTCTCAAACAGTTTCAAGTAGAATCAATGGTCATGTCTATACAAAATTCAGAGAGATTCAGTTCTGGTTCAGTTGTTGTCTTAATCATGTCTCAGTCGGAACCAATTATCATGTCTATACAAAATTCAGGGAGCTTCAGTTCTGAATGAAAGATGCAAAATTCAGGGATGCTTCAGTTTTTCAATCAAAGATTTTTTTTTTAGAATGACACTTTTCAATCAAAGATGCAAAATCAGTTATCAATCAAATAGCATTCAGGGAGCTTCAGTACGTTCTCAATCAAAGATGCAAAATTCAGTTATGCATCAATGATGCAAAATTTCAGGGAGCTTCAGTTCTCAGTCACAGATGCAAAATTCAGGGAACTCCAGTTCTCAATCATATGGGGAGCAGCAGATGGTGCTGGCCCAAGGTCGGGAGCCGGATCCCACGACGATGGCCGGAATCTGTAGAAGGCAGCGGCGGCGCGAACACATGAGTTGTGCAATGGGAATGGAAAAAGATGCGACGATGGCCGGAACCCGCAGAAGGCAGCGGCGGCGCGAACACATGAGTTCTTCACGTGCAGCGGGAATGGAAAAGGATGGCACGAATGCATTCACGCGCGCGCGATTCTAGCGCGGAAAGAGCGGGATTCCTCCATTGGGAGTGCGGATATGGTCGCCAAATGTGGCGACTGAATAGGGAGAAATCAGGAGAAGCTAAATTTAGCAACCTTGTTTACAAAACTATTGGAGGACATTTTTTTCCACTGACATCTTAAATTACGTTTAGGGAACATTTTTAAGTCAGGGTTGGAGATGCTTTTAGGTTTCTAGCCAATAGCTTGCATGGACATCCTTTAAGCCAACCCAGAATCTGGCTCATATTGAACAATCAACTACCACAATGACACCATGTCAATGCTTACCATTTTATTACAACTCACGGCCTCATCATTTTTATTTTGTCAAAACTAACGCCCTCATCCTTTGTGTCCGTTTTTCTTTTCTCATGGTACAATTTAGCATGCAGGAAATTTACATAAGCTTCAATATATTCAAAATCGTGTATAATGACTTTGTTTTCTAATCATACCATAGGTTCAGTACCAGCGACTCAAAATAAAGGCAATGGCATGGTTTTCCTGCCACAAACACCAACACAACAACGGTGAATTATTTACAACAAATACTATTTTCGTTTCAAAAATTTTCATTTTGGCGATGAATCTGGTAGTACATCTTAATGATTGGAACAAAGATTTGTCTTGACAAGGGTGAACACAGAGCCCATAATATCAGTTTGACTTGAGTTATCCTTTCATTAAAAAAAAACTTTGTATGATTGTATCAATCACTTTTGAAGTCAGTCTTTTGTGCATTCTGTTACAGATACAAAACAAGGATAGATAGTTTTAAAAGATTTTCATATGCACGTTTTCTAGTTTGATGGCCGGTCTTAGTAATGACCTTTGCCGCACAGTTTGTACACCTTATGAAACGTACTCTGTCACCTTTGTTGTGAGTTGAAAAAATGACATAGCCACATCACCTTGTTCTCGAGCTCATGACTTCATTATTCATTTCAGGATGCAGTGAGCAGTTTGACAAGAAGCCACAGATATTTACATTTTTCCTTCGCATTTTTTTTCTGTTTTTCATGAGATTCTTGTATCCCAAGAGAATCATATGTTATGCAGGCTACTCAAGCATTTTCCAAATTCTGATTCTGACGAGTTCTGCTGCCAATATTTATGATTCTGGTCCATTACAATTTTGTCAACTAGACAGGGAGTGTATGTGCGAGCCACTTCCATCTTTTTATAAGTGAATAGTTCCATGCTAATCTTTCATTGTCTTGCACCCAGTCCTCTCCTTTCCAGCAGTACAGTTTCATTGTTCAAGTAGTATGTTTTTACTGTTTCAAAAATGTGACGAGATATACAAAATCTTAGTCACTGAGAACTAGCAAATTTCTTCTAGTAAAGTATAATTGCTTTAGCAAGAAAAAAAAGGGTAAAGTGGTGAATTTGTCCAAAGTCTACATTATATAACAGGCAACAACGCAACTCGATCCGTTCAAAACATTCATGGCATGCGTCATCGACCACAAGTCATAACTTATCCATCGGCGTCCATGGTTTTGAGCGCATGGTCTATACGGCGGGTTTACGTAGGTCACGCCACAGCGCCGCAACGCCGTTTAGACCAGACATCGATGTCCATGGTGTGTGGGCGCACGGTCTATACGGCGCTCTCGCTGACTGCCGGGCCACGAGTGACAGGGACGCGTTAGGCAAAGCCCGTGCGCTCGACGTGACTGCCCGTCGCGCCTCGCCGAGGCACGTGCGAGGGGGGTGGTTGCTGGATTAGGCGCGGCGCCACTGGTTGTTGAATTGAGTGAATCAGCAGCCGGAGACCGATCGAATCCGTGGCTGCTCGGGATCGGGATCTTAAATTGCAAGCTTGGCCAGTGGACGGTGGGCCCCAGAAGACTGTGTGGGGTTAGCGGGGTCCGCATGTCATTGACCACATATTGGGGCCGACCAGTTTCGCTGATTTGGTTAGGCTCGCGTGCGCTTTTAATTGGGTGGAGATCCCGAGGTCGCGGCTTGACGTGCTGTCGACGGCCGGGTTCAGCAGGTCTCGTGTGTGGGGCCCGGGAAGCAGAGAGAGAGAGCTCATAATTCTTCTGTTTCTTTTGCCAGGGAGAGAGCTCATAATTCGGAATCTGAGCATGACTTCTGTACAAGTGGACTGATCTACCCGTGCCATCGGTTCCTACTAGTCCTGGCCTGGCCTGCGCCAGAAAAAGGTCCTTTTTACTGCTTTTTAGTATATCTTCTTCTAGGAGTATTTTTTTGTCCAGCACGAACAAACTGATTTCTATTTGTTCTACACTGTCTTGATTTGCTCTACCCTGTCCTCAATCTGCCATTGTCTCCACGTTAGGCGCCCAACCTAACATTCATCTAAAGAATTTCACGTGTAACTACCAGTCAACTCTCGGTTCATTTGCTTGATTAGCTCTACACTGGAAGCTGACCACATCACTGTTCTGTATGATGGACTACCTAGTTGACAAATAACAAGCATTTACGTGAACCCATACTACACCATCATTCGTTACGAACAATGCAAATGTAACCAAAACAGAATCGCGTCAAGCGACTGGTCAGCCAGCATGTCGCAATCTAGCTGTTAAGTTCATGGGCAGGGGCAGGGCAGAGATGACGCTCTTGGACGCTAACTCCCAACAAAAACCAGTAGGCGTCGATGTGCGGCTAGCTCCACGTAGCAGTCAGCTCACCAAATGACTCCTTTAATTATTTGCCTCGCTGCTCTGTGTGTGCCAAAATTTATCGACAAACAAACGTTTGGTTGATTGGTGGTAGCTTGGTACAGATCCCATACCAGATCAATGTTCTTTTCCTTTAATATTGTTTTTGCAGAGCCTTCAAGTCAAAGCAAGTAAACCGAGTAGGTTGTCGCACGAAGGAACAGAAAAAGAATGACGAAAAGCTGATAGTACTAATCAGTTAGTTATGTGGCTATAGACAAAGACAGTGCAGCAAATTAAAATTTCAGGAAAATATATTTTTTATTCTTGATGGGTGGGTGGTGGTATTACATAGGTAGCTTGATTTAGTGAAAGAGTAAGCATGAATGGTTCTTTAACATGTCCATATATTTTTGATGTGGCCATTGTACTTGGAAAACTACAAGTTACAACCATTTGAACTTGCTCAACCGTGTCAATACGACCATTAGCTTCAAGGACCTACATATTTGGAGATGTGGCATGTAAACATATTTTTTTGACCTTGGCCATCAAACATTGCGATCAATTTCCAGCGTGGCCAATTTCACACTCAGCGATCTTGTTTGCAGAATTTTGGCGTTTAACCCCATCTGATTGTTCTACATCCATGACAGTGATCATTCATGTATTTACATTTTATAGTGAAATGCTCCATATCTGATGATTCCATTTTGGGGGCTGGATTAACTACTAGAACTGTATAACATGTAACGGCCAACTACTACCTCCACTTGATCCCATACTTCCATCCGTCGACATGTACCCATTAATAAGGTGTATATACCAAAAATTAGTTGGCAAACATTCGGCTCCATCTCATTCACTGACGCCTTCTCGGCCTTTTTTCCCACCTTTACCTCAGTGGCAATAATCTTTTTGCCATCTCCAGAAGCGGCCGTCCTGGCATAATAGCGGCCCAACCCGTCCGCACATAGCCAACGCAAAACGTTCTACCCTTCGAAAAAAAAAAAACCCGCAAAAACGTTCTCCATGAAGAAACAACACGTAACAGACCTCTAGTCAGGAATTGCACCCGCTGGTATGAAAGCAGGCCACCCTGTGTTGGGATATGAGAGATTACATCTACCTGATTAAAATATAGATCAAAACAGATCACCAGTATGCTATTAACTGGTTTATGATCATGAGTTTACGTGATGACATGGAAACAGATTTTCTGGTATTACAGGAAAATAGGCAGCAGCATCTAGTGCCTTAAAATCTGTACACAGTGCTATCATACAACATCTGGAATGACTACACGCCCAGCTTTGGCGTCAAAATTTGTAGCCAGTAATGTCACAGAACATCAACTGCAAGAGTTCTTTTCATCTTCAAAATGAACCGAGAGAGGAAGTGAACGTCTATTGTCTAATCCTGACCTGCTCAACCTGTCAGTGCTCATTTCACCACACCTAATCTGAATCTATTGCACTTTTACACTCTTTTTCTTGTTATATTCTTCCGTGGTTCCTTTTTCGGCGCAACCCCTGAACCTAGGGACGTCATTCCTACAGCACTTTGGTACAAGTCCTTTAACCTGTAGATATCAAAATGTCAAATGGAGTCGTTATTAGACCAATATTATGCATACACAAGGAAATTCGTTTTGATATAGCTGCAAACCTTGGCATGCTGATCACCAGAGCAATCACAGAAACTCCAACTACAAGTGGGAAAACTGGTGCCGGATCCAATTCCTGCATTGTGCAAAAGATTACATGGCATCCTAAATAGACGAAAAAGCAATCAACTTGACTTCAAAAACATATCAAAGTTTCAGGTAAACTAACGGTTTGTCTGGATATGCCAAAATTAGACCAGAAATGTAAATCTAACTGCTGGTGACAAGTAACAAGATAATTCCACAAAACAATTACTGTCCAGATTTCATCTCTTCCAGTTTAAGGGTGGAAGCAAATTACCAAAGATGTTGCAATTGTGTGATAAGTTACCTGCTTATGATGGCGCTCTTCTGTTCTATATTTAAGGGGACCAACATGAATTTGAGGTTGTTTTTCCAGGTCTACTTCAACGATCTCTGATTCAAATCTGTGGGTGTGTGATGGAAGCCCGGATCGGATCTGAACAAGATGCTTGCCCTTCGGCAAATCTCGCACTTCAAAGTAGTAGGAAAGGGGAACAGGAAGTACAGATTCTACTCTAGAAGGATCCGCTGCTGATCTGATTTCAATAGACAGGTGTGGCTGCAATGTATCAATGCCATCCCCTTCGACATGACCACTCAAAATTGTTACTTCTGGGCGTTCAAAAACCACAAAATCAATACCAGTGATGTCTTCCTGACCAACCTGAAAATGCACAGAACCACAGAACCACAAAGTTCAGTCTTGCTAAGCATATACAGCACAGAAGCACAATAAATATGAGATAATAATATGCTGCAAATGCTATGTGCAATGTACAAATGGACTTAAAAAATAACTATATATTATAACTTACATCAACTGACACATGTTCGGGTGAAGCACGCTCAACTGCTGCAAATCCAAAATTATCTTTTGCAACCACTCTTATAGAGTAAGTTGAGCCAGGCACAAGTCCTCTAAGACGAAACCTACCAAAAGTATCGGTAGTAGCTTCCTCATAATAACCTGTGGATTCAGATCTCGCCTCAACAAAAACACCCTCCTTCGGTTGTCCAGTCAGCAGTGTTACAGAACCCATGGCACTACATTGAAATGTTGGTTGAGTTAATGGTGTAAGATTGGCTGCATATTAGATTTAGAAATGCACATTCATAGAAATAATTTTCAGAACAGAAGCATGGACTCAGTAAGCTAAGCAATTCAAATTCACATGCTGAAGCACAATAATAGACCATAGGCTTAAGCAAGCTATTCACTAATATGAAAGCTATCTTTTGAAGTATATCTTTATAGCCAGTAACCACGTGAACATGCATTCAAATACGAAAACTACAAAGGTGACAAGGCGAGGGATATTTTGTGCTTGAGATTCGAGAAAACTGAAATGCCTAACGGAAATGCAAGTGGGGTAACAACAGAAGAGTAAAAAATAATTAAAAGGAAAGCAGAGAGACCACAACTTTTTAAATGATATCAACCTTTCAAAAAACATGGTGGCCTATGATCAAGATGATATCTGAAATACTAGCCCGGTACATCACAATTTACAACAATTATATGAACAGCGGATAATAAGCATTGGGAGTGTTTAGATATGCAATGTTATCATTTCTCCTTGGTTGAAAAAAACTTGTTTACATTGATAAACAATGTTATCGCAACTCAGATGAGCAAGTTTTCCATGTACAATTATTATGTCGAAGGCTTACAGATTGATTGAACTCTCCCTCTCCCTTGACCAAAGGAGCTGGCGAGGATACCAGTTTAGTGCAAAGAGGCAGTCCTTTTCATGAAATACAATTTATCTACAGGCAACATCTCGATAATATGCCCATGCCATGAATCTGAAGCCAATCGACACAACACATGAGCAAGAAAGGTAATCGCCATGGAGGGAGCCTTAATCCCCATCAACGTCCAATTGGTGTTTAGATGACACCTCAATAGCTACGCCAAAATGCAAATGCACTACCTAATGATGCCATTTCTGTTTTACTCAATGTATATTTATGTGTTCGACTAATCTTTTGTTATATACTACGTCGTATATTCCATTGATCATGCATTTTTTTTCCATAGTAGTTAACTCACATATTTAACCAAATGCCAACGAAGCATTCAATGTGGGACGTAGCTTACCACTATTGAGCATGCATGAATCTGAAATAGATAGCTAGAACTGAACATCCAATGGTCAGTAACTGTGCAATGACAAATACATTATAATGGACTCCACAAATGTCTCATTGTGATTTGTGAACATAAGCATGACACACTTTCTTGAATCCAAAGAGGTGGTTTCTTCATGGCATACAAAGCAATAAGCATACGAAATACAAAACTATAGAATCATATTCATAAACAAAGAATAAGACAAACCTGTAAGCCACTCTGGTAGCACGGAATTCAACCTCTCTAGACTCTCCAGAATTAAGATCAATAGCAACTGCTGATGGTGTAAATTTATACTCCTACAGCAGAAAATCATATCATTAAGGGCTCTCCAGAAAATTGACAATGATGCCACAACTTAAGTTACAATTTGTAACTCGATAATACATCTTATATACATTGCATCCTTTAAACCTTGTATGCATTTCCATCAAAATTCTAAAAATGTATACAAGTATGAATAGGAACAGTCTACATAGTAATAGTCTCACGCTCCCGCATTAAGCAATGCATTCGGCATCTTTAGCTTCCGCAGATTCTTTAGTTTGTTTCACTTCAACCTCTTCTGGGTCCTCCTCGAAATCGCGGATAGCACATCAAGAAGACGAGAATATTCAACAGAAAGAAAAAAAAATCCAAAAAACTGATTTTTACAGCGTAGTATAAAGCCCATGTAAACTTCAATCCAAAGCGAATGACACTAAACTAAAAAACAAACAGCATGGAATCGCTGATAGTATAATTGATCAAATTTAAATTATAAACCAATGTGAAAAATACTAACCAAAGAGAACAAACAGCACGGAATGGCTGATAGTATGAATGAATTAATTTAAATTCTAAAGAAAAATGACAAGTTTATTTATTATTCGGCAAGGTGATGCAAAGTATTAGAGAAAAAAGGAAGCATGGGTAGGAGGGAAGCACCTTAAGAAGAGGTCGGAGATAGAAACTTCCAGGAAATAAGTTGTCAAAACTGAAAGTTCCAACAGAATTGCTAATTGAGTTATTTCTGTACCCTTCTTCGCCACTCAAAGATAATAATACTGACGGTAACAGCTCAGCATCCTTTTCACCATAGATCCGCACTAATATCTGACCCAGCTTTTGACAAGCAAAGGTGTATGGGCCAGTTTGCTTGAGATGATAACCATCCTGCAGGAAGGTCGACAATAATCAGACAGAAAATTCAACAAAGCGCCTCATTTAAGATTTGTTGATTAAAGAATCATAGTTCAGTTGCATTAAAAAGGTTCCTAGTTATCATCAGCCACTGTCGAGAAGGTTAAATAAGCACTCAAGTAATAATAACATCACAACCACGTGGATGAAACAGGGCAGCCAATCATTTCCTAGTTCCAGCTAAGAAGTTTAACCTAAAATAACTCATTAATTTACGAGAAGAAAATGAAAACAAAAGGCATGCATTAAACTTAAATCTCACTTGTCATTGCTTCTTAGTTGGGAAAGGGGGAGGGAAATTCAGGTTATCCCACTAACAAAAATGAAAAGTGCAAAAGCACAGCTGTTCAATCTGATGTTTTTCGATGACATGTGCTTAGAAATAGCATTCATATACTAAGGTTTTTTCTAAGACAGCATACTCACTGTAGCGCACTACCATCTACCGACCAGTTGCCATTTAGCAGATGGAACAGCTTTTGTTCTTCTAGCCAGTGGTACTTACGTGGTGACCACCACACTGTCCCGCATTACAGCACTACAGGATCTTGTGCTTATGTAATGAAAGAATAGTTAAAATTATCAGCACAAACATATGTTTAAAATATAATACAAACCTTTGCAGCTTCAACTTTATACTCTATATCATCATACAAGGGACCTGCAACAAATGACCCTTCAGAATCTGTCTTTGTCTCTGTTACTACATCCCCTTTCCTCAGTTGGGCATAGTTGCTATTCCCAGCTGCTATAATCTTTATGCCAACATCAGGAGTTGGAGGTGAAACTGATCCTTCAAGGTATACACCAGTTTTTGCAGTGACTGATGGGACAGTATCTTGGCATCCATTCACAGAAACTGAATACTGCAGTTTAAACATCACAACATGTTACAAGCATGGTTCGAGTAAAAAGAGATCACTAACCAATTATTACTCACCTGCTGTCTTGCTGGATAAAAGAGGATCTTTTTCCTTCTGGTGCTGCAAATGGTGAATCATGTAAGCAGAATAATAAATTCACATAATTGTTTGCTAATCAAAGAAATCTGATCTCTTCAAAAGGAAAAGGAAAACAATCCCCAAAACGGTAAACAAGGGTTCTTGGCAGAACATACTTTTAAGTCAAGAAAACTAGAAATTAATTAACTTCCGGATAAAGACAAATATTCCAGTTAGTGGGCAAACAAGGATTAAGTTCTTCCACAGGTGAATAATGTACCTAGAATCATGAGGGACAAAGATGAACTCCTCGCCAAGGTCAGCCCAAATAGAATACTCAAAGACAGTAAATAAACTTTGAGAACTCTTTCCATGAACAGGGGTTGTGGAGATCTTTCCGAAGAAAGTGCCATCAGTTTTAAAGGCATCAACAACAATATCTTCAGAACCAATTTGTTCCTGAAGGCCCACCTCCACATGAATTTCGCTTTTTACAAGATACTTCTTTGCGCTGATATGAACCGGCTAAAATGTAAACTTAATGTTAGTCAAACTGCATTTTTTTCGAATATCTAAGTGTAAATAGGCAAGCATCCCACCGTTGGATTCGCTGTATCAAACGAAACAGATGAGCTCCCAAAGGAAATGCACGAATTAATTAGATGAATCTCATGTTGCCCTGGAGTTTCTACACAGATCCTTTGAGATCCTTTCTGTAAAAAAATGAAAAGTGGATTATGTTAACCGAAGTCCAACAGTTTTATCGAATCAAAATGATGCGGATTCATGTAGTCACAAGAGTGGACCTTTATCAACAAGTCAAGTTTAGAAGAATCTGGCTGATGAATGTATGCTTCGGTGTCGTGAGTTGAAACTAGCTCAATCCAGTATCCCTTTTGTACAAACACAATATCTCTCACATCATCAGTGCCAACATCTATATCCAAGAAATTTTGGTCCCAACACCAGTCATCCTTTGACGATCCCTCAAATGAAGAATACTTCACCTGGATGGAAGATGCAGCTTCATAAACTAGAAAAATACCATCAAATAATACAATTGAGACAATCATAAAAAGTTTTACCTCCATACGATATTTTCCAGGAAATACTTTGGTGAACACAAAATTGATATTATCTTGCTCCAAAGTAGTAGTCCTTCTTTCCTGCTCAATACCCCCAGCTATCCTAACAAGCGACAGCAGAATATTTTGGTTGCATTGCTCTTTGCATTGGACTCTACCATGAATGTTGACTTGCGACTGCCAGCAAAGAGATTATCCTCTCAGATGTTATCCCAACCTAGAAACCGTCTATTGAACTAAATGAGCAGGAAAATAGCCAAAATAAACGCCCTTGCGTACCTGAGAGAACTCCAGATCAAGCAATGGGCTATTGACATTAACATCAATAGATCCAGGTGAAAACATAAGACTAGAAGAACGTTCGGTATCCACAGGTAAAGCAGATAACTTGTATTCACCAGCAGGAACCTACAAAATTCCACAATGATCTTAACAACTGCTGCGACTGGAATATTCATTATATTCTACGTATATATTCAATCGTATTAATAAAATCCTTTGGAAAATTCTCAGTCCTTCATAGAACAAGCTCACAGTTCGAGTCCCTTTTGCCTTGCTATTGTTAAATTAAACATAAATAACATGGAAGATAAAACTACTCCAAAAACTGTGAAGCACACCATGTTTTCAATAAGGAAATATCCAAACACAACCAAACTCCCAATTATTAGTTGAAAGTATAGATAATTTCACAACAAACCCAAAAATGGAGCACCTACCTCAAAGCAGAATCTTCCGCTTTCACCCACAAGTTTCTTCTGTGGCTTTACGTTTTCAGGTCCATGTGTTAAAGTCACCTACAATCCTCATCAGAGTCGTAAGAATTATGTTTTTGTAATGATCCCAGTGAAATAAACAGAAACTCAAGATATTACCATTGCTTTTGAATTCGGAGTCACTGTTCGAACAGTACCACATACATCATATCTAACTGACTTGATATCATCAATGCTGGCCATGTTTGGTAATATCTAAAGAAAATATATTATTTAGTCATAAGGAGTTGGGACATTAAAAGGTAGACTTAACTGAATTCAAGATTCCCTCAAGCAAACTCAAAGTTACCATGAAATTCTCCAAACGGTTGAACTTATAGTGATCCTTCTCGGCAGTTATAGTATACTTCTTGGATGTAACCTAGACAAGGGCACAGAACAAAAGACTATTTAACAAGGACAACAACAACAACAACTAAGCCTTTTTATCCCAAGCAAGTTGGGGTAGGCTAGAGATGAAACCTGTAGGAACCCACAAAAGAGGCAAACAAAAAAGAACGAGAAAAAAAAAAGAGTAATAAAAAGAGAAAGAAAAGAGGAAGAGGGCATATATAGACAAGGACAGTAGCAAGTTGAACTTTAAGCGCCATATATAGACTATGCAATCAAGAAAGAAATCAACTAGTTCTGTCCGTTCATAAATCTGAAATATTGAGTACAGATGTTTGCAAAATTATGAACTTGCCCATCTCAATAGTTTGACAGTTCAGGGTCAAATGATAACATTGTATAGCAACCCTTTGCAATACAAGATGTGTTATTTCTACCGATGTTACACTGCAGAACATTTATCGATTATGTCATCAAGTTCCAAACATGTACTAATCATATCATTGATGGATCAAGTACCATGCCTTATTTAATTAGATTAAAAAAAGATTTGTTTATCCAGCCAAACACCACACTTCTGAATGATCAGAAGCACAGGCATTGAAGCACTGACATAAGAATGATGCAAGTGAAAAACATAATCTTGTGTGCAAACCGTACAAAATGAAGGCATGAACCAACAATCTAAACTTTTAAATCTTAAGTTCATGAGATCACTGGCAAGAATTGTCCATTCATTAAATTAATTAGAAATCAGTTGCCAGTTCAAGAATTACAAAATAAAATGAAAGTAAAAAAGCTGGTCAAAGTAAAAGTATAATTTTCCCTGAGTCAAGAATGAGTATCCAAACACAAAGAAAATAAGACCATGCTCCGCATCGTGAACCGTGATAGAAAGAAAGGTGCCACGAATATAAGAAGAAACTTCAACTGTCAACAGATGTATTACCAACTAATTCCATCAAATAAAAACAGTGCAGTACCTGATCAAGCTTGTAATGCCCAAGACTATCTGTTACAGTTCTCAACTGGCCATCAACTATGACATTGGCACCTTCCACTCCAGCACCATAACCATCTGTTACACGCCCTCCAACAGAAAAACCAGTAACCTGTTCAAATATATATGTCAAATGGACATGTGCACAAATCAGGATGGAGGAGATAACGGTACATAAACAAAACAGAATATATTGTGAATGCTTAAGCAGCAGAAAGAAAAATGCCTATAGCCATCATATAATCAAGAAAAATGTACCCAACCATTCTTGCAACATTGACAGCTTGAATCAAAGCATAACTGTATATACACATTTCTCATCTTTTATCTACTATCCATAACAGAAAACAGGCTAATCCAAACCAGTGGCTCAATCAAACCTAAATTTTGATAGGGTAGATGACAGATATCGTTTTTTTTGTCATCACCACCAAGGAAAACTACCATGAAAAATAGTCCAAACCATGAAATGTAAAACAATTCTAAACATTACCTGGAACTTTTGGGGAATCACCAGATGACTATGCTCTACAGAAACAGGCAGTGAAGAGGGTGAGATATCAAAGACAGTGTTCTCTCCCTTGTAGTATGGGACAAGCTCATAGCTACCTGCATAATTGTAGAAAACGATATAGGTTTCAGATTACATTTTCACATAGTGATCTGGCAAAAGCAGACCACGATCTCAAATAGATAGGAACACCAAACAATTGAAAAGTGTTTTGCACGAAAACAAGCAATCCAAATTTGTGGTGTATGATACATTTTCTTACTCGGGAGACAGGATATAACTCCTCTTACTATATGAGCAATATGTTAAAATATAAATGTATCACAGGTCGATATGTCAACAGAATACGTGCAAAATTTATAAAGAATGTCCATACCAATGCCACTAAGATTGCTTTTCAAAGATGAACAAGTTATCGGCTTACCACAAGGTAGTGATTTAAATGTGAACTTCCCATCAGCATCAGAAATTGCATGGCAAAGAGCACCTTCCCTGGGTGCATCACCAAAACCTTGTGGGCAAGGCACCTCCGTTACATCTTTAGAGTATAGGTACAAGTGCACTCCCAACATTGGATTTCCCTAGCAAGAAAAATGCATGTTGAATGTAAGAAAATGAATGGAATATAAACAAATTTTGAGGAACAAATGAATGCAGTGTTTGTCATTATCAATACAACAGAACCATTTTGTTTTTCAAACCTGTGCAACTACAGAGCCATAAATATTGTATCCAGATACAAAGAAAACATCATCAGCTACGACATTTCCAAACCGCAAGTCAACCTGCATAAGAAAACATGTACGGTTATAAGACTACCATAATTGTCACAAATCACAATATCTAATGTGTTATGAATATGATTTGTATTGATAATAGCCCCCATAGGGGGGCCATATATATGAGTTGCATGACGCAATATTAGACTAGGATAAGGACTCTACAATTAGAGTCCTACACCAATACTAGACCCTTAACATAATGAAAGACAAGGATATATGAAATACTTACCTCTGGGGAGCCTCTCATCTCGATGTCATAATCAGGGTGAGAAGCACGTAATTTGTAACGACCTGGAAAAGGAGCATAAAATAAATTAAGAAAGAAAATATTGGCCAAATGTGTAAATATTAGTCTAAGCACCTAGCACACAGACCCATAGACCAAAGGAACACAAAAGTATGAATCAGAGAGGGCCCAAAATGCTCCTATTAAGTAAATAATGAAGTACTGAGTATTATCACTCACAAAACCGCTGAACGGAGATGGCAAACTGCAGGTAGTAAGTGCTGGATGTGAAGGGGAGGGAGGACCATGTAGAAGTTAGAAGGTTGGGGAGTGAATAGTGAACACAAAAGTGTGCCCAGCATCTTGGGCATTTTGAAATCATGGTCAGCAGTCGTAAAACGCCTCTTTCCTAAGTTTTATTGCCAAGGAACAAATTCACTCGGGTTCATAGATCCAATATTGCACATAGTTGAAGTGGGAGACATTATTCCAAATCAGCAAGTTACTAATTCTAGAATTTACAGTGGATTTTTGTAGGGTTGGAAAAAAGATCAACATTAGTGGCTATAAATAGAACCATATCATATAAAAATCCTTTAAAGGCATGAAGTAGCAGCTTCTAACCAATAAGGATAGCATGGTGCAGACATACAGTAAAAGAACCACAATTCAGACTAAACTTTGCATGTACTAAATATATGTGGTTTTCCAAACATAAAGCATGGAAAGCAAGGCAAACCTGGAATTATGTTTGCAAATGAATATTCCCCTGTTGATGATGTCAAAGCAGATGCAACCAACTCATCAGAGTCTAACATCAGCTCAACTTTCACACCAGAAGGTCCTCCGTCTTTCGAGCAGCTCTTACCAGCAACTGCTCCCACTACTTTGCCTGATATCATAACCTGCATGCATGTATTAACAATTGAAACTTCAACAAGTGTTCACACTGCAATGTTAATAATTAAGAAATTCACAAACAAGGATAGAGATATGTAAAAGATTGTAATTGAAAAGATTTCAAGTAGAACAAGTATTCGAAAATAAACTAAATAACAAAGAAACGGACCCAGTGAACTGGAAATTAATATCTGCATTTCCATTACATCCATTTCGATCAATGATGACAGGAACCTGAAGTGTTAAAAAAACATCACATAACAACGGACAGTCAAAGGCACAGTGAAAACAAAAACAAGGCAAATTAATGGACACATTCAATCCCAACGTCAACTTACAGTTTCAGGCTTCCATGACCATCCCTTAGGCCCCTTGACTCTAACCATGAATGAACCCTATCGGAAGACAAACAACATAAATGAGAGAGATAGATTGCTTCAGTAACATCGGTGGCAATCAGCAGATGATACATAGGTTCCATTAAGGCATTAACCCTTGTGCCTACTTGAACCAAGAAATGACAACGCCAAACAGAAATCAAACAACAATCACAAGGATACCTTGTCATAGACTGGGATAAAGTAGTAGCCATTGGGAGCACACTGCGTGCTTTCCTTGACCAAACCATCAACCGTGCACAGCTCAACCTGATACAATAAGTTGGGAGGGAATCGGTTTGAGGCATGAAGGGTAAGATGTACAGAGTCAAAAGACTCACAGCAAATATAGCCTATAAAGTAATTTCCTAGAGGTAAAGTATCTACAGACTACAGTTAGCATAATGTATAATAATAATATACACCTAAATGAGCCAAAAAAAAACATTGATATTACATAAGGTGACTCCATATCCATTGTGTCAGTATTGAGAGTCCTTGGAGCATTAATTTGTTCAGAATTTAAAGAGAATGTATGTAAGCGATCATGAGGTACATGAACCAACCACCATGATCTACCATGATCACAAGTGAACTTGTCAATAATTATAGCAGCTGTTAAAAGAACTTCCAATGACACCAGTATTCTCAGCAGTACTAACCTCCAAACATATGAAACTAGCACACATTTCATCTATCCTATTTATAATTTGATCAGACACTAAGCTCATGCTGAGCCATTCACCGAGGCTACCAGAAACATGAAAACACCTACGGAAAGACATGGTCTCAGCCAACAACATTAGCATTACAATATTGTTTCCCCTTGGGCAACTAATTCTCCATGATCCAGGTGCAACCAGTAGACAGTGGCAACAGGCAATTCGAAACTAACACACTTTGCTCAATCAGCGGCAGCTCGCAAGGAGGACGTCGCCAGCTGACCGTGAGGTCCAGTTCAATTGAACTGCCTCAACTAACTACCCACTGCGATAATGCTACCCATGCATCAAATAGCCACAGCTCGATCAGCAACAACAAGTAGCAGAGCGAGACTAAAAGCTGCTGCGCAATGAGATGAAACAGTCCAAACATAGTAGGAGTGCCAGCAGATGAGCGAGTGCAGCCAGCGTACCGTGATGTGGGAGTAATCAAGCTTGGAATCCGACGACTTCCTCGACTTGGCCAAGCCGGAGCTCGCCTGCAACAAACACCAAAACCCCAAGTCCCATCAGTGAGAGGCGGCGCCGAGCCAGACTGGAGCGTAACGAGAGAGGGGGAGTAGGCGCTGGGACAGACCTCGACGAAGCCGCCGCATCCGTGGATCTCGTCGGAGGCGGCGGCGGCGGAGAAGAGGGGTCCGACGAGGAGGAGGAGCAAGGGGATGCAGCGCGGATCCATGGAGAGATCGGATCTAGCGGCCGCGGAGCATGCCACCAGGGGAGACGACGACGAGATCGAGATGTGCTGGAGGCGGAGTAGTAATACTGGTGGCGCTGCTGTCAGTTGGGAGAGATTTTGCGAGTTCATCCGGCTTGGGTTTTTGCTTTCATTGGCGATGGGCCGCAAAGAGATTTTTGCTTTCATGAGATTTTGCCCCAGCCCACATTGATGATGGGCTGACATAATGGGCCTCAACTGGCTCCGGGAGCCCACATTGATCGGTCTTTTCTTCCTTCGACACAGCGCTCAACCGCTGGCAGCTCCTTGAATCTCATTTGAAATTGTTCCAATCAAAGAAGTCGAATGTTCTAGTTGTTGAAATAAATTGTTCTGTATATGCAAAACAATTGTTCCAGCAGCTGGAACTGGATTCTTTGGAACATACAAAACGAATGTTCCAGCGAGGCGGAAGCAGAAGCGGAGCTCGACGCAGACTTCGGCAACATCGGGCAGCAGCGTCTGGCTTCGAAGCTTGACAGGGTAGGGCCACGAAGGGGCGGTGTGTCACGGCTCCTAGGAGCACTCCAGATCTGTAAGGAATAGGCGAATAGCGTGCTTTGTTTGCCACACTCAATAGAGCAACCTGTGTGAGCAACAAACACACAGGGTGGTATAAAAAATATCGAGTAGTACCTTATTTTGGGATTTAGAGTTTTATATGGCTGAACGAACAAAGTAATTTTATTTCTTGAAACATTATCGAGTATTGTAGAGTATTTGTACCTATAACCTTAAGATCACACATATATTACGTTTGCAGTGTAGCATTCACCATTGCCCCTGACAAGCGAGCTAACTTCGCCGTTTGAGGCAATGGCTCCGGTGGGCACACGGGGTTGCATGAGGGGCAGGCAGCCTGACACTTATCCTTTGTGGGGTAACAAAGAGCCTCCGGTTTTTGGATCTCGCAGCAGTAACAACTGGCGCCATCACATGTATAGTCATCACAAAATTTAAAAGAGATCTTGCTCTCGTCTGCAAATGTTTTGTAGATCATAACATCATTTGAACTTGCGTTGATACGAGCCTTTGGGTAGGTTGCCATGTCTCCAATCTTGAATAGCTCAGAGGAACCTATCGGAAAACTTGTTCATCAAAAGATCGACGAGATTGACTATAAGAAGAAACAATGGCTCCGTTCGGCAGGAGGAATTTCAGCCGGCTGGTGCTGCTGCTGGTGCTACAGTAAACGTATTTGCTACAGTGCCAGACTCCTCCGCTACAGTGTTCTCTCTCACTATTCAAACTGCAACTGCAACTGCATCCTCCAACCGAACACCCCGAATGATCGATGTATACTTACTTGGCAACGCCATGCATCCGAAAAGCACTATGAACACGAAGGGCATCAAATAAACAAGGCCGCCGCCGCCTCCGCTGTTGTAGGTCCTCATCGGGATGGACTAGTGGAACGTGAGCAAGCGCGGGAGAGGGTACACAAGAGAAGAGGATGGACTCGTGGCTTAAGGATCTATATATGTTGGATTTAACCGGGTTATCCCATTAATATATCCAATATTAAATTAATAAATCCCAATGACAATTTGATTTTTTTTTTTGCGAATTGAATGACCATTTGATGTGTATAATGGGAGCATAAAGTCTGTAATTGCACATACATGCATTTGAGACGGGAAGCATTCCAGCTAGCCATAACGTGCATGCATGCAAAATTACTACAATTAAATGACCAAGTTGCTCACGTTTCTTTTCTTTTGGTATTCACATACTACATGCCTTGGATACGGAAGCATTTCCAGCTAGCCATAACGTGCATGCATGCAAAATTACTACAATTAAATGACCTGCTTTTAGTGTCATATCAATTGTACTGGATCTGCAAGGCTTGTTCTTGAGCAAGGATGTTTCAATGTCAGAAGAGGGTGCAGCGAAAGCGTCGCGTGGAGCGCTGGGAGGTCTTTCACCTCCGCACAGTCTGAAATTCATTATTGTTCACGAAATGCAGTGAAAACGTCGCGCGTGTGCACGGGGAGGTGCCGAACCGCCGCACGACCTTGCCAATCGGAGTTCGGATGTAAGTGATGAAGTGTTGTTTAAGTGGCGATTACAGTTTCCTACGGAGAAGTGACTTCTACTAAGGATGAAGATACAACCACAACGACAGTTATTGATTGACACCATAGGATTTTAGAGGTGTTGAAGCGTCCCGAGTCATTAAATTACCCGAAACTCCGTGTTTCCGTACTTGTCCCAGGATCAATGACAAGTACACACGATAATCACAGTGAAATCACAACTATACATAATCTAACTATCAATATTTATTGCGAGTTTACAAAATATTGGCTCGAAGGCCCGACAAAATACATGAAGAGATATACGCAACGGTAACATAGTAGAATTCAAATCTCCAGTGTGTGACCTATGTTCATCCCACGGGCAATCGACTGGAAGCTGAACTCCTAGAAAGAATGGCGTCGTCCCTCACCGAGGTCCATGTCATATCTGAAACCAAGTTATCGGAGGCAAGCTATGCGGGTGAATAATTGCAATATCATAATTGAATGCTTGGCTGAATGAAGGATGGAATAATGAGGGTAAAGTTTGCATAAATGAGCACTTTATAATATAAACCCGTCTCAAAAAAAAAAAAGAGCACTTTATAATATAAACTTGCATAATGAAATTGTAGTGCTAAAAATATAAATTGCATAAATGTAAGCACAAGTAAGACATCATAAGTAAAGTTTCATACTTGACCTCCATGTCAAGCGTCTATGCATATTCACTACCTCCATGGCATGAATATTTTCTCCATCTATATCATTCATATATCAACAATCATAATATCCATTGTCAATTTTAATCCCATCCACTCTCTAAACAAAGATCCATCATTAAGGAGCTTGAGACCGCAAGCACGGCTATTCGAATAGATTATTATGACTCTGCAGAGTTTGTACGCTGTACCCATGAACTGTGAGTGACCGTTTGTGGTGTAGCTAGCACCGTGCACTCACGAAGTGTGCACATCGGTATCACACATAGCCGTTTCACTAGTCGTCCACTACCTTGCCTCCCCTAAAATGTATGATTCCCTCCTTACCTGGCTACTAACACCCCAGAGGCAACGATGGGTAATTAGACCAGAGGGTACATTTCATTGTATTGGAAAACCTTGAGCCCAACACCGTAGTGATGGAGGTCCCTCTGAATACATTCATTAAATGAATTATCCATACATGCAGCCTACTCCTAGAAGGCAAGATAGTTTTCAACTAATTACTTGGCCATGACCGTCCCATACCAGCATCCATGGTCGCACGATGTTTCCTTAAATCAAGATACAAATGTACCGGTCCTTATGTGATGTGACGGGTCTCCCAAATCATTCCTATCATCTCCGCAACTAATCCAATGAACATCATATCACATCATAACCCGTCATCACCGACATTCCAAACATACATAACCAGGACATTCCCATCAACATGAATCTGAAATTTAGTGAATATACATGTACTTACTTTATACAAGTTATAGCCTTTCATTTTAGCAAGCTTTAACATCAACTAATTGCATCATGAAGCTAGAGCATATAACCATTGTGATAACCCAACTAGTGGTTACGAGGGAATATGATATAGCTCAACAAATGGATATAAGATCAATAGGTAGTATCTACCATTTTCCCCGATGAGCATTTTTAGTGATATAAACTATGCACAAATTTATCCTACACATTAAGCTCTTAATTGCATTTGCAAACATAGGTTCAAAATGATCAAGGGGGTGTGCTTGCCTCGCACCTTCACATATAGAGTTCTTGTATGACGATCTTCAAGTATCAACCTCCACGTGATGTAGTCCAGCCACGATTCACTCACGTGCGCATCAATTCACGACCGATAAACACCGGAAGTTCCAAATAAACCATCCAAGAAGATCCAATAAAAATCTACAATAATAAGCACAAATATTTCGAATAAAAACCAAAGAGCATGATCATTGAGTGCATTTCATGAGAATAAATATGTACTCGGAGCTTGTATGAATGGAACTACACGTGAACGACAAACTAAATAGAAGAAGGGGCGACTAGGGTTACGTGGTTCCATCTACTCTACGGTGGTTATTTGTTATGAGATATGCTCCTGGCCTTATAAGGGCCATATTCACTTAGACAAGTTCTTTATTATTCTCTTAAACAAAGCAAGGTGTGAGGTTCTGCATGCACCTTTATTTATGAACCCCTTGGTGAAAATGATGGGATGCACATGTTTTATCGATGGTGATTGCGTGCATATCTATTATGTAAATTATAAATTATATCTACTAATGAACATGGGGTTGTTCAAAGAAACATGAGTAAATAAACTAGATTTACATAGCAATTATTCCTAAGATGATTTACATGTAAAATGAGGCTAGATGCGCCTGATGCATGTGGAAACATTCCTATGGGTTCAGATCCTATTTTATTTTTCTCTAACTATTTATGTGCCTTTTATGTATACATATGACATAGTCAAGAAGGTGCTTCTTGGCTTGTCCTAAGGATTATACTTATTACATATTTTACATGGTTTAGTTACAATGAACATATATGGTGCCGTATGCATATGTAGTTTAAACATATTTAAATAAAGCAAGAGTGCATGGAAAAGCGAGTCTAACCATATGCATGGAAAAATATATGTGTTGCATATGCATATTTTCAAATTGAATCTAATTATTATTGTACATTAAATTAGCTATATATATGCATGTCAGGTGCAACATGTGTCGACAGCATGAGATCCATGATTATCACTTAATTTACTGTAACTAAGAGGTAAGTGTACAAGATGTAAATAAATCTATATGCTCATGCATAGATAATATGTTCATTTACTTGGACTAATTAACATTCAAAGTAAAACTTGTATAAAACTACCATTTTAGTAGCTACATGTGGTGATTTGGGTGAGATCTCTATATTTTACTTATAGCAATGGTATGCATAACTATTATGTAAATATCCAAACTATTTCTGATAAGAAGAATTATACAATTTTCATAAGAAACATGTATGCATCCAGTTAAATATTTATCCTAAATGTTTCATACGATTTAATACTGAAAAACAGTGGCATGGGGTCCTAAATAATTAACGTACAACCTAGTATTGTCGGGTTCAAAAAAAAAATAGTATTGTCATATATTTTTATAGCATTTTGTTGTCTGGAAATTAGTTGCATGTAAAAACTACTTTCTGTGTGTGCGTCTGGGTGTACTAGCCGAGCCATATCAACATTGAGGGGCTGACAGTGGCCAGTAGCCCCTTTTGCTTGCTATGCTATATTTATTTTGCTAAAGGAAAAATCTATAGTCTACAACATAGTGTAATGAACCAGGCCTATGGCAAATCAGGATGTGTGGTGAGCTTGGTCTATGGTAGACCAGCCTTCTTCCTCACCAGCTATTCGTACAGAGGAAACTGAGTAACAGTCAATACCGTACTTGTAGAGTTAGACGCCGATGAAGATTGCGCCAGAAATCGTCGGAACTAAGCAAGATGGATTCTCCAGTCTGAACTGAGCAGCATGATGCAGGTGGTTGTGGTTGGAACCGCTCAATTGGGAACCAACAGGGAGGGAAAGGGGCAGTCACCATGGCTGCTCGATGCGAGCTTGGTTGCGTTGTGTGAAGAAGGGAAAGCCGGGGAAGGAAGCACGACTGCTTTTGATGCGTGCTATAGGCTCAGCAAGGCCGGAGGTGGTCCGGTGGCGGAGATCAGCGATGGCGGCCGGTTTTGGGGAAAAAGTTGCAGAGCTCGGCGATGGAGAGGTTTTCTTGTGCTGCTAAGCTTATCCGGAGGCAACAGCAGCTAGAAAAATCAAAAAGTGGCTTACATGGGTAGGGAAGGCGGTTCTCCGCTGTGAGGATGCCGGACGGCCATTTTTGTCAGAGAGAGAGAGAGAGGAAAGAGGCGCGGACGACTCGTGGGTTCGTCAAGCTTGCGCATGAAGCTAGGGAAAAGATCGGAGCTGCTCCAGTACCTCCACAGTGGCGGCAGGGCGACGCATGGGCTGCGTCGGCGTGGCGGTGTGGCGATGGTTGGGCGGCGGCGGCGACTTGACTCCGAACAGAGGAGGAAGACGGAGGAGGAGCTGGATCGTGGGCCAGCTGGGCTGCGTCCATTTTCTTCTTTTTTTTTCAGACACAGAGACAAAACCATGAATTTTCTACCTAAGCAAACGTGATCCAAACTTTACAAAAGTTTTACAGGAAAATACTTTGGGTCGTAGGTAAGACTGTGAATGTTAGGGACTTTTGGCGTAACATATTTTATTATAGTATTCCTACGGTTTCCTACACATACGAAATGACATGCATGAACATGATTTTTCAAACAGGAACCTTTTCCAATAAATATCACTTTTAATTAGTCAAATAAAGACAACCAACTCCAAATACTTGAAACCTCAAATAAGAACATCTCGAATCAATATCACAGCAAAATTATTTATTAAAACAAAAAATAAATCAATATACCATTTTATTTAGGGAAGATTCCATCTATGTTATTTTAAATTTTGTTGCTTATGTTAAGTGAGTGATTAGATTTCTTAAAAACGACGGCCTAGGGGGCCGGGATGTTACAGGTGTTGAGCTAGATGATAGTGGGTTTTCTTTGTTTTTTAGGTGTTTAACGCTGATTTGTATCGGCTCACCTTGGTGTTGTCATGTAAAGGCTAGATGTACCTTCGTTGTACAGAGGCCGGAACATTATTTCACCTCGAAATAAAAAGCTTTCTTTATCTAAAAAAATCACCTCAGCACCATTAGAGGTATGCATGGTTAAAGCAATTAAATGGTTAATTGCTACCGGCAAAAAACATCACGAACGGGATGGACATTATAAGCGAACACAAGGACACCGTCGCCGGTGCGCGTATCGGATCCCTCAGCTAAGGAGAAAGCAAAAAGAGAGGGAGAGGTTAGAATGTGCGCCGTGGTTCGCTTTCTTGGCAGCTCAATATATACATGCACGATATACCATTTATGGAAAAGAAAGCAGGAGGTTGCACGCCGCGAAATGATGAGTTCTTTTTTGCTTTTTTTTAAGAGAAATCACCACCCTTTATTAACTGGTACTAGAGTAGGAATTACAAACACCATCAGGTGGTGTTATGAACCACACATGCTTACCAAAAATGCTGTAAATAGAGCTCCTGGCAAGAGCATGTGCGTCAACATTGGATCTCCTGTTTTCATGAACAAACTCCACTGAAGTGAAGTCTTTCTTTCTTGCATTGATCTCCCTCATGATCTGACCATACACCCCGAATCCAGATCCTTGGATATTTTTTTATGACAGATGAGCAGTCACTTGCTAGTCTGAATTTCTGAACCACAAGATCAGCTGCAAGTGCCATTCCCTCCCTGCATGCTAACGCCTCTGCCACCTCTGGATCCGTCACACCTTCCATCACAACTGCGGATGCGCCCATGAACACACCACTGTCATCGCGAGCTATTGCAGCTAAGCTCGTATTCTTGGATATTGCAGCATCAACATTAATCTTTGTGATGCCCAGAGGGGGAGGAATCCAACAGGGTATGTGAGCCTGGACTGCATGACGTACCTCCTGTGCAGGTCTGCACATCTCCAATTCTGCTATGTACCGATCAATGAAGCAATGCGTAGATAGAGGGCTTTGAAAAATATTCTCGTGGATAGCCTTTCGTCGAGCATGCCAAATCGCTCACAATCTCACAACCACCAGGGTTAGATCATCGTGTGGCAGTGTTCTCATCACCTCTGCCAACCAGCCCCGGGCGTCTTGAACTCGAACTTGGCTCAGATATTCAGTAATCTATTCACGTTCTAGAGCCCAAACACATCTAGACATATTACAGTCTAGAAGCGAATGCTTCTATGAATCAATTTTGCCACAAATCCCACAACAGCTTGTTGTCGTCATGTTTCTGTGGCGTCTAACATCAACAGTAGGGAGAGAATGCCGAGCAAGTCTCCACAAAAATATCCTAATCTTTGATGGAACTTTAATATTCCACAGACCCTTCGACTCCTTCTGATCAGCTCTAGTATCTGACCTTCCTGATATGCTCTCCATCCAGGCTTCTCTTGTATCACTCTTCTGCACCAACATCCGGTAAGCAGACCTCACAGAAAAAATTCCCGAGCGCTCATAGTGCCACGCCCAAAAGTCCTCCTTACTGTCTGAGCTCAAAGGTATATTTGCTATAATCTCAATGTCCATCGGGGTAAAAAACTGTTGAAGCCGCTGATGATCCCAAGACCCTGACGTCTGATCAATGAGCTCGCTGACTCGCGTGGGAGGATTCACGCCAACACAACAAACTGGTTTGACCACCTGAGTTGTGCTCAGGTGCGCAGGTGGATGGGCTGTCAAGGTTGAGGAGTGTGGGCTTGGCTCATGCGCTGACTGGGCAAATGATGGGCTTCAGGTTCCTCAAAAAAAATGATGGGCTTCACGAATGACGATCCATGCCAGGTCCCTCGTATGGCAGCATGTTCTTTTTTTTTTGGCAGTTTTTCAGTGCAAAGCCTCTTCATGAACGGTCAGTGTACAGAGTATCAAGAAGTATGGCAGAAGAAGCGATTCACTTTTTTTTTTTTGAGAGATTAGAAGCGATTCACTGATGATGCGGTAGTCCGCATTTTTTTTGAGATTA